>JARQOC010000001.1:107726628-107821403 GCA_033576535.1 Allobates femoralis
ATTTCACTGCAACCAGTAAGTTACCTGTGGAAAACCTGTCACCTGTAGCTGCGTGTAAAGGGGCCATAAGGGATGCATTGTTGGACTTGGGGTTTCTTTGCCTAAAGCATGCTGCTCTCAGATGAGGTAGAAAAAAACTGCTGACAGATTCCCTTTAGTTTTCCTAAGGAGTAAATGCTTGTTGTGTTCCCCATTACAGGATGTATCCAGTACATCTGAGAGTCAATAAATGATATGTATAGATGAGCCTTGAAATTTTAATTTGCCAACTTTGATGATTTTTTCCCAAAAAATTGATTTGCAAATACTTTAATTACCCTGAAAAGATGTGTATCACACTGTGAGGGCTCCACTCGTCTGAAACACGTCTATGGGAGTTTCAATGGCTTTAGAGAATTCATGGTGTTCAATGTGTTGAATACAAGCCATATAATTGCCGCCTTCACAATGCGCCGATGACTGGTACGCTATAACTTCTTATATCTGACACGTTTGTTTTCCAGTACATCACACAGATTGTAGTATCTGATGCTATCGGCGGCTGCTCTGTTTGTTGAGTTTAAGCCTTAAACTGTTAAGAATATGGATGATGCTTCATTATTTTGTGTAGCCGTCCTCCGAATGTTATTCTTCGTTCAGCATGGAGATATATCTCAGGTGGAATCTGGCAATGTTTCTTTTTAATGGCTGGCAGTAAAGATTTGTCTCTGTTCCAGTCCTGGAAGATGACACTGTAAACTTGTGTGGAGGATTCGGTTACTGTAAATATTAGGCGCGTTGATGCCAAAGTGATGCGTTTAATGCACAGCGGAAGAAATAATTGAAGTCATTTTTAATAACCATAAATGTGGATTGTAGGATAGGGAGCGCCTTTGTATCAGACTCGTTAAGTCCCAAATACTTTGTGTCCATTGCAAATGGCATTCTTAACTAAAAAATTGGCCCATCAATGCCATAAGGATACATTTAATGCATAGGAAAATAGGCAACTATAGTTAAAGTGGTTCTTCAACCTAGGGCAGAAAAGTGATGGCATTTCCCATGTACAGCAGCCATCTTTCTGGTTCCTCTACTCAGATCAGCGCGCCTTTCTTCCTGCCTCCAAGATGTCCGCTGCAGTGTGGTAGACTAACCCCTGACCTTTCCTGAGCTGTGGGTCAGTATAATCAAGGAAGACATTGCTTAGACGTAAGATGCGGGAACCAAGAAATATTGTGGATAAAAGCCGCGCTGCTGCTAAGTAATGTAGGCCCAGAAATAAATATGATCAAATGATGGTTTATTTGACGTGTTTCGAACCATTTGCCCGCTTCTTCCTCGGGAAATCCACAGATGAATCAGTGAATTTCCTGCCGATGTGAGAAGAGGAGGCGGTAACATCTAAATTCAAATTCAAAGAAGCTTTATTGACAGGACTAAATACACATTAGTTTTGCCAAAGCAAGATGATATAGGGATAGGGAATGTGGGGATGGTGGGTAGGGACTGTAGGAACAATGGATGGTGCAGGTACAGGTTGGAGGTTATAGACGTCCATGGCATATCATAGTTCTCTTTCTCAAAGCCAATGACATTTGCTCACATACCGCGCTGCTGTCTCCATATATAATATGTATAAGTGACTTCTCCATCCCAGGAAGGAAAGCTGTTTCAAAGGGAATCTATCAACAGGTTTATTTTACCTCATCTGAGAGTAGCATGATAGCAAGAGAGAGACCCTGATTCCAGCGTTGTGTCACTTACTGCAGTTTTGATAATACTACAGTTTTATCTGTAGCTGATCTACAGGTTCTTTGAATTGTGAGCCCTGTATAACCCTGTCCACACCACTCATTGGCAGCTTTCTCTGCACATTGTGCATAGGCAGAAACCTGCCTATGTTAAGGGGGAGAATTATAAAGAGCACATGAATATGGAGAAGCAGCTGGTTTACTATTCCTTTAGTGATAATCTCCTGCTGATAAAACAGTGATTATATCAAAATTACTGCAAGCAGCCCAGTAATTGACTTTTCCCTGGAATCAGAGTCTATGCCCCATATCATGTTGCTCTCAGATTAGGCGGCAAAAACTTGGTGACAGATTCCCTTTAGGTTCCATAACTGTAGCCGAGGACTTTGGAACCTACTTACATATATTTTTATATACTGTAGTATCTTTCCTTTGCTGTTATTATCATTTCTTTTTTTTTTGTTTAGTTTCTTGGCTTTTTGTTTAATTGTTATTGACTTGGTAAATAAAAAAATGAGATTGGTAAAATAATTTGTTGTCACATTTGGGTAATGGGGTAAGGATAATACAGGCACATCCACCTGTGTCAGCATTTGTGAGAATATACTGGAGGAACAATGAACCTGAAGATCTTAGCATGTTGCTGGAGAATCTCATAGAGGAGCAGCTTTAGGATTAGATAGGTCACATCCTGAAGATGAATTTTGCCTTTGAAACTTGTCTGACTTTGTTCTGTGATGCACTGAAAACTGAGAGGAGAAAATACTTGATCCATTGCCTGATGCAAATTTTAGTGTGTAATAATATCATGGCTCTATTAATTCCACAGCACTTTACATACATCAGCAGCACTGTCCCCATTGGGGCTCACAATCTAAAAATCCTATCGGGATGTCTTTGGAGTATGTTAGGAAACCGGAGGAAACCCACACAAACACAGGGGGGACATACAAACTCCTTTCAGATGTTGTCCTTTTGTTGCATTTGAACCAAGGATCCAAGGCAGCAGTGCTAACCACTGAGCCACCGTGCCTTTGCCATCTATAATACCTGTGACTGTTGTCAAAGTAGCTTTAGGGCAGTTCAGGAACACCAGAGTACTCGAGGATCTTCTAATTGGCTCAAGTTTTGACACAATGATGGGTCCTAAAATGGAATCTTTCAGATTCCCTATTCCCTCCAACCCAGCAGCATTCACATGTGTATGACAAAACTCCCTGCCTAACCAGCCCTGTATAATGTTATTTATTAAAATCAATGTTAAAAAAATTTACTAGTTGAAGTGGCGTTGTTGCCCTCTTTCATCTTTCTGCACTTCCACAGCGCATCTCTCTGAACCCGGGACATGTACACCTGGCTTCAGAGCTGCAAGGCGCTGGAGAAATGAACCGCCCGAGGTTTCTGGTGACTGGTAATGACCTAGCTTGTGGAACGTAGGTAATCACACCCACAGGGGCAGGATAACGTGGGAAGAGGGACAGCTAGTTTGGGGAACCACACCCCATCGACTAGTCAAAGCCCAATTTAGAAGAGGAACAACGCAGTTTATACATTATTTTTTTAAGCATTGAGTTTAGTAAAAAAACATTATACAGGGCTGGTTAGGGAGGGAATTCTGTCCTCCACATGTGACTGCCGCGGGGTTGGTGGGAATAGGGGACCTGACAAGTGCCTTTTAAGGCCCAGTTCAGATAACATTATGAAATATCATGTAGTAAAAATGGATGTTTTTCAGTTATGTGCCATCCGTGTGTCTGTTTTTGACATCCATACAGCATCTGTTTCATCACATCAAAATTTAAATAATATTTCAAAATCATGCCAAATACAGTTTCCTATGTTATTAGTTGGAATGGATGTGTTAAAAACAGACAAAATATAGATAGTGTCTGTATGGAATCCATTGAGTTTGATGGATGAGTCTGATCTGAAACATAAGAACAGAGCAGTGAATGCTGCAATTTTTATATGTGCATGCAAATGTCTCCATTGACTTGCATTGATCAGTGTTCGTTCCATTTGAGACTCTGGCATCATTCAGACCAACAATAGACTCCTCTAAATGAGCCCTAAAGACCAGCAATTAGATCATTAGAGAAGACTTTGAAGTTGATGACTTTTCACCATGGTCCCTTTCTTATGGGATGATGACTGTTATGGCCCTTAATGATAAATCCTATGTGAGTCAAGATAACAATAAGGTTTATTATCAAGTTAATACAGGTCTACCATGGGTTCTGTATAGATGGATAGTGAGCAGAATAATTCTCCCTCCAGCAACAGGGTCTTGGGTTCAAATCCAAAATGCGACATCATCTTAATGTCCAAACACATTCTGTGACATATTAATTAGTTAATTAGCTCCTCATGAATTTACCATAGCTTTATCTGAGATTCTGAAGGGACTGATGTTAGGCCGGCTTCACACTGCAGGTGTGATCCGATCCGGGGCTGTCAGGGATGAACTTGACAGCCCTGGACCGGATCAGCACACAGAACCAGAGGGATAATATGCCCTCAGGTCCAGTGTGCAGCCACACGTAGCTAATGCTGCTGATGATTCAGGCTTGCAGGGAGCTAGCCGCGGTCCTGAAATAACAGCGAGGTGCAGCCGCAGGTGTCCAGTTCCTGGATCCTCCCGGATCGGGTCAATCCGGCCCCATAGGCTCCCATGTTAGGGAGCGCCGGATTGCCCCGAGTCCGGGCGAATCCGGGAGAAGGCAATTAGGGAAAATTTTTCTCCTTGAACACAAAAATGTTGCAAGCAACGTTTTTGTGTCCGTAAGAAAAGTCGGGATTCTCCCGGAGAGATGGAAACTGGATGGCAGAGAGCTGCCATCTGGCTCCGTCTGGCCCCATTGGATACTATGGGGCCAAAATCTGATCTGGGGCTGTCTGGCTCAAGCTGACAGCCATGGATCGGATCACACCCGCAGTGTGAAGTCGGCCTTAGTTACAACAATGTGTGTATATCCCTGCTGAATATAATGGTATTATACAAATCAATCAAACCAAACCAGGTGATATTAGTCCATATTGATAGAATACTCCGTGCATACAGTCATGACCGAAGATGTTGGCGCCTTTGAAATTGCTACGGAAAATGAAGTATTTTTCCAAGATAATTATTGCATTTCCACCGGTTTTGTTATACACATATTTATTTACTTTGTGTATATTGTAACAACACAAAAACATAACAAAATTAGTAGGCAAATTGAACATAATTTCACACAAAATCCCCAAAATGGGCAGGACAAAATTATTGGCACCCTTATCATCTCAATATTTGTTTGCCCGCCCTTTGGAAAAAATAACTGCAACCAATCTCTTCCAATATCCATCTACAAGCTTCTTACATCTCTCATATGGAATTTGTGACCGCACTATTTTCCAGACTGCTCCAGTTCTCTCATATATGAAGGCGCCTTCTCCCAACAGCAATTTTAAGATTTCTCCACAGGTATTCAGCGGGATTTAGATCCAGACTCATTGCTGTCACATCAGAACTCTCCAGTGCTTTGATTCCATCCATTTGTAGGTTCTTCTTGACATATGTTTGGGATCACTGTCCTACTGGAAGGACACCAGCCTAGCTTTCTGACTGGGCGCTATAATGCCACCCAATATTATTTGGTAATCTTCAGATCTCATAATTCCTTCCTTCAGTCAAGACACCCAGTGCCAGAGACCGCAAAACAACCCAAAAACATCTTTGAACCTGAATCACATTTGACTGTAGGTACTGTGTTCTCTTCTGTGTAGGCCTCATTCCATTTTCAGTAAACAGTAGAGTGATGGGCTTTACCAAAAAGCTCTATCTTGCTCTCATCTGATCACAAGACACTTTCCAGGTGGATTTGGCTTACCCATGTACATTTTGGCTAACTAAAGTCAAGCTTCTTTGTGTCTCTGTGTCAGCAGTGGGGTCCTCATGGGTCCCATGCCATAGCATTTCCTTTCATTCAAATGTTGACAGATAGTTTGCACTGACACTGATGCACTCTGAGCCTGCCGAACATCTTGAATTTCTTTGGAATTTGATTGGGTCTGCTTAGTCATCATCCTGTGGCTCCTGTGTTTTAACATCACATTAATTTTTTTCCGCCATCCACGTCCAGGGAGATTATTTACAGTGCCATGGTTTGTAAACGTATTGATTATGGACAAAGGAACTTTATAAAGATCTTTGGAGATGGACTTGTAACCTTGAGATTGTTGATATTTTTCAACAATTTTAGTTCTTATGTCCTCTGACAGTTTTCTTCTAATTTTCTTCTCAATGCTTAGCGTGGCACATACAGTACACATTGCAAAAATTGAGTCAACTTCTCCCTTTTTTATCTGGTTTCAGGAGTTATTTTTATATTGCCCCCTTCTGTTACTTGCTACAGGTGTGTTTGAACAAGCATGACATGGTTGAAGCAAAATAGTTTACTTACAATTTTGGAAAGGTGCCAAGTGTTTTGTCCAGCCAATTTTTGGGGTATTGTGTGTAATTGTGCCCAATTTGCCTTTTTTCTCAGTTTTTATTTCTATCGTTCAAATACACATGCTTTTGACAAAACATGTAATTGCAATAATTGAGCTAATTTTCTTGGAGAAATACTTCATTTTCAGGAACAATTTCAAGGGTGGCAACACTTTTGGCCATGATTGTATCTATGTGTTCTGAATTTACCCTCTTGCTTTGATCCCATTGTCTTGCATTGCTTTACTAATTAATGATGTATCCTTCTCTGTGCTAGAATATCTACATTAATTGTGCCACAACAACACTAGTAATAATTAGTTTATTAATTTACGGAAATTTGATAGAGTATAAGATCACATAAATGTGATTATGCTTTATACTGGGTATATTATTATCTTATAGGCAAATGTGGGACACAAATACAAAACTTATGTGAAAGTGATGATGAAGTCAGTTTATTAGAAGGTGTCTTTTATTTTTGGCTCCTGCATTTCTTTTGTCCAGAATTTTTGATGTTGCTTTAATGGATTTGATTCATTGAAATGCTATTTACTGTATACATTTTATACCCTAAATATATCATGTCAGCAAACTCTGGGCTTTGGTGACTTTCTCCCATTGACCACTAGAGGGCAGTTGAGAACAGTCAACAAGACCTGAGCTTCCTGGTGTTCCAGCCTCAGACCGGCTTATGTTAATATGAAGATTCTTATAATGAATAATTCTGAAAAAAAAGGCATTTAAAGATTACAGTCATGCTATTCACTATTATTAATCATTACCAAAAATCAATGTGTATAATGACAAGTGGTTTCTGAAGTCAAAACTCACAGAGGAAGATTATTAAAGAAAATAGTGTAATATCTGTGCCGAATCTCTCCAGAGTGATGGCTCATGTGCTGCATGTGTCTGTCACTAACGATATACTAATCAATAGAGATTTCAATTACTATTCGTGGTGCTATAGTGGTACACACTTCAGTCCAATTGGTGTCAAATTGAATTTTAGCCTCTGACTGTGTGCGCACACTCAGTTTTTTTAATGCAGATTTCGACAAATCTGTACCTGCATGTCTATCTGAAGCCAGCAAAGTCTAGGAGAATCCTGAATATTGTGCTATTGAGTTTTTTCCTTGTGGATTTGGTGCAGATAAAATCTGTAGCATGTCAATTCATGCCGCATTTTTTCTCCATTTACCCCGTTGTGTTCATAAAAAAAAGGCTGCAAATATGAGTGCGTTTTTGGTGTGGAATTGGTGCGTTCTTCCTCAAAAATGTATGGTTACTTACAGGGGTGGGCTGGTGCACATTGTCCCGGGGGGCAGTGACATGTTGGCAGCCCTAGTTTGAGAGGTGAGGAGCGGGGGAAGGGGGTTGGAGTGGTGATGCCCGGCCCACTTACCACGCTGCCCGGCGCGTTGGCTGCTCTGCTGGTCAGCTGCTGTGAAGATTGTGGCTGCGGCTGCAAAGCTGAGCCGGACCGGCCCACTTCAGTATTAGGGCGGCCCTGGATGACGCGAATATCACCAGCCCGGGGGGCACTTGCCCCCCTGCCACCTGGGCCAGTCCGCCCCTGGTTACTTATATGTCTTTAAAAGGATCCAGTCACCTAGTTTATCCCCCTAACCAATCACTACCTGTCCGTGCAGCCTCCTACTACTTTACTAATCATTCCTCTCTGACCTAATAGTGAATTATACAAGTGAATTAAAGAGATTTATAAATGTTCACGTTCCTAGCCTGGTGGGCGTTCCTAGATGGCTGGCCGTCATGGGGGTAGTCTCTCCGGGTCCGCTCTACCCCTTGCTGCTGTACTCAAGCCCCGGTGGTCGTGATCATTCATTCCGGAGGAAACCCTGATTTAAAATGTCCACCTTCTTCCGGGAATGGCGCGCTGCTGGCCCAGCGATATTACCAGTCCTGCGCAGTGTGGGGGGCGTATTGGTGTACAGGCTGGCTCCGGAGCATGCACAGTGTGCATTCCGAAGCTGGCCTGTACTTCTAATACACCCAGAACACTGCGCAGGCCCAGAAATGACATGCCCAGCACATCATACCTGGGAGAAAGAGGCAGGAATTTTAAATCAGGTCGTGAATGATCACAACCACCAGGGCGTGATTGCAGACGTGAGGAGGGGGGAGAGCGGACCCAGAGAGACTGCCCACCCGATGGCCAGCTATCGAGGAATGCCCACCCAAGGGTAGACATGTAAGTTTATAAATTGCTTTTATGCACATTTGTAAAGCACATTTAAATCAGAGAGGGATGGTTAGTAAAGTAGTAGGGGGCTGAAGAGACAGGTAATGATAGGTTAGGGGTGATAAACTAGGTGACAGGTTCCCTTTAAGTGATTTCTGACTACCAGCAGCTCTCTCTCTTTCTCTCTCTGCTCTCCTTATCTCTTTCTCTCCTTTTCTTTCCTATTAGTCAGGCTGGCAATTATAAGCAATTGAAATAAAAACTGCTTGGGAGAAAAATGCACCATTTACACATGCAAAAATGCACTGTAAAGGCTACAGTCAGACTGTATTTTTTTTCTCTTCTGTTCTGCTGCGTTTTTAGCTGCAAAACAGGAGCTGTCAAAAAAACGCACCCAAAAAAGGGTCAGTTTTTTAATGCGTTTTTTGATCCGTTTTTGACTGCTGCATTCTTTCCCCCATTTGAAAGCGCTGCTATGGGAAAGAATGCTACAGAAATTGACAAGTCATTTTTAAGAACGGAGCTCTCCTTCAGTGAAAAAAACTGATCAATTTAAAAGAGCAAAGTCTGAATGGCAAAAATGAAAACCCATAGACTTTGCTGGTATGTCATTTGAGTGATTCGTCTTCTGCAGTGCACTGCAAAAAACATCAAAAAATGGATCAAAAACGAACAGTGTGAATGCAGCCTTATTGTGCAAAAACACATTGTTGATTATGGTGCGTTCTGCACCAAATCTGTAGCGTGGGCACATAGAGTTAGGCATAGGTCCTGTGCCTACACAGTAAAGGTGGTCTTTTGTGGAGAAGATAATTCTGCAGCAAAACTGCATCCGTTTTTGAAATAGAAAAATTGTGTGGCGCCCCACTGGCGGGATGCCACAGGGAGGTACCGCACCCCAAACAGAAGGTGTAGTGTCTCTGTAGTCATGGATGAGGAGGAAAATACAGAGTCTGCACCCAAAACACGCTTATAGGACACCTTACCACAGGGGACTGGTATTCAGTAGGTCCCGGGGGGTGGAGCCTAGAAGAGCGGGAAGACGTGAGTGACAGAGACTGTCAGTCAGACGGTGACAGAAGAGGAGAACGGACGGACGCAGGGGACCCTGCAGCCGTGACAGGAGGGCACCTCTAAGGAGAGAGCTGACCCAGACAAAGAAGGGGGACACTCCAGGACTGGTTGGGGCCGGCTGGAGAGTCCAGGTTAACACCGGTAAACCGGAACTGAGGCGGTTTGTTAACGGTTCATCTCAAACCGCAGACCGGCAGGCTGTGGGCTTAAAGTAGGAGCCACAGCACCACAAAACTAAATCCCACCTCTGTCCCAAAGTGGGTCCAAGACACTAACAAGGGAAAGGACTAAAAACCGGAGACGGGAGGAATTGTCTTCTCACCGCTCCCGTCCGGACCGGAAAAGGGTCAGAATTACCTTTTAGTAAAAGACCTGGGGACCGGCGAACGGGCTCTTTAGTGTGGTTGACAAAAGGGCTAAAGCAAAACACAGACCAAGAAAGCTATTGCAGAGACACCTCTGACAGACTCTGGAAAAGCCTCCAAAATCCGAGGCTATAATCTCCGGTGAGACCGCCTGTACCTTGTACCCTAATCATCTGGTACCAGTAAAGAACTGTTTGAGCTGATCTGGTCTTTGGCATCAATTATTCGTTGCCCGGGGGACCTCTACAGCATCATAAAACCTGGGGACTGCCCTGAGGTAAAAAATCCGCCTCTGGGGAGTTGTACTACCAAAGCTGCTTCACCATCACCTCAGCAGCCGGCTGCAGCGCTGGTAACCACATTACCAGGTACCACATTTGGCATCACATTCCCCTATCCACAAGTTCCCCAACCATCACCCCCATCAGCCAATTGAGTGCCCAGGGCATGGACCAGCCGTGATCCCCCCACCAAAGCCACCATCCTGGTATCCGAGTAACCCCTTCCCTGCCGGCTCGACTCAATTCCACCAAAAATGCATTGCTTTTTTAGCTTCACTTAAGAAGTGGAGAAACTCTAGTGCCACATTTAAGCACCTTGTAAAGAAAAAACAACAACAGCTTGTAGTGCGCCTGTACACATGGGGCTGTTAACGGGCGGTTCTTTTGCGTTTAAACTCACCTGGTCTGGTTGTAAACCACAGCCCGTAGATAAGCTTATTCACTTGAGAAAGACGTGTATGCACGTCGAAATGCATCATGGGTTTTGAGAGCCTTAAGCTTGAATAATTATAACTGCAATTATTTTAATAAAGTCCGGAAAAGAAGCCAGCATCAGAGATCTTCCTTACCTCAGCGGCCAAACATACACCACGCTTCCATCTTTTTGTAACATTTAAGTACCTTGTCTTAGCCCACTCACTCATGCCAGATCAGAATATCCCACACACTACACTGATGAGGGGCAGGTACCCCGAAACGCAGCGTCTGTAGTTTGGAGTTCTAATCTGGCACAAATCCCTTAGTTATATTAAAAGCTTGTAGGAAAGCGATTATGACTTTGAGGAAGCTGCATAAATGTGGCACTAGAGTTTCTCCACTTCTTAAGTGAAGTGCAAATTTGCATATTTGCATATATCTGAGAGGAGGGAAGTGGCTTACAATCTCCTCACCTACTTCGCTGTCTCCATAAGGTTGAAAGCAAGTTCCCAGACCTTGCTTTTTTAGTGCATTTTTGATGCGTTTTATGTGGTGCTTTTATGTGGTGTTTTTGATGCTGTCTTATTTTATTATAATGGGGTCAATGGAGAAAACAGTGGAGAAAACAAAACACTAATTGACATGCTCATTCTTTTTCTGGATGTGTTTTTTGCAACAAATCGGACTAGTCAAAAAGCACAGCGTCTTTACAGCATTTCTCAAATCTCATAGGCTTTGCCCGCATCTTAATAAATTAATACATTATTGGTGCAGATTTCAAAAGATTTAAAAAAAATAGATTGAAACGTAGCGTGGGCACAGGGCCTTAGGGTTCACTCACACTAGTGTATAAAAAATCAGTCCCATTCTCATCCAGATAAGTTGGATGAGTGTGAAGCGTATGTAATGCGAGTGTGCAATTTTTATCTCGCCTAGCATACATATGACATCTGTATGCAATCTGTTTTTTCTCAGTAATTGTTATTGTACAATCAATTGCAGTGTTCTATGCTTCGGAATGTTAATATATCCATTAAAATTGGAGGCTACTAGGATGGTCTGTGTGGTGTCCGATTTGTTCTCGCACCCATAGACTTGAATAAGTGAGTCTCCGATTTCCACTGGCAGCATAAAGTAAGGCTGCCTTCACATCACAATTTTGCTGCATCCGTGTGTATCCGTGTCAAAACGGATACACACGGATCCGTTTTTGCCTCCCACGTATCCCTAAGGGCAACAAATCGGATCGGATGTGTCCCTATTGGCATCCGATTTTAGCACCATCCGTTGTTGTCCGATTTAGTCACAGAGCCAAAATCATAGCCTGCAACGATTTTGGTCTCCGTCTCTAACATCGGACACCACAGATCCGGGATGGTCTGTTGGAATTTACCATGGGAGGCTATGGACAGCGGATCTGTGTCAACATTGGATCCGATGTCGGCTCTGTTATGTACTGAGCATGCCCAGAAGCATTGCTCAGTACATAACCCTGTCTCTCCCTGTTCTCCCTACTCCTCCCTCCTCCATCTCCTTTCTCCCTTCTCCTCTCCCCTGTCCTCCCTCCCCTGGCCTCTCCCCTCCTCTTTCGTCCGGTATGTTAAAAATAATAAATCTCCTCACGGAGGATACTTCACCTTTCTTTCCGGCGCCTCCGGGTATGTGACCGTCTCCATCTGGGCTGTAGGAACTGTTATTACGTCATCGAGCCGATCAGCTGATGTGTGAGCTGATTGGCTCGGTTAAGTGACAAGAGGTCCTGCAGCCAGAGGGTCAAATCATCTGGATCCATTACTTATTGAATGAGTTATTATCTAATAGACATTTGAATCAGTAATAGCTTGTATAAAGGTCAGACCTGACAAAGAGTTTTGAGACTGACAATAAGTTTGAATTTCACAGTTTGCTTCTTCATTGTTTTTAAAATGTTTAGTCCAATGTTTCTATTGGTACTGATTACAATTAAACATTTTAGAAGTTTTTGCACTTTTATTGGCAAATATATCAAGTTTATACAAAGATACAATATTTACTAGGATGAGCCTTGTTTTTCAGGACTTCAGAAATTTTGAGGTGCTTGATATTGGCTTCAAGGCCAAACCCTGACTGATAACAACACATTCTTGCTTAATCAGGGCTTGGAGTTTATCACAATTTCTGTGTTTTGTTTCTTCAACCACTTTTTTAGGTTCTCTAAGATCTGTGGAGCTTCTTGGCCAACCAAATTTCAATGTTTTGCTTACCGAGTCACTTTTGATGTCTTACTTGAGGCTCCCATCTTGCTGGGAAAAGCATTTTTCATTACCACATTGCACTTGTATCATTGGGAGAAGTTGCTTTTGGATGTGATTAGATCCAATTTTTAATTCATGGTATTGTTCTTATGCACAGTTGTGCATGAGACCACTCCATAGATGAAAAACAACCCACACATGAATATTTTCAGGAGCTTTGTGATTAGCTTTAAGGCCTTGTACACATAGCGATGTTCTAGTGATCCCACCAACGATCCGACCTGTCCGGGATCGCTGCAACATCATTCATCGTCTTCCCCCCAAGCCGCTCACCCTCACTGCCTGGCCTATCCATCGTCGTCAACGACTGCTCTCTCTCCCCAGTCCCCCACGCCAAGTGCCTCGGGGTTATCCTTGATTCTTCCCTCTCCTTCAAGCCCCACATCCAAGCCCTCGCCACCTCCTGCCGACTCCAGCTCAAAAACATCTCTCGGATCCGCACTTTCCTTGACTACGACACCGCTAAAACCCTTATTCACCCTCTCATCATCTCCCGTCTCGACTACTGCAACCTACTGCTCACTGGCCTCCCCGCTACCTCCCTTTCACCTATCCAATCTATCCTGAACTCTGCTGCCCACCTAATCCATCTGTCTCCCCACTACTCCAGTCTTCCCCCTCTGCCAAGCCCTTCACTGGCTCCCTGCTTCCCAGAGATCCCGGTTTATAACACTAACCATGACATTCAAAACCATCCACAACCTGTCCCCTCCATACATTTCCGACATGGTCTCCCGATACCTACCCTCACGCAACCTGCGATCCTTCCAAGAACTCCTCCTCTACTCCCCCTTCATCTCCTCTTCACACAACCGCATACAGGACTTCTCCTGTGCATCACCCATACTCTGGAATTTGCTGCCCCACCACATCAGGCATTCCCCTACCCTGGGAACCTTCAAAAGAGGCCTGAAAACCCACCTCTTCCGCCAAGCCTACAACCTGCAATGAGACACGGTCCACCCCACCGCCTAACGACCGACACCTCTCCCTCCTACTGTATCCCCATCCGCCCCTCATAGAGTGTGAGCCCTCACGGACAGGATCTTCTCCCCTATTGTATTTGTACGTTAGAATTGTCCACAGCCATTGTTACTTGTATTGTTACTATGTGGAGCCCACTGGGACGGGGTACTCGGTACCGGACCGGGGTATCACAGGGAGTATCACGGCGGTCCTTGGTCCGGACCGTGTCCCAGGTTCCGCAAGTAAATTGGGGGGATATTTACCAGGGAGTTAGTCGTGACGCCTCCCACGGGTTGTGGTCAGAGTGACCACTGCTTCTGCAGAACCTCCGGGGATGATGTTGGGCAGCTGAGGATGTAATGGCTCTCCGCAGGTTGAGCTGGGTTCCCGGGGAAGTGGTAGTAATAGTCTATAGATGGTGCTATGCATGTTGTAGCATAGGGGTAGTAGTAGAGATGATGGTAGTTTGTGAGGGCACGCAGGGTTTGAGCACAAGGATCACACACGCTCACGGTTTTGACGTTTTCCAAGGCTTAACTTGTGATGGTATTCAGTAGAGTACTGTCCATGGAGTCTGTACTGGGACTGGGCTGCTCCCAACCTGTCTGGGTCCTCAGCTTCCTACTGTTGTGCTGTGTGTGTGGCCCTGCTGCCGCTTTAGGATGCTGGCCCTATTTCTCCTCACAGGTACCCCTTTTGCTAGGCAACTTGAGTCTTTCTGTGTGCTTCTGATCCCACCGTGTTGCTTTGCTGAGGTACAGTGTAGATCTACAACCTCCACTATCCCAGTGTTTTCTGTGCTTTGTGATTCAGTCACAGATTCGGATCTGGTATCCGGTCTCTGCGCTCCTCTGGGGCGAGTTATGAGGTAACTCAATCTCCCAGATATGTTCCTCTGTTTCTTGTACTCCTCTCCTCAGACCCTGGCTTCAGGCCTGAAAGTAGTCAGTGGTCCCTGTCAGGAGCTCAGCACTCCTCCCATTTACAGGTCCTCCTCCTAGTGCTCTCTGCACTAAACTGAACTGTCAACTGTCAACTCTTAACTAACTCCTTCCTCCTCAGACCAGACTATATAAGGGAGCTGCTTTAGCTCCCCCCTCTGGCCTAGAGGTGCTAGTACAGTGTTGTGTGGGGAGTTAACCCATGGTGTTGTTTCTGTGGCACTTAACCCCTAGGGTGCCAAAACTATGTTACTTGTCCTAGTCTGCCCTCTTAACATGTAAAGCGCCATGGAATATTATGGCGCTATATAAATAAATAATAATAATAATAATATGTGATCGCTGGTGAGATGCCAGACCGGCAGACTTACCAGCGATCACCCAGCGATGCGCCGGCATCCGACGGCCGTTGGGATCGTTCAGGGTCTCGGGCGCAGACTGGGTATCACTGGTCGTTGCCCATGTCACACACCGATGCAGCCTTGCCAGCGTGAAATCGCCAATCGAAAAATGGTCCAGGCCATTTGTTACCAATCAGTGATCTCCTAGCGGGGGGTGCCGATCGTTGGTGCATGTCACACACAGCGCTATCGTTTGCGAGGTTGCCGCAACGCAACTTCACAAAACCTGTGACGTTGTGGCGATATCGTTAACGATATCGCTAAGTGTAATGGGGCCTTTTCACAGGAATCATACTCCAGACAATAATTCTCCGAGATGTTCCAAAGAGTTAGAAGGAGGTTTACACAAAGAAAATAACAGTACCCCAGTCCTAAGCAGTCAAATCCCTGTATTTCCCGTATTCTTCCTTGCTCTTTTTCTTGAACATCTAAGTATGGACCCTCATGTAAGTATCAGCTCCAGGTCTCCTGATCCAACTCAACAGTCACATAGACATATATTTCTCCTAAATCTTTTGCTTCAATATTCTGACTATCCAGATGACAGAGAAAGGATCCTAGAAATATTCTGCCTGACAAAGAATGGTTGTCGAGCTGTAAGTCCCTAACAAGTAGACTTTATGACAGGATTCGTCTAATTAGCTGTAACTCTATCAATTTATCTATACATACTGTACATATATATCTGTATATATTTATGTACATTTACGTACATGGTATATATATATATATGCAGTAACTATGCTCTATAAATAACCTTGATAAGAAGAAACTTGATGGAATAGTTTATTCTCAGGTGTCGGATGAAGTAGAAATTGATTTCGTATTCTCTCTGTATTTTTGCTAAAGGATGAGGTTTTTCACCCAGGGACCTACCACTTAGCACAAATAACATAGCACCTTTAAAACGGCAATAGATCAGTGTGAAAGTAGACGTACCCCTTGCCACAGCATCATGCAGGCTTCAGAAAGCTTTTCCATGTTTTAGCTTAGCAGTTACGGTATATCCGCAGGCAGGGTTTGTGAATTAAATGGCTGGACCTGCGCTAACACAAGGGAACCAAGTGAAGTGGAAAATAATTAAAGTGACAAGTTGTGTTATTCTGATCAAAAGTGCTGAAGGCAAATAACCCTGACAGCTCCTCTGTTTATTCAAGGCCTTCTTAATGAAGGACAAGGGCATCGGGAGGAACTGCATTTTCTACATGATGGTTCTCTTTTTGGACTCTTTTTGACCTAATTCTGCTAAAATATCAAAGGTTAAAACTACAGATAGTGCAGTCGGGAGAGCAGAGCGATTGATTTAGTTACTATTGACTGTGTATACTGCTGTAATTCACTGACCTCTGACCTTCAATAAACAGAATTTATTTGCCATGAAATCTGCATGCTGGAATGTCACGGGCTTTATTTGGTAGACATTTACCAGATGTTAGCAAATTATAAGCTTATTCCACAGTTTCACTGGAGCTGTAATATTGTTCATTAGATTATTTCATACTTTTCAGCCTTACTGCAAGGCCATGTGCTCACGTAGCGTAAAGTGCTTTTTTTACTGCATTTTCTGTGCAGAAAATCTGTGTTTAACTGTCCGAGCAAAGTGGATGTGATTTGATGAAGTCTCATGCCCACTGTGTGTATAAAAAGGCTTTTGAAGTGTATGTTCTTTTGGTGCTTTGATTTCTCTATAGGCTTCTATGAGGGGCTTGAAAAAATGTATGTATAAAAAAAATGCAGTTGCATTTTTTAAGTCCAGAATCAAAGAGAATATTATTTTTACCTGTTATACATAAATGAAGGTTTAACGGGTATCTAACGTAACCTGGACCAGAGATGAGTGGATCATGCAATATTTGAATTTACTCAAGAAATTTGACTCATAGTGAAGTTATTTTCCATGAATTTACTGTCCCTTATTAGACTAGAGTATTCAGACCCCAAATCATTAAAAGATACATATATTCACCTTACCACTCAGCTCTCTGGCCTCTCCTCTCTCCACCATCACCCATATGGCCCTCGCCACATTCCATATCACTGCAGCAAGTGTATAACCTCCAGTTTCCCCATGCTTGGCTGGGCCTTCTAGCTCTAATGTGGCCTTGGAGCATTCTGCACAAGCGCTCATAAGGTCCCAATATTATTATGTAACGAGTTCTGTTACTTTTCAAGTGCATGCTCAAAACCATCCATCACCTTTTCAAAGCTACGTGGGATTTCATCTCTCATGGTGAGAAGATGTAATGAGGACCATTTGGGTGATGGTGAGGAGCGTAAGGTGAATATGAGTGGGTTTTTTTTGTTTCTAAACTTTTGATGGCTGTTTACAGTTCAGAAAAATAGGCGCCAATGGCCATCGTTTTGCTGAAGCCAAGAAGAACGGAATTACAAAAAAATCAGCATTTTATTGACTGCGGATTTGTGTAATGTTTGAGAAGAATTCAATTCCATTAGAATATTTTTGCTTATTTTTATCATTAATTTAACACCTACACATGGTATTGGAGATAAATGTTTGAATGGACCTGTCACGCCAGAGGAGGCAGTAACGTGGAAGGTGGACACACTAGACCACAGAGACCTCTGAGGAAGCTGAACCCAAGGAACCATCAGAACTAGAACATCAGAGAAATGCAAACACTTTATCAAAGATAATAAGAGAACCCACAACAGAGGACCCTGTGGGCCGAGGCACCGAACTCCTTCAAGGGAGCATCGGTGAGCGAACCCCTATACAGGGGTTGACCCGGCACTGCCTCATAGGCTTTTAGTGCAATGACTCCTAGACCACAGGGGCGACCCAAGAGGAACAAAGTCTTTGAGAGGGACCGAGAGTTCCAGAAAAACTGGATGGGACAAACCAGAGAGGGACTGGGATAGCCAGGAGGATCCAGGGGAGGTATGAGGCTGTGTCACTGAGGGAAATGTCCAGAAAGCTCTGTAGGGTACCGACTTGGCGTGCAGTGATGATGACAAGATTGGCGAGATCTCAGACAACCGTATGACCAGGACAGAGACACCAGCACTAAAAGAAAACACCTGGCATTAATAGGGAGCAGTGATAAGGCAACAGCGAGCAAGCGCTGAACCAAGGTCCTGAGCACAGCAACGCTTCAACAATAGTACAAAGTTGCCCATACACCTCCTAAGGAAGTGAGGGCCTTAAATACACAAAAACCTCTCAGCAATTGGCTGAGAGGGGTCAGCTAAAAAAGAGAGCACTGGCCCTTTAAATGAAAAGAAGCTGCAGTGCATGCTGCCTAAGCACGCTCTCCTGCAATCCGGAAGTGAAAGGAGACAGAGGAAATGTGTCAGGATGGCGCTGCAGCAGAGATAGCACGGGCAGACATCGCAGGAGCGTGGACTGGGTAGGTATGAGAGTGGTGTGACACGTTGGTGTCTGCAGCATGATGGGGCCCAGTTTCCCTGCCTCCTGGAGATGGGTCCCACGACGAGGGACCTTACAGGACTCAACTGCTGGGACAATCACTGAAAACTAGACCCTGGCTTCCAGTCCCTTCATCTGCACATACATACGACAAAATAATATTGAGTCCAGTATACAAGCTCTTTTCTCACACAATTCTATGTAAGATATGAAATAAAGCACAAAGCTAAAATGGATGGTATAGTAGCATTACATACAACATAAATTGGTTTGTGAAGGTTCGTTTTTAGTCATTGTTTTTTCTTTCAAAATGCAGTAAGTTCAAACTTTTTTCTGTGTAGGACTTGAAGGAGCTGACTCATCTCCTAAAATGTCTAAAATTGCCAAATACTTGTTAAAACAATAATTTTTTAATTTACCCCTCATTAAAAATCCTCTCCATATTAAGGAATGTTTATTTTATAGTTTATTGCTCATTGTTTAGATTAGAGAAGGAGCTTGAGCTTGTAAGCTGTTATACAGCCTATAAGTACAGCTCTATATTTGGCCCTCTATATTTGGCCAGATCACTGCATCAACTTAGCTTTAGAGAACCTGCACTCCTCCGGCGCTACAGAGGGTAAGCAGGGTGTTCTTAAAGCATTGGAAAACGGATAGTTGAACCCAGCAAGGCAGCCATACCACTCATTTGCCAATGTTCATGAGCACATTAACCCCTGGCAAGTAGGAGTCTGAGAAGCAGAGGAGTGATGTAATTCTGAAAACAGAAGGATATAACAACCTTATAAAGAATGGCATAAAATGTGACCAAAAAATGACACCAAAAAACCCTGAAAAAAACACTATAAAAATCCTCATAAATGGTGTTTTTTAAAGCATGTTTGCAATTTAAAGGAGGCCTTTGGCATGCTGCTGTAATGTGTGTTATTTCTATATTTTAATCGTGCACAAACAACTAGTACTCAAAACCTTAGATTTCAATTAATTTTAGTTAATTTCTTTATTGTAAAGTTAAAGTGCTATATAATTTCCATATGTATGTGTTTTATTTTAAAAACAGACCATATTTGCATTTTGTGGATTTTTGACACCTACAGCAAATCTGCATTAAACACACATCCATTCCATTGGCATTGAATGCGGTATTCATACAGAAAGATTTGCAGCGTTCTCACTGGTGACATGGATTCCATGCTGGAATGCCAAGGATTAGCTCCATTGAACTTGGAGATAATATGCTTGAGGATCCATATGCCAATATGCAACATGATTCCAGTTTTTAGCCACTGTGGAAATGCCTAGAAATAGTTACAATATGCTTTTTTGCTCATGCTTTAGTGCTAGTACAAATTACCGTTTTTTTATCAGTCAAAGAACTATACACTAACGACGCATCAAATAATAGTAGATAATGTTCTAGTGCAGTTGAGCACTCTTCTGGGTTAATATGGGAAAAATTGCAGCATGCTCTATTCTGCTCTGTTTTATGATTAATGATGGTAGAAGCAAATTTTATTGGCCAAACAATTTTTAGAATGTATTTAAAATTTTTACCTAGTAAAACCATTATCATCACATAGAAACCCATTCTTACTCTTTTAGAGAAATTTTCACTAAAGATGACCAATTCTTTTGCAATTCAAATTCGCTAGGTTCATTGAATTTTTTAGTCCAAATTTGCTCTGTAGCAAATCGACTTGACACAATTGGCAATACGGTAAAGCCCTGTAAGGATGAATGTAACAATCAGCCATCGCCTGATCAGCGATCTTATACCGGTACTTGGACATTCACGCAACCCACCATTGGTCCAATTCTACTAGATTTGTGTTTTCTAGGTGAGCAACAATTCCAGTGTGAATGAGCTATAATTTTTAGGATTCCTCTCCATATCCCATAGCGATCAACTTGTATAGGCAATCACTAGGTTTTGCTCCTCCTAAACCTGGGTCAGCACAGTTCCTAGACCATAGGGTCTCCCATCTGTGTATAACACGAATGGTTGAGTGATGTCTGCATAGGTCAGGAGGGGATTATTCATCAGTGTGAGCTTTAATGCCACTCAGGAGCTCATGCAGTGGTGCTCCAGTCTACACAAAATCCTTAATGAATCTTCTATAATTCCCAGAGAGGCCCAAGAATGCTCTTAATTCTCAAAATGTCATGGATGCAAGCCACTACTCCACTGCAGCCACTTTGGATTTGGTGGCCCAAAGAGCATTTGATCGAACTTGAAGAGACCCATATAGAGGATGAAGACCATAGGGAATAACAGAGTTAATGTTTGGGATTTGCCTGGAGTGGAGTGGACTAGAGTGAGGGAACAGAGACAAGTTCCTATCAGGAGAGGACATAGGACTTAGCTTGCAGCTGTTACAGACCTAAGGTCTGACTAGAGAGCAGAGCCATATGACAAGGGTGTCCCTGATATGAGAGGAGAGGTAGAAGATAGCAGGATTCTGAATATGGAAAAAGAGTGAGACTTGACCGAAGGACAGAGTGATTGAGAGAAGATGGGTCCTTGGACAGGATGCCTAGCAGTACAGACCCTAAGTTTATAACTCAGATAAGTAACAGGCCAGCATTGCACAGCACATGAGACGAAGAGAGTGTCCCAAGCAGGAGTTCCCAAAGTTATTCAGCTCACCCCTCTGTGGTCTTCCTTCAGTCTCAATGGATCCAATACCTGGCGCTCGGATATATGCCCATGGTCTTGGGGCTGCAATAGAACTTGAACAAGGAAAGCACTCCAGCACTGACAGGAAGTAGGGAAATGATAAAACAGAAACATATTTTGTCAGGTTATGCCTTAAGCATGGCCAACAGCATTCCCGGTGATGTGTGAGATGGGCCTTGTTTTCAAGGTAGATACAGGCCTACATCAGACAGGCATATTGGCTTTGCCTTAAATGTCCGAGAAGTGAAAACCCCTTTACTGAATCTTGTCACTCAAATGTATGAAGGCACTCTCATTTCGTCCTAGTTTAAATACATCGGGTACGGGGTCCAAAGTTTTATTACGCAGCAAGGATATTTATCAAAATTGGTGCAAAAAATATGGATCATTTGTCCACGGCAACCATTAGAATTCCAGATTCCATTTTAAGACATTTTGAAAATGAGAGGAGCAATCTGATTGGTTGCTTTGGTCAGATCCTCCACATTGAAGCATGAGCTTTGATAAACCTCTAATTTTGATTCTTACATTGTTTTGAAACATTAATCAGCTGAGTATAGAAAATATAACAAATAAAAGTCAAAGCGAAATAATAAAAAAAACAGAGCATATCAATTACCGCTAAAATCCTCTTCAACAAATATTTAATTGGCAATATAAATAAATAAATTAGTGAGCCCACTTGAGTGTATGGTCATGCATGATTATTCCGCAAGACAATATCCAAATATTTATGCTAGCCATTAAATGTTTGACTTGAATCTCATTATGGCTCTGACCAAAGCCAAACTGCACCATCTGCAAATAATATCAAATTAAATCTCTGAGAAAAAAATGGTATTTGCTGGAGAAAAGAGCAGATTTATAGGAAACACAAAAGGCTAGGAATAATTGATTTTTCTGTACACAATCTTAGCCCAGCGAATAATGTTCCTGACAAAATGGCTGCATTTGCATGACAAAAGCTCCATAACGATCGCTCATAGCTAAAGGTGGAATATTTAGTAAAACTGTTAGCAATTGTTTGAAAGGTGAAGGGTTAAAAGCTTAACAATTTCTTTCATAAAATAAAGGGATTGTGGAGAACTGGTTGTGATAGGAGTTCATAAATTGTTTATTTTTAGGTTTATATTGAAAGTACACTATGTATGCCATTTATTTTCCAACAAAATAAAGTTGTAATGTTTTTACCTTCTCACAAGATGATAACTTATAGAAATTGCACAATGGTGTCCTCAAACAGATATAGGTAAGGTTATCTTCGCAGTAAACTGTTTAAATTTACATAAACATTTGCATAACTTTGCCAATATCTTGCTTTTATTCATCCTGAATTATACATTTATTCTGTCTCCTCTGCTCAGACCCAAGGCTAGATTCACATTCTGCTGCTTGTCCGTACTCTATTTATAAGCTGCACCAAAATAAAAAGTTTGGCTGAAACTGCAAGGGTATGTGCACTCAGGCCCGACGCCAGCACCCGGCATACCTGGGCAGATGCCGGGGCCCTGAAGAAGTGAAAGGGCCCACTCGCTGTCTGTGAGGGAAGCAGTGAGGAGCCCCCCTCACAGACAGCTGTCCTCTCTCCCTCTCTTCTCTCCTGCTTTGCACTGATGGTGATCGGTACACAGCAGGAGAGAAAGCTTACCAGGAGCTACATGAAGGATGAAGGACCTTCCAATTTCAGTCTTGTGACTGATCACATGACTGAAATTAAGGCCCTTGAATATCCTGCTGCTGCTTAAGTTCTGCAGCTTCCTGCAGCTCCCTGTGGCTCTTCTCCTGCTCTGCACCGATGTGGTAATGTATAGAGAGTGTGTGTGTGTGTATCTGTATGTGCATGCACTGTCCATGTAAAAGATCTGTATGTGTTTCCATGTGCATGTGTTATTCATGTAAAAGAGCTGTGTGTGTTTGTATGTGCATGTAGCAGAGCTGTGTGTGTGTATCTATATATTCATGTAGTGAAGCTGTGTGTGTAGTGTGCATGTATTTGGCATGTAGCAGAGTTGTGTGTGTAGTGTGAATGTAGCAGAGCTGTTTGTCTGTATGTGCATGTATTGGGCATGTAGCAGAGCTGTGTGTATATGTATATTCATGTAGCAGAGCTGTGTGTGTCTGTATGTGCATGTAAGCAGAGCTGAGTGAGTGTATCTGTATATTCATGTAGCAGAGCTGTATGTGTAGTGTGCATGTATTGGTCATGTAGCAGATTTGTGTGTGTAGTGTGAATGTAGCAGAGCTGTGTGTGTCTGTATGTGCATGTATTGGGCATGTAGCAGAGCTGTGTGTGTGTATGTTCATGTAGCAGAGCTGTGTGTGTCGTTTGCATGTATTTGGCATGTAGCTATGTGTAGTGTGGATGTATTGGGCATGTAGCAGAGCTGTGTGTGTGTATGTTCATGTAGCATAGCTGTGTGTGTAGTTTGCATGTATTTGGCATGTAGCTATGTGTAGTGTGGATGTATTGGGCATGTAGCAGAGCTGTGTGTGTGGTGTGAATGTAGCAGAGCTGTGTGTGTCTGTATGTGAATGTATTGGGCATGTAGCAGAGCAGTGTGTGTGTATCTGTATGTTCATGTAGCAGAGGTGTGTGTGTAATTTGCATGTATTCGGCATGTATCTATGTGTAGTGTGGATGTATTGGGCATGTAGCAGAGCTGTGTGTCTGCATGTGCATGTATTTGGCATGTAGCAGAGCTGTTTGTGTTTATTGTTAATGTAGGAGAGCTGTTGTCTGTAAGTGCATGTATTGGGCATGTAGCAGAGCTGTATGTGTGTAGTGTGCAAGTCGCAGAGCTGTGAGTCTGGTGTGCCTGTGGCAGAGCTGTGTGTGTCAAGTGTGCATGTAGCAGAGCTGTGTGTGTTTAGCGTGCAAGTCACAGAGCTGTGTGTCAAGTGTGCATGCAGCAGAGCTGTATGTGTCTACATGTGCATGTAGCAGAGCCATCTAGGTCTATGGCTGTATAGCAGAGTTGCGTGTGTCTGATATAGTTTGCAGAAAGACACTAACTATAGATTTATTTCCTCCATATTCTGGCCTTGTACATTAAAATTAGTGTTAATGACACCTCCCTTTTACATCGCCAGGGAATCTTCAATGAATAGGAAGAAATGTTTTCTTTTTTTCATCTGTCTAAACCTGGGGTGCGGCTTATGGTGTGGAGCAGCGCAGACAGAGTGTTAAAGGGGCCCATGGAGGCTCTTTCGCCTGGGGCCCACAAATATCTGGAGCCGGCCCTGTGTGCACATATTTTTTAGGCGGATTTGCTCTGAAAAATCTGTAACAAAACACTCAAAAGAATGAGCATGTGAACCTTATGTTGTCTCTACATAGAAATTCATATGTTCAGGCTTTCAAGCATCTTTTAACTGTTATGGTTCAGTTTGGGTATTAGAACTGGTGACTTTTGTGGTCAGTTCCTCTATCTACTGGGCTGTTGTCTTTTCTTCCTTTTCCAAATGCTGATGGTTTCTTTCTTTTTGATTTCCCTTCTTGGTTTGCTCCTCACAAGGTATCTCTTGTTTCCCCATTGTGGTTTGCCATATCACATTCTGGATTGAATTCTATGTGTTCACCTCTCACTTCACTCCCTTGCTGGCTATATCTCTATGTGGATTTATCTTTGGAAGTTCTAGCCCTTCAGTTTAGGGGGTTTTACCTTTAAGTAAACACCAGTTGATTGCCTGATGTGTGTCCGTTTTGTGTACCTTCCCAGCTGCTCTTCTTTGTACCTTATTTCAGTTTATTTCACTCTGGGTTTGTGTTTGTTCTTGCACACTTTCCTCTTCCCTTATTCGCAGTTTGTGGCTGTCTCCTTTCAGGTCCTTCTGGCGGTATGAGAAACCCTTCTATGGCCTTTTAGGGAGCCAAGTCTGAGGTAGTGCTTTTAGGTATGTGGCGAAAGTCCTTTAGTCTGTCCAGAGAACTGTAGAGCATGGTTTCTCCTTCCCACTTTTCACTACCCATTTGTGTAAGTGTGTTAGGTGCATAACATTAACCACTTCAGGTTTTTAAAAATATCAAGCAGTTAAAAGAAGTGACCGACCATTCTTCAGATTTCTTTCTCTTGAAAGACACTTAATACATACAATTCAAGTAAATGAGAAGACTTAAAAGATGCCCATATTTTTGAGCATCTTGTCAGCAGTTTTGCCTTTGAAACCACAAGCAGTTTCTTCATTTATTAAAAAATGGCCAGATAACAGACCATAGTGTGCACAGAAGGGGCATGGTTATTGAGTCATAGAGCTTGCAGTTGCTCCCAGACTGTGATGCTGCCTAAGGGATGCATGTAAAGGCAAAGGATTCCCTGCCACATAATAAGTAGGGAATCTTATTGCATGGTGTGGTTGGGTCCAGCGGTTGATTTGACCAAGAATATATTAACCTAATAAAAATCTTCTTATTTTTATGGTTTCTCCCATTGTATTAAACATGTATAAAGAGTGGGTAAGAGAAAACTGAACTTTAAAGTTTGGTGTTTGTACCAAACACAAACTTTACCAAAAAAAGTAAGTGTTCAAGTTCGGGTGTTGTATGCATGCAAACCACTAGAGTGATCATCACTGTGCTCGGGTACACTCAATCCTCGGCCCAGCGTGAGCTGATTGCAGTGTTTGAACAGCTCACACTGGGGGGAAAATCAGTGCTATTGTATGTAGTGTGTACTAAACAAAGGTCAAAATCTCGTCCTTTCCCGTAAGTGCTTTGTTTATGGCTGGCTGTATGTTGGGGGACAGCAGAACTGCCTAATCAGTGACTTCCAGTGAAGTTCGGGTCAAATTCGGTCCAGATCAGATCTTTACATAAAGTATGTCTGAACTCGCAGAACCTGAATTTCCTGAATGTGTACACTCATCCCTACTAAACAGTCTTCGGTTGTATTGTGCACTTGTATTGTGTGCTCCCAGAGGAAGGTGTCGGGTCTAACTCCAAAACGCGTCGGATGTAATTAAAAAGCCACTGACTACAAACAATATCTTGGCCGCCTCCTCTATAAGCAGCGCAGGTTCGGTATACACAGTCCTATATCCTCCATTTCTGCCACGGTTTCCGTTGATGTGTGGACCCTGCATGAGCCATTTTGTGTGCATGCCTGTTGTGTGCTACACAACCCGTCCAGGAGAGCAGTGCTCATTTATTTCTTGTGATACTTGTGAGACGAGCATCCATTGCGCTCTCTTTCCTTGTAGTTCTACGTATTGTGACCTATTTCACCCTGGGATTCATTCCTTCATCAGATTGCCCCAATGATGTGTCCGCCCCTGTGCTGCATCCAAATACAGACCTTTGTAGTCTCCTGCCATCGATGATATCATCATGGCTGAGTCGAGTTGTTGACTGTAGCAGTTGCATGAATGATTGACACATAACACTACACATAACATTACACTGAACTCCATAGTGAGGGTCTGAAGGACCAGAAGGTTTATCTGCTGAGTAGGTTTTTTTATTTCATTTATCTCATTTATTCTTATTAATTTCTTCCAATCCCAGACAACCCCTTCAAATAGAGATGAATCAATCGTTATCTTCTTCTCCACTGATTCTCAAGGAGTAAAATTGAAATTCGCTTCCTGTCTTCCACCAGTGATCAATTTTAGCGGCTCTGATTACTATGATCTCTTCAATCACTAATACACATAGGCAGAGTAAATACCTTGAATTTCATTCGTGTTAGACAGTTCTATTGAGATCATGCCGTACCAGATGCAGCCAACGTTCTGGAGTGCAGGAAATTGACCCACTAGTTAAGAGCTCTACACACAAACAAGAGGTCTCAGCACCGATCATTATACTGTCATTTCTCCACGGAGAAGGGCTCTTCAGGAGCAGACAATCAAGTCAAGGAACCTTGGGTGATTGTGTATTTGTCTGTGGAGGAAGACATTTACTATGTGTCAGATAATTCATTAAATAATTACACATTCCCTTCATAAAAAATGCTGTCATTTAATTTATATCTTCTACATAACACACACAAGGAATATTAAATATCTAACAAAATATAGTTTATAAATAATTGTATTTCACTCATTTATATTGTATGTTACATCTACACTTTCTTAGCTCCCAAAATGACATTATTGGCAAAAATTGATACTTCTGTAACTACCTGCGGCATACATGGTAATGTATACATATGTAAAAGTTATGTGTGGTCAATATTACTGTATTCAGTATGTTGTCCTCATGGGTACAAGCCATTCTGATATCCGTTATATGGTCTAAATTTAGTCATCTATACTATTTGTCTTATTAAAGTGAATCTGTCGGGGGGCACTCTGATTCCAGCAATGTGTCACTTGCTGAACTGCATGATGTAGTTTCGATACAATGTGTGATTTATCATCAGTAGATCATTATTGCAGGACAAGGAGTCTTTTGCTAGGAAATCTAGCTAATCTGTGTAACCCTGCCCTCACTTATGATTGGCTGCTTACAGATAATGTACAGTCAAGAACTACCAATCAGTCAAGTGAACAGAGTTATATAATGCTCAGGAATCATATCATTCTTACATCTACATGAGAAAAAACAAAGATGCACTGGAATAAGAGTATCTGTCCATAAATCATGCTGCTCTTGGATTCTATAGAAAAAATACACTGACAGATTTAATGTAACAAAACCTGAATCTGCAATTGTGACTAATAAATATGCAAATAGCCTGTTCAGAGAGGAAGAGATAGTGCTCTACCTATAGTAGTAGGTGTGGTTACTGACAGTGTCCACCCACACTCTGTCTAGGGCTGGGTAATTGTTCAGTGGTAGTCTATAAGAGAGGGTATTATCTTTTAATCATAAGAATAAGAAGCCAAAATCGGAATCTCCATATACTGACATGTGTTTCAAGGGGATTGCTCCTTTTTAGACCAAAGTAGAAGACCTGGTTTGGCTGGCCAAGAAGTCTCTCTCCTTCTGTAGAGTGCCAAGTTGGCAAAGGGAGCCTGAAGGTAGTAACTCTTTAAATGACTTTACCACATTGTTTAGGGTAGTAAGCCAAACACGAAAAGTCATCAGCCATTGAGCTCATTGATTGGCGGCACCGCTGTCGGCGTGATGTCACTGCAGAAGCCAATCAACAAATACCGAGTCAGCGGCGGAGACAGCTCTGGACCTGGGGAAAGTAAGGAAAGCCGAGGTTATTTGTTTTTTTTTCACATAACCGAGCTCATAGGCAATATTTTGTTGAAAGGAAGCAACCCCTTTAATGTGTGTGACCTCCTTTACTGTCATCGAAATGCTCCATTCCTTAATAACTATTCTTCTGTGATGTAAAAAGATATATACCGTATATACTCGCGTATAAGCCGAGTTTTTCAGCCCAAAATTTGGGCTGAAAAGTCCCCCCTCGGCTTATACGCGAGTATATACGGTATGAAAAAAAAAAAAAAATACAGCCGCAGCCCCGGAGGTATACAGGCCCCCCATCAAGTTCCAGGGCCCCCCCCCACTTGCGCGCCAGCCTGTAAGGTAAATTCATACTTACCGGTGTCCAGTCGCGCTGCCCGCAGCTGCCGACATGACGATTCCGGGCTCCATTCAGCGTCTTCCCGCGGCTTCCTGTAGTCGCGGGCAATGACGTCATTGCCCGCGACTACAGGAAGCCGCGGGAAGACGCTGAATGGAGCCCGGAATCGTCATGTCGGCAGCTGCGGGCGGCGCGACTGGACACCGGTAAGTATGAATTTACCTTACAGGCTGGCGCGCAAGTGGGGGGGGGCCCTGGAACTTGATGGGGGGCCTGTATACCTCCGGGGCTGCGGCTGTATACAGCCCTGGGGCTGCGGCTGTATACAGCCCTGGGGCTGCTGCTGTATAAAGCCCTGGGGCTGCGGCTGTATACAGCCCTGGGGCTGCGGCTGTATACAGCCCTGGGGCTGCTGCTGTATGCAGCCCTGGGGCTGGGGCTGCTGCTGCTGTATACAGCCCTGGGGCTGGGGCTGCTGCTGCTGTATACAGCCCTGGGGCTGGGGCTGCTGCTGCTGTATACAGCCCTGGGGCTGGGGCTGCTGCTGCTGTATACAGCCCTGGGGCTGGGGCTGCTGCTGCTGTATACAGCCCTGGGGCTGGGGCTGCTGCTGCTGTATACAGCCCTGGGGCTGGGGCTGCTGCTGCTGTATACAGCCCTGGGGCTGCGGCTGTATACAGCCCTGGGGCTGCTGCTGTATACAGCCCTGGGGCTGGGGCTGCTGCTGCTGTATACAGCCCTGGGGCTGGGGCTGCTGCTGCTGTATATACCTCTGGGGCTGCATATGGGGCTGCATATACCTCTGGGGCTGCATATACCTCTGGGGCTGCATATACCTATGGGGCTGCATATGGGGCTGCATATACCTCTGGGGCTGCATATGGGGCTGCATATACCTCTGGGGCTGCATATGGGGCTGCATATACCTCTGGGGCTGCATATACCTATGGGGCTGCATATGGGGCTGCATATACCTCTGGGGCTGCATATGGGGCTGCATATACCTCTGGGGCTGCATATACCTCTGGGGCTGCATATGGGGCTGCATATACCTCTGGGGCTGCATATGGGGCTGCATATACCTCTGGGGCTGCATATGGGGCTGCATATACCTCTGGGGCTGCATATGGGGCTGCATATACCTCTGGGGCTGCATATACATCTGGGGCTGCATATGGGGCTGTATATACCTCTGGGGCTGCTGTATACTACCACTGGGGCTGCTGCTGTATACTACCACTGGGGAGGCTGCTGTATACCTCACTGCTGGGGGTTGTATACCTGTGCTGGAGTCCACCCTCAGCTTATACGCGAGTCAATAAGTTTTCCCAGTTTTTGGGGGCAAAAGTAGGGGGGTCGGCTTATACACGGGTCGGCTTATACACGAGTATATACGGTATATATATGTATATATATATATATATATATATATATATATACTTGCAAAAAATGAGGCTGCAGCACACAATTTGGAGTGTTTTCTTTGCCTTTATTGGCATATAGGCATGGTGAGGCGACGTTTCGGTCCTCTGACCTTCTTCCAGCAGTCACTTAGGGCAAATGCTGGGAATTTTATACATCCTCCAATATCAATTCTTATTAATCAATTTACAGTGCTATTAGTGTTTCTTTATGCATAAACAGTTTCTCTTTATAATGAAATCAATGCAGTAATTTTTACACTTCCATACATGGTTGCTTATCACATTAAAACAATAAAATTCTCTCTACTTACAGTTATATATTCACATAGATCAATTGCAGCTCAGGTGCCCGCTTGTTTGTTATTAATTGTTGGATGATTATAGCAATATATGTTTCTCTCCATGTGCGGTCCTTCCCTGACCGCGCGCCGCCATTACGGCGTTGTTTACCAACTACTGCGCCTGCGCGTATGCGAGACGCTTCCCTAGTTACATCTCATTACCGGAAGCGAGTTCATCGCCATATTAGGGATCTCGCGCATGCGCTGTAGCATCCAGCGTTTGTTTGTGCGCGTCTTTATACATTCCCTTCCTGTGCCTGCATATTTCATCAAGGTGTTTCCAAATCACATTATAACATTACCAAAATTCATTTATATGTGTGTTATATGTTAAATATATATTGTAGGTGTCATTATTCTATAAAATTCTATAAAATTCTACCTCTAACTCTAGATTGTGATTTAAAGTGACAGTGCATTTTTGTGATGTGGATCATTATCTATTTGATTATTGTTTTTTATTTTCTATTTTTTGTTGCTGTGCATTCTAATCTTTTGCCTCACAAATACATGTGCTAAAGCTTTCCACACTAAGTATTTTGTACCCAGAATTTATTACATGGGTCACCGTATACTAGTTACACTGTGGCTATTCATGTTTACATTGGGTAACCTGTTAAAAGTGCATCCCATCCTGGGTTGTAGCACTCCCCTGTCAGTACAGTGTTCAGGGAGATCTCTCTCAATTCACACTACCTGCCCAAGGTAAAAACAGGACTTTCCCATCTTTTTACTTATTATTTCTTTAGCCATTAGTGTTGGTTTATAACCATATGTTTATTGCTGAGGCAAAAAGAAAAAATAGAAGTCTTTATTTTAAGCAATTGTTTTTTATTTTTTATTTTCCATTTGTTTTCCATAATTCTAAAGTGCATTATAAGTGCTTTCTCAGTGCTTTAGTTAAGTGCATAAGTAGTGCAAATATATTATTAATTATCTATAAAAAGTCAATTATTGTATTTATGGAGGAAAAATGAGGGGAGTGTTTTTCATAAGTTAAATTGCGCTTCGTCCGTGTAGTTGGTTCTTAAGTGTGTCAAATTAGCGGGCACCCGATATGCAAGTGCTCCATCTTCTATAAAATCCTCCTATATAACAGAAAAAAAGAAGAAAGAGAAAATAAATATATGAATAAAAACAATTATAAGAAACCATGATTCAAGCCGTTGCATGATATATCATAACTACAGTGCTACATTACATTCAGTGATTGTGCATTAAAGTGACTAAAAACCACAAATACTTAAATGAGAAACAGTTTTTTAAAGGGCTGTGTGCAATTTAAAATCTACGTTGAGTCCCTCTGGTTTCAAAGTTTGCAACCTGTGGATCCACTCCAATTCCTTGGTTTTCAGTAAACCTACTCTATCTCCACCTCTTCTGGGCATTGGTACCGTGTCTATTAGCCTAAATTTCAAATCTTTCTCCTTATGGTTTGCCTCCGCAAAATGTTTTGACACTGGTAAATTCATAATCTTTTTTCGTATCGTGTAACGGTGGTGCGTAATTCTTACTTTAAAATCTAGGGTGGTTTCTCCTACATATAATAAATGACAAGGGCATTCAAGAAGATAAATAACGTGATCTGAGTTACATGTTAAAAAATGTTCAATTTTGTACTCTTTACCTGTTTTGGGATGGGTGAATTTGTTGCCTTTGATCATGAAGGAGCAGTTTATACAACTGATACAGGGATAGCATCCTGTTCTTTTTTCTCTAGTTAATGTGATCTGTCTTTCTCTTTTCATTGTGCCAATGTCAGACCTGACCAATAAATCTTTGACATTTTTCCCTTTTCTATATGATATTAGGGGGGGAGGGATTTTTGTACTCTTCAATCTGGGGTAAGCATTTTTTTAACATTGTCCAATGTTTTTGGACAATGCCTACTATGCTCTTTGTTTCTTCCCCATATGTTAGTACTAGAGGGACTCTCTTTAGTTTGTCTTTCTTCCCTCTTGTGTCTCCTTTAATCTCCCTGTTCGCCAAATTCCTTTTTTGTTGTTGCAGTACTTTGTTAGGTACCCTCTGTTTTTAAATTTTTCGATTAATTTGTCTATTTCTACCTCCCTTTCTTGTTCGTTACTTACAATCCGGTTTACTCTGATCATTTGTCCAAGTGGAATAGCCTTTTTTAAGCTACTTGGATGACCACTAGTATAATGGAGGAGTTTATTTTTGTCAGTGGCTTTTACAAAAAGTGTTGTTTTAATCTGACCCTCTTTCAGAAGTACTTTAACATCCAGGAACTGCATTTCTGTTGAGGAATGCACTTCCGTAAATTTTATTGTGTCATCAACCGTATTTACGTATCTGAAAAAGGACAAAAATTCATTCTCAGTCCCTTTCCATATTATGAAGATATCGTCAACATATCTCCACCACCTCTCCACATGGGAGAAGTGGTGGGATGTGTAGACGAACTCTTCCTCCAAGTAGACCATAACAGCCCCTGCGTATGAACATGCCATTCGAGCACCCATAGCGGTCCCCATCAATTGTAGGAAAAACTCATCACCGAACAAGAAATAGTTTTGTTTAAGTACTATCTCTAACAGATCCATAATCAGTTGTTTGCATGGGTCTGTATAGTCTCTTGTTCTTAGAAAATCTGCAATTACTTTGATTCCCATCTCATGCTTGATGGAGGTGTATAATGATGTTACATCAAAAGAGGCCAATATGTACTCTTTATTCCCCATAAATTTGGTTTGCTCCTTATACCTTGCAAGCTCCTCAAGGAAATGTCCTGTGTCTTTGACATAAGACTTCCCCTCAGTAGCGAAAGGACTCATGACTTTCTCCAAAAAAATCCCAATATTGTAAAATATAGATTGTATTCCTGCCACTATGGGCCTGCCTGGTGGGTCAGTTAATGATTTGTGAATTTTTGGAACCAGGTAGAGAACTGGTGTCACTGGATTATCTTCAAACAGAAAGTCATGTAGATTTTGATCTATAATTCCTCCTATCAAGGCAGTGCTCAGTACCTTTTGTATGTTTTTTTGTATTTCAAATTTGGGATCATTTTGTAACCTCTTATACACCTGATTGTCACCCAACTGCCTATAGACCTCCTTCAAATACATCTCCTTGTCCATGATGACGGTTGCTCCCCCTTTGTCTGCTGGTTTTATTATTAAACCGCCATCATGGACAAGCTCTTGTACTGCCTGGATCTGTTCTCTAGTTACATTCGGATTTATTAGTTCAGTTTTGGCTGTATTTCTCAAAATTTTTATTTCCTGTTTCACTGCTTGTTCAAAAGCCTCTACTATGGGAATATCATCATTTGGCATAAAATTACTTTTGCGTTGGATACCTAATTTCTGTAAGTTTAATTCACTAGTGTTTAGTCCCTTTTCTACGGTCTTATTATGAAAGTGATATTTTAGACGTATGCTTCTGAAAAATTGGTACATTTCTTTTTCTACAGTAAACCAGTTTACATGTGTCGACATACTGTAAGACAAGCCTTTGTTTAAAATTTCTAATTGACTGCATGAAAGTTCTTTACCAGACAAATTAACAGTCAGTTGTGATCCTTCTTCCGGCTCCCTTTGAACTGCTGTCCTTTCGGTTTTTCTTTCTTTTTTCTGCTGGCGATACTGTTTCCTCCCTCCTCTTCGTCCTCTAGATTTTGGTCTCGGTCTACATGAGTGAAAGTTAGACAGGTTATCTGAAAAAACAGGTATTTTAGTTTTTTTGTGAGAGTGGTATTTATAACGACCTCTCCTTTGCCATTTGTTTTGTCCTTCTCTCTGCCAGTTGTACACCAGTCCTACACGATAGTCCTCCGTATCCCGTGCCCATTTCTGTCGTTTTGTTTCCTCTGTATCTTTTCTCTGTTTATCTAACTTGATCTTAATCGATTCCTTGAACTTTGAAAAATCTTCATCTTTCAAAATACCCAAAAGTTCATTTTCTATATCTTTGATGTTATCCTTGATTTTAGTTGTTTCTAATTGTATATGCTCCATGTTTAATAGCATCACCTCCATTGCATATTTATTGGATAAAGCAATGAACTTGGCACAAAAATCGTTATCCTCTAAAAATAACGTTGGATTTATATTAGACCTTAAACCCCGAGGAATTTTCTTATTTTTATAATACTGGCCAAGCATGATTAAATGCATTTCTAAAGACAATAGTTTTTTAGAGTCATTTTCATACTTGCGTTTCAAAGCAATTGTTGAGGGTATACTCAAAAAGTCCGTGTTCCCTTCAGCTCCTTTCAAAATCCGGCTCTCATCGTCTTCTGTGAAAAAGCCTTTGCCTGGTTCCATATTGAAGAAACGCTCAATCTCATATAGATATAAATACAATGAAAAAGGTTATGAGCAGCGTCTCTTTTACAGCAGATATGCTGGGTGCTTTTCAGTCCCTGTGATGGGGATCAACCATCAACTTCATAATACTTGCAAAAAATGAGGCTGCAGCACACAATTTGGAGTGTTTTCTTTGCCTTTATTGGCATATAGGCATGGTGAGGCGACGTTTCGGTCCTCTGACCTTCTTCCAGCAGTCACTTAGGGCAAATGCTGGGAATTTTATACATCCTCCAATATCAATTCTTATTAATCAATTTACAGTGCTATTAGTGTTTCTTTATACATAAACAGTTTCTCTTTATAATGAAATCAATGCAGTAATTTTTACACTTCCATACATGGTTGCTTATCACATTAAAACAATAAAATTCTCTCTACTTACAGTTATATATTCACATAGATCAATTGCAGCTCAGGTGCCCGCTTGTTTGTTATTAATTGTTGGATGATTATAGCAATATATGTTTCTCTCCATGTGCGGTCCTTCCCTGACCGCGCGCCGCCATTACGGCGTTGTTTACCAACTACTGCGCCTGCGCGTATGCGAGACGCTTCCCTAGTTACATCTCATTACCGGAAGCGAGTTCATCGCCATATTAGGGATCTCGCGCATGCGCTGTAGCATCCAGCGTTTGTTTGTGCGCGTCTTTATACATTCCCTTCCTGTGCCTGCATATTTCATCAAGGTGTTTCCAAATCACATTATAACATTACCAAAATTCATTTATATGTGTGTTATATGTTAAATATATATTGTAGGTGTCATTATTCTATAAAATTCTATAAAATTCTACCTCTAACTCTAGATTGTGATTTAAAGTGACAGTGCATTTTTGTGATGTGGATCATTATCTATTTGATTATTGTTTTTTATTTTCTATTTTTTGTTGCTGTGCATTCTAATCTTTTGCCTCACAAATACATGTGCTAAAGCTTTCCACACTAAGTATTTTGTACCCAGAATTTATTACATGGGTCACCGTATACTAGTTACACTGTGGCTATTCATGTTTACATTGGGTAACCTGTTAAAAGTGCATCCCATCCTGGGTTGTAGCACTCCCCTGTCAGTACAGTGTTCAGGGAGATCTCTCTCAATTCACACTACCTGCCCAAGGTAAAAACAGGACTTTCCCATCTTTTTACTTATTATTTCTTTAGCCATTAGTGTTGGTTTATAACCATATGTTTATTGCTGAGGCAAAAAGAAAAAATAAAAAGAAAAAATAGAAGTCTTTATTTTAAGCAATTGTTTTTTATTTTTTATTTTCCATTTGTTTTCCATAATTCTAAAGTGCATTATAAGTGCTTTCTCAGTGCTTTAGTTAAGTGCATAAGTAGTGCAAATATATTATTAATTATCTATAAAAAGTCAATTATTGTATTTATGGAGGAAAAATGAGGGGAGTGTTTTTCATAAGTTAAATTGCGCTTCGTCCGTGTAGTTGGTTCTTAAGTGTGTCAAATTAGCGGGCACCCGATATGCAAGTGCTCCATCTTCTATAAAATCCTCCTATATAACAGAAAAAAAGAAGAAAGAAGAAAATAAATATATGAATAAAAACAATTATAAGAAACCATGATTCAAGCCGTTGCATGATATATCATAACTACAGTGCTACATTACATTCAGTGATTGTGCATTAAAGTGACTAAAAACCACAAATACTTAAATGAGAAACAGTTTTTTAAAGGGCTGTGTGCAATTTAAAATCTACGTTGAGTCCCTCTGGTTTCAAAGTTTGCAACCTGTGGATCCACTCCAATTCCTTGGTTTTCAGTAAACCTACTCTATCTCCACCTCTTCTGGGCATTGGTACCGTGTCTATTAGCCTAAATTTCAAATCTTTCTCCTTATGGTTTGCCTCCGCAAAATGTTTTGACACTGGTAAATTCATAATCTTTTTTCGTATCGTGTAACGGTGGTGCGTAATTCTTACTTTAAAATCTAGGGTGGTTTCTCCTACATATAATAAATGACAAGGGCATTCAAGAAGATAAATAACGTGATCTGAGTTACATGTTAAAAAATGTTCAATTTTGTACTCTTTACCTGTTTTGGGATGGGTGAATTTGTTGCCTTTGATCATGAAGGAGCAGTTTATACAACTGATACAGGGATAGCATCCTGTTCTTTTTTCTCTAGTTAATGTGATCTGTCTTTCTCTTTTCATTGTGCCAATGTCAGACCTGACCTATAGTAGAGGCTTTTGAACAAGCAGTGAAACAGGAAATAAAAATTTTGAGAAATACAGCCAAAACTGAACTAATAAATCCGAATGTAACTAGAGAACAGATCCAGGCAGTACAAGAGCTTGTCCATGATGGCGGTTTAATAATAAAACCAGCAGACAAAGGGGGAGCAACCGTCATCATGGACAAGGAGATGTATTTGAAGGAGGTCTATAGGCAGTTGGGTGACAATCAGGTGTATAAGAGGTTACAAAATGATCCCAAATTTGAAATACAAAAAAACATACAAAAGGTACTGAGCACTGCCTTGATAGGAGGAATTATAGATCAAAATCTACATGACTTTCTGTTTGAAGATAATCCAGTGACACCAGTTCTCTACCTGGTTCCAAAAATTCACAAATCATTAACTGACCCACCAGGCAGGCCCATAGTGGCAGGAATACAATCTATATTTTACAATATTGGGATTTTTTTGGAGAAAGTCATGAGTCCTTTCGCTACTGAGGGGAAGTCTTATGTCAAAGACACAGGACATTTCCTTGAGGAGCTTGCAAGGTATAAGGAGCAAACCAAATTTATGGGGAATAAAGAGTACATATTGGCCTCTTTTGATGTAACATCATTATACACCTCCATCAAGCATGAGATGGGAATCAAAGTAATTGCAGATTTTCTAAGAACAAGAGACTATACAGACCCATGCAAACAACTGATTATGGATCTGTTAGAGATAGTACTTAAACAAAACTATTTCTTGTTCGGTGATGAGTTTTTCCTACAATTGATGGGGACCGCTATGGGTGCTCGAATGGCATGTTCATACGCAGGGGCTGTTATGGTCTACTTGGAGGAAGAGTTCGTCTACACATCCCACCACTTCTCCCATGTGGAGAGGTGGTGGAGATATGTTGACGATATCTTCATAATATGGAAAGGGACTGAGAATGAATTTTTGTCCTTTTTCAGATACGTAAATACGGTTGATGACACAATAAAATTTACGGAAGTGCATTCCTCAACAGAAATGCAGTTCCTGGATGTTAAAGTACTTCTGAAAGAGGGTCAGATTGAAACAACACTTTTTGTAAAAGCCACTGACAAAAATAAACTCCTCCATTATACTAGTGGTCATCCAAGTAGCTTAAAAAAGGCTATTCCACTTGGACAAATGATCAGAGTAAACCGGATTGTAAGTAACGAACAAGAAAGGGAGGTAGAAATAGACAAATTAATCGAAAAATTTAAAAACAGAGGGTACCCTAACAAAGTACTGCAACAACAAAAAAGGAATTTGGCGAACAGGGAGATTAAAGGAGACACAAGAGGGAAAAAGACAAACTAAAGAGAGTCCCTCTAGTACTAACATATGGGGAAGAAACAAAGAGCATAGTAGGCATTGTCCAAAAACATTGGACAATGTTAAAAAAATGCTTACCCCAGATTGAAGAGTACAAAAATCCCTCCCCCCCTAATATCATATAGAAAAGGGAAAAATGTCAAAGATTTATTGGTCAGGTCTGACATTGGCACAATGAAAAGAGAAAGACAGATCACATTAACTAGAGAAAAAAGAACAGGATGCTATCCCTGTATCAGTTGTATAAACTGCTCCTTCATGATCAAAGGCAACAAATTCACCCATCCCAAAACAGGTAAAGAGTACAAAATTGAACATTTTTTAACATGTAACTCAGATCACGTTATTTATCTTCTTGAATGCCCTTGTCATTTATTATATGTAGGAGAAACCACCCTAGATTTTAAAGTAAGAATTACGCACCACCGTTACACGATACGAAAAAAGATTATGAATTTACCAGTGTCAAAACATTTTGCGGAGGCAAACCATAAGGAGAAAGATTTGAAATTTAGGCTAATAGACACGGTACCAATGCCCAGAAGAGGTGGAGATAGAGTAGGTTTACTGAAAACCAAGGAATTGGAGTGGATCCACAGGTTGCAAACTTTGAAACCAGAGGGACTCAACGTAGATTTTAAATTGCACACAGCCCTTTAAAAAACGTTTCTCATTTAAGTATTTGTGGTTTTTAGTCACTTTAATGCACAATCACTGAATGTAATGTAGCACTGTAGTTATGATATATCATGCAACGGCTTGAATCATGGTTTCTTATAATTGTTTTTATTCATATATTTATTTTCTTCTTTCTTCTTTTTTTCTGTTATATAGGAGGATTTTATAGAAGATGGAGCACTTGCATATCGGGTGCCCGCTAATTTGACACACTTAAGAACCAACTACACGGACGAAGCGCAATTTAACTTATGAAAAACACTCCCCTCATTTTTCCTCCATAAATACAATAATTGACTTTTTATAGATAATTAATAATATATTTGCACTACTTATGCACTTAACTAAAGCACTGAGAAAGCACTTATAATGCACTTTAGAATTATGGAAAACAAATGGAAAATAAAAAATAAAAAACAATTGCTTAAAATAAAGACTTCTATTTTTTCTTTTTGCCTCAGCAATAAACATATGGTTATAAACCAACACTAATGGCTAAAGAAATAATAAGTAAAAAGATGGGAAAGTCCTGTTTTTACCTTGGGCAGGTAGTGTGAATTGAGAGAGATCTCCCTGAACACTGTACTGACAGGGGAGTGCTACAACCCAGGATGGGATGCACTTTTAACAGGTTACCCAATGTAAACATGAATAGCCACAGTGTAACTAGTATACGGTGACCCATGTAATAAATTCTGGGTACAAAATACTTAGTGTGGAAAGCTTTAGCACATGTATTTGTGAGGCAAAAGATTAGAATGCACAGCAACAAAAAATAGAAAATAAAAAACAATAATCAAATAGATAATGATCCACATCACAAAAATGCACTGTCACTTTAAATCACAATCTAGAGTTAGAGGTAGAATTTTATAGAATTTTATAGAATAATGACACCTACAATATATATTTAACATATAACACACATATAAATGAATTTTGGTAATGTTATAATGTGATTTGGAAACACCTTGATGAAATATGCAGGCACAGGAAGGGAATGTATAAAGACGCGCACAAACAAACGCTGGATGCTACAGCGCATGCGCGAGATCCCTAATATGGCGATGAACTCGCTTCCGGTAATGAGATGTAACTAGGGAAGCGTCTCGCATACGCGCAGGCGCAGTAGTTGGTAAACAACGCCGTAATGGCGGCGCGCGGTCAGGGAAGGACCGCACATGGAGAGAAACATATATTGCTATAATCATCCAACAATTAATAACAAACAAGCGGGCACCTGAGCTGCAATTGATCTATGTGAATATATAACTGTAAGTAGAGAGAATTTTATTGTTTTAATGTGATAAGCAACCATGTATGGAAGTGTAAAAATTACTGCATTGATTTCATTATAAAGAGAAACTGTTTATGTATAAAGAAACACTAATAGCACTGTAAATTGATTAATAAGAATTGATATTGGAGGATGTATAAAATTCCCAGCATTTGCCCTAAGTGACTGCTGGAAGAAGGTCAGAGGACCGAAACGTCGCCTCACCATGCCTATATGCCAATAAAGGCAAAGAAAACACTCCAAATTGTGTGCTGCAGCCTCATTTTTTGCAAGTATTATGAAGTTGATGGTTGATCCCCATCACAGGGACTGAAAAGCACCCAGCATATCTGCTGTAAAAGAGACGCTGCTCATAACCTTTTTCATTATATATATATATATGTAGATCTATGGTAGCTTTCAAGTGAGCATGATATATACAGCATTTCTTTGTGTCTATGTCCACTTTTAGTGGTCTTTTTAGAATTAAAAATGGCATATAACTGTTTTCTATAAAATATCACATTTCAATTTCATCACTTGAGATAAAACAGCTCTCCTAAAAATATAAAAGCATGAAAGATACACTATAATAGTAAATGTTTGATAATAATGTTAAGTTGAGATGAAAATCAAGTGTCCTTGTTATTTCATAGAAATGCCTCTTTTGTTAATGCTCGGTGCTGTTGAACACTTTGATGGTTCTGAATAACCTCAAATGAGGAGTAATAGAGAATTTCCCAGTCAGGACTAACATTGGCGGTGACTTGTGCTCGCTCGGGGAGTCACCCTAGGAGAATAGCAGTGCGATTGTGTGGCGTTAGTTTCCATGGAAGCAACAAATCAGGGATGCTTCTCTCAGGTTCATTCCATGTGTCTGGCAATTGAATCCCTTGGCCTTCCTCCTACATCGGTTACAATAATTGAATTACAAAGAGCAAAGAATATGTGGGAGGAAGTCACGAGTGGGCCGGGGTGGAAGTGCAGTCAATTGGAGCACAGCTGCTTATTTTTCAGATGAGAAAAAAAATGAGACTATAAATTATGGACATAGCTAGATATATTGTAGTTTTTATTTTTTTAGTTTTTCTTGCATTAGTTGCAAAAAAACAAAACAATTATCACAAATCAATAATTAGCAGTTACCTAAAGGATTTGTTTAAATTGAACAGAAAAAGTAGTTGCCTAATGCTACTGTTCACACCAGCATCATGGAATCTATTTATATGGAGCCAAATGTCAATAGATGAACACAATTAAGGCTGCTTTCACATCAGAGATTTTTTCAATTGCTGTAGATCCGGTAGTTTTTCCGGATCTGCCACGTAACAGCTCACTTGTGTTCAGCCCCATTCATCCCCCTATGGGACTTGCGGTCATGTGCTGCTAGCAGCGTTTTTTTGACTTGCCGCAAGTTGAAAACCGCAAGGGCCGCACATGTCTGCAAGTCCCATAGGGAATGAATGGGGCTCAACACAGGCTTGCCGCAAATGTCTCGGTAAGGCTGCAGATGCGGCACAACTGCCAGATCTGCCATGAAATTTAAAAAATGCTGATGTAAAAGCAACCTTAAATAATTTATTGAACAATTTATTTAAAGGGAACCTGACCCCTCCAAATCACCCCCAACCGTATTAATACCTGTCCCTGCACCCTGAAAGATCATTAGCAGCGGTCTTTTCTGTAAAAAATGTGTTCATTAACATTGTGTAAAACACCATTCAACACTTACATATCAGTGACTTCTTCACATTGAATAAGTCTCACAGGGACCCTGTGAGACTCTAAACCCTCCTGAGCAGTTCATTATCACGCCCTGATGGGCATGGTAACTAATCCTAGTCCTCCTCGCCCTGCTGTATGGGCGTAATAGCCGGTGTGACGCTATTTGCGTCACATCCGGTCCTGGTGACATGTGTACACCCTTTAGGTGTAAGCCGACCTCACCATGTGCATTGCGCATGCGCGGCCTTTCATTTACACCTAAAGGGTGTACACACGTCACCACGACCGGATGCGAGGGCGAGGAGGACTATGATTGGTTACCACGCCCATTGGGGCGTGATAATGCACTGCTCAGGAGGGTTTAGAATCTCACAGTGAACGCCCTGTGAGACTTATTCAATGTGAAGAAGTCGCTGATATGTAAGTGTTTAATAGTGTTTTTCACAATGTTACAGGACGCATTTTTTACAGAAAAGGACTGCTGCTAATGATCATTCAGGGTGCAGGGACAGGTATTAATAGGGTTGGGGGTGATTTGGAGGGGTCAGGTTCCCTTTAAACTTCACAGGAACTCCTGATACAATAATTGGTGGTGTGAGCAGAGCTTATACATTGTTTGGATTTAGACCCACAGCAATTCATTCACTAACATTGACTTACCTGGAATAACATAGTTTGCTTACTAAAAATTTAGTTTTAATGACTTTTAACAGCAAATCCATAGGAATAATGTGAAGAATGTAAGTACAGGAACCACACAAGTTTGTTTTTCAGGAACAGTTCTGACAAATTAGGGATGTCTGAGGCTTTAAGGGGGCAGAGTTTTCACAATCTCTGCTTGCAAATGTGCATTTCTGAGTGGGAGTGATCCTGGGTGGGTTTGGAGTGGAGCTAAAAAGTCTCTAAATTGCAGACACCAATGTCGGTAACTATGGGGTACATAGGATAACATTGTGTCTTATCAGAACTTGCATAACAGCATTTAAAGCTATCTATAGAAATAATGTGTGTCAAATTGTAATCAAAAAGTAAAAGAAGGATAGTCCTAATGGAGGATAAGGGAGAAAGAGTAGCAGCTGCATTCAGGTTCTGCTGTAAAACCTAAGTGGCTCAGTGGTTAGCACTCTACAGTAGCTCAGTGGTTAGCACTGTATGGTGGCTCAGTGGTTAGCACTGTATGGTGGCTCAGTGGTTAGCACTGAATGGTGGCTCAGTGGTTAGCACTGTATACAGTGGCTCAGTGGTTAGCACTCTACAGTAGCTCAGTGGTTAGCACTGTATGGTGGCTCAGTGGTTAGCACTCTATGGTGGCTCAGTGGTTAGCACTGAATGGTGGCTCAGCGGTTAGCACTGTATACAGTGGCTCAGTGGTTAGCACTGTACAGTGGCTCAGTGGTTAGCACTGTTGCTGTGAAGCACTGGATTTTTGTGTTCACATTCCCGAAGGACAACATCGGCAAGGAGTTTGTATGGGTTTCCTGTATTTGTGTGGGTTTCCTCTGGGTTCTCCATTTCATCCCAAATTCCAAAGACACACTGATGGGCATATAGATTGTAAACTCCAATGGGGACAGTGATGATGATGTTTGTAAAGCGCCATGGAACACAATGATTATATATAAGTGAATATAATACATAAATAAGTGCCTATAATTTCTCATTTGATGAATACTTTGATGAGAGATCTGGTCTCTGATAATTTCTTTCTAATGACATGACTGCAGAGAACGTCCTAGGATAGACTAAGGCTAGGGTCACACTTCAGGTTTTTTCTTTTAAAAAGCTCAAAACCGGATCAGGAAACGCTCCTCATAGGAGCCTATTATAAAAATCGGATTGCTTCACAAGCAATCCGGTTACCGCCTCCGGCTCTGCAGCCTGCGTGAAAAATCATGCAGTCTGCAGTTTTCGGAGCGGTTCTCTGACTCGCAATGTGGTAACTGGATTGCTCAGGATGTGTAATCCTGAGCAATGCGGTTACCGCATATACTTTGCTTATCCCGGCTACCGCCAGGATAAGCAAAATTTTGTCAGTGTTTTAAAAGGTTTAATTTTATTAATAAATGTGGCTATAATGTCTCTAGGGGATGCCCACCCCCCCTACAGACCTACCACCCACTCAGATGGGCATGTAATGATTTAATATCTTATGTACAGTAGCCAGCTCCTGTCGGCTGCTGTAGCTCCTGTCGGCTGCTGTACATTTTTATGAATGAAGCCGCCGGCTCCTCTGAGAGCAGCGCTCATACTATACCTATTGTAGGTATAGTATGTGCGCTGTCCGAGGTCCTGAAGGCTTGTACAGTAAGAACTATGGGCAGCGCTGCCCATAGATCTTACTGTATAAGCCTTCAGGACCTCGGACAGCGCACATACTATACCTACAATAGGTATAGTATGAGCGCTGCTCTCAGAGGAGCCGGCGGCTTCATTCATAAAAATGTACAGCAGCCGACAGGAGCCGGCTACTGTACATAAGATATTAAATCATTACATGCCCACCTGAGTGGGTGGTAGGTCTTTAGGGGGGGGTGGGCACCCCCTAGAGACATTATAGCCACATTTATTAATAAAATTAAACCTTTTAAAACACAGATAACAGTTTGCTCAACCCTGCAGCAGCAGAGATGAGCAAACTGTACGGTGACCGGATTGCGGCTCCCTCCACATATTTTTGATGAAAAATGTGTGTGACCGCAATTGCGTTCACCGCATCCGGATCTGGATGCGGTGAACGCAATTTCACTTATAAATGTGACCCTAGCCTAAGCAGTGCAATATCATTTTTTAGGCAACTTAGGTGAGCATTACCTCACCATGTGAACTAAAAACACTGGTGAAATAGTTTCCTGTGCATGAACCTTTGAGAATATTTTTTGCTTTGAAGGAAAAAATTTCCACTGTCTGTAGACTGTTAGTAAAAACCATTTGCCCTGTGAAGAATATCATTAATCCTCTGTATATTGCAAGTTAATTAATCCTGGGAGAGCATGGTTAGTCTTAAAAAATAGGCACAACGTAGACGACACCACACTTAAGGCAAAGAGTGTTGTCTATAAATCTGCAAATAAGAATAGTCACTTTTACATTTTTTAAAAAAATGCTAAAATAAAAAATAAATAAAGTGTCAATGAGAAAGGAAGGACAATAACTACAGAGTCAGCACACTGTACCAGGCCTTACTGGTCAGAGGTATACTCAGGGATCAAAACATTGTTTTAAGAGCAACGTTTAGCCATGTGGCTCTCAGTGGGTGGTACATGAAGGTCAGATGACTTCCTTGCTCTACACAATCCGTTGGCACCATCTTCTGTTACCCAGTGAGCTGCAAATCCTTTTATGCTTCAACTGAAATAACAAGGATTTATAGTGATTCACCAACCAAAGTATCCCAGTCCCTCACCATATGGCACAGGTATATCTGATCCTTTGAATGTGGCACTGTTACATTTTAAGAAACTTTTTACCTAGAATAAAAAAAATAACCAAGTATAATTCATTCATCCATTCATTCGTTAATTCATGGAAGTTCTGATCAGCTTTTTATTGCATGTAAGATCTCTTTGGAACATCCAAATGTTCAGAATGTTTATCATTTTTTAGCTTGTGCTTTAAGGCCCAGGTACACACAGATAATTGTGCAGAGATTGTTCGCAGATCTCTGGTTGCAGTGAAATCATGGACATATTGTTACATTTGTACACTGCCACAAAATGGAAAAATGTGTCCATTATTTCACTGCAACCAGAGATCTGCGAACAATCTCTGCACAATTATCTGTGTGTACCTGGGCCTTAAGTCTCTCCTTTGTTAGCTTTAAGGGCCCCGTCACACGTAGCGTCGCTCCAGCTATCCCAACAGCCAGGGCCACACCGTCCATTGGACAGTGTGAGCCCTGAGTCTCAGGCGGCAAGCAGGCAGGGGGAGCGGCTGTGCAGAAGGGGGCGGCCCCTGCACTACTCCCTGTGTGATGGGCGCCCCCGACTGTAGCTTGGTAAGGCACAGCCTCTCCCTCTGCCTGCCCCCCCCGGCGCTAACAGCACTCCTCCCCCTCTCCGCTCCTCACCCGCAGCCGGCGCTAATAGCACCTGCCCCCCCCTCTCCTCACCTGCGGCTCAGGCGGCAGGGAAGGCTTCATGCACCCCTGCTGACAGCGATAATGACCTACGCAGTCGCTGAGGAGCTGTCAAGCAGGCAGATCTCCTCAGCGGCCAGGGACCAGGGAGGCACCTCCACATCATTGGAAGCCGGAGGACGCTGGTAACTATGATTAACACCGGGTATCTAGCCAGAGCATGCTGCTTAGTTACCCAGTGTTTATCATGGTTACCAGCCTGTGAGGTCGCTGATTGCTGGTCTCTCGCTGTCACACACAGCGATACATGCTGACCAGAGGGAGACCAAGGACAAAAAATAGTCCTGAACGATTTGTAGCGATCAGCGACCTCACAGCAGGGGCCTGTTCGCTGCTACATGTCACACACTGCAACATCGTTAGCGAGGTCGCTGTTACGTCACAAAACCTGTGACATATCAGTGATCTCGCTAGCGATCACGCTATGTGTGACAGGGGCTTAAATGTTTAGGAGAAATGAGTTGGTGACAATATCAGAATCCTGAAAAATGGTATACATGGAGACTTAAATGTTTCTCCTCATTTTAGTTCAAGGTTTGTTGTCTCAAGAACATGGGCGATGATTGAATTTGTACAGTTGACATAATTGACCTTTCCCAAGAAAATCAGATAAGCGAATGTCAAGCTATTTTTGAGCATAATAATTTGTTTGCTTTTCACAAATCCCATTACTGTTTTTCTACATGCTCGGAATCAGAGGTCTTAAGGAAGAATTAAAAGGAGCAAAGACTGGTAAAATATCCCAGCCATTCTTTCTTCAATGTCTCCTTCTTTTTTACACTATTCTGTCTCATATTACAAATAAAGCTGAGAAATATATAAAGCAATCACCTCTGTGTGTCCTAGAAGATCAACCATATTTCTCCCCCTCCTCCTCAGTGTCGCATGTCTTTACTGCAGCAGACGCCTCTCCCCAACTGTAAGACAAAAGCTCTCTTGGCTAAGGGGGTGAGACCACTAGCCAAAGTTGGATCTGATCAGCAAGAGGTTAAACCCTGTGTTGTCTGCAGGATCAGACTGTTACAGGATCATACAGTAAATGTAGACTAAGGTTGTGCGTTTTTGATCCATTTTTTTGTGATCTGTGGTTGATCTCAAAAAGCAGATCCCACATAAATCTTCTGTATTTAATCTAATTTATATGGATACAATGCCGTTATTAACATAGGAAACTGCATTTGATCATGAACATTTTAAAATGTAGATTTTTTTAATATGGATGTCACAGTTCTCTGAATGCTGAGCTCTGTATAACTCCACCCACACCACTGATTGGCAGCGTTTTACTCATGTACAGTGTACACAGAAAGCTGCCAATCAGTGGAGGGGCGGGGCTATGCAGAGCTCATAAATAATTCCTGCTGGTAAAACATTGATTTTATAAAAACTAAAGCAAGCAGCCCAATAAGTGACACATCACTGAAATCAGGGGCTCTGTGTCTATAACATGGTGCTGTCAGAGTAGATGACACAAATCTTGTGACGGATTCCCTTTAATCGCCAATAAGTAAAAATAAAACAAATGTGACATTGAAAAATAGGGTCAATGCTGATTTCTACAACTGCTTTAAAATATAGAATTAATTCCTGAACATTTTCGGATGAGTTGCTGGGGAAACAGTGTAACATCTATTTCATTGTAGCATTGAATTGTTGGGAGGTAGAGATTAGTGTTTTTCTTTGAGCTCCAGACGGCTATAACCAACTGTCGGCTTGTATTTTTTATATTTCACTTGTTCCGGAGTTTCTTTGCCGGCTCGGCTGGCCTGTTAGACCAGAAGGCATGACCTTTCTACTTCGCTACTTAGAAAAAGAGAAATATTTTTACATTTAGTTCTATATTATAGAAAACGTAATGGTACATACTAGTCTGAGCTTTATATACTTAATAGGATGGATAGTGCAGTGTCTGAAGATGACCTTGAAAAAAGCATTAACTATAATAACATTATTTATATAGAACCATTATGTTCGGCAGCACTTTGCTATTAAGAGGAGATATGCACAGACATTAAGGACATTACTAAGCAACACAACTGTGAAATGCAACCTCCCACTTTTTGGACTCCCCTCTAACACTATTGCACCCCTCCAATCTACCCTAAACTCTGCTGCCCGACTAATCCACCTCTCTCCACCCTATCCTCCAGTCTTTCCTCTCTGCCAATCCCTTCACTGTTTTCTATTGACCAGAGACAGTTCAAAACCCTAACTATGACATAAAAGCCATCCACAACCTGTCCCCTCCATATATCTGTGGAATGGTTTCCTGGTACTTACCTACATGCAACCTGCGATCCTCTTATCTCTTCTTCCCACAACCTCATACAAGATTTCTCCCGTGCTTCCCTCATACTCTGGAACGCTCTACCCCAACACATCAGACTCTCGCCAACTGTGGAAACCTTCAAAAGGAACCTGAAGACCCACCTCTTCCGACAAGCCTACAACCTGCAGTGATCTTCAGTCCACCAAACCACCGAACAACCAGCTCTACGCTCTCCTACTGTATCCCCATCCATTGCTTGTAGACTGTAAGCCCTCGTGAGCACGGTCCTCCTCCTGTACCTGTGTGTGCCTTGTATTGCTAATGATTATTGTACTTGTCTACCATTTTTACATGTAAAGCACCATTGAATAAATTATGCTAAAATAATAAACACTAAAAATAATTTACAGAAGCAGTGAGGTCCTTGCTCACAAGCTTATAATCTACGAGACAATAGGGTAGACACAATACTTAAAAATGCTTATTATATACAGCCCGATCATCATTATAATATATAGGGTTTGTTTTATAACGCAGCATGATCATGATCCGGTCATCAGCCAGTATCAGTCCCAGTGCAGTTAACAAGTACTATTGCATGCATGGAAGGTGTTGAGGCAGATGAATAGGAGAGGCCAGATTGTAAGGAGATTTTGGAAAGGGTGTACAGGTAATAGTTAGGTTTGTGAGGTGATAAGCCTGTCTAAAGAGAGAGCGAGAGTGTTTTTAGGACACACTTAAAAGGGGGGAGCTAGGTATTAACTGTAACTTCCAGGGTAGTGCAATCCAGAAAATTGGTGCAGCATGAGACAAGTCTTGAAGTTGAAAGTAGGAGATTTGGACAATCGAGGATGTTGGTCTTAAATCATTTGCAGAATGGAGAGCACTTGTAGGGTGTTAGATGAGGGAGGGGATGAAGTGCAATGCGGAACTATGGAGAGCTATGTGGTTGAGAGTGTTGAGTTCATGTCAGTGCTCTTCAACTACAGTTCTCTAGACCTATCAACAGTGCATGTGTTCAGGATTTCCTTAGTATATCACAGGTAATAAATGAATCACATGCACAGGTAATGATTCCAACACCTGTGCAATACTAAGGAATTCCTGAAAACATGACCTGTTAGCGGGTCTTGAGGACTGGAGTTGAGGAACACTGGTTTATATTGTACTTCACAAGCATTAGTGATCACTGGAGCCATCTGGCTTTGTATACTAAATGTTGAGTTCTCATATTTTCTGGTTGCTTATGCACATTTTCTTTTTTACACCTGAAACCCTAAAATGTTTAACGGATGTCTGCAGTTGAGCACATAACCTTCAATACACAATCAGACTTTATAGAAAGTTCAAAGCCATTCAGCCAAAATATAGTATATTTAAAAAAAATACTACTGTGCACACTATACAGGTTAAACAGCATTTAGCATTATATTTCACAACATAAACTGCATACATTAACAAATAGATGAGAATTTGTCACTTACTTTTAAAGTCCATATGACAATGTATGTACATCTTTCAGAGCTCTTAAGTAGAGATGAGCCACCACCCTAGTGTTTGTGTTCGATTCGATTTGTTGAATCGGCGGTGTGTTCAACGAATGTTCGTCGAACACCCCGGAACACTAAATATACAGCTATGTGGGGCTGTTTCACTTCCGCTATGTATATACATGCTGATAGCTGATAGGACCTGTGGTGACATCAGAAAACCGGTTATCGCGGGAACTCCGTTCATGTGACCTGTTTTGTGACGTCACCACAGGTCCTATCAGCAAGAGGACCTTACCGGAAAGGTTAAAATAGACTTTTTTTAATATTTTGAACACTTTCTTTTACTTAATTAAGTAAAAGAAAATGTTCAAAACATAAAAATGTCTATTTTAACCTTTCCGGCAAGGTCCTCTTGCTGATAGGACCTGTGGTGATGTCACAAAACCGGTTATCGCGGGAACTCTGGTCATGTGACTGGTTTTGTGACTGGTTTTCTGACGTCACCACAGGTCCTGTCAGCAACAGGACCTTGCCAGAGCCATCGGTGGACTGACGGACAGGTCAGCATACATTTTTCTTTTGTAAAGATAAAATAGGGAGGGGGACAAGAGGCGCAAAAGTGCCCTATCACTAGTGACACTTATATACAGTGGTGGTGCTGTGAAGCTGCTCACCTGGTCCAGTTGTGATCCCCACAACTGGTTTGAAGGCGTTTTTGGAAACGATGTTCCAGCTGCTGCAGGACCTCCACCAACCACTGGATAGTGGTATGTATCAAAGAAATGATGGGAGTGCTGGTGTCTCACGGTCCGCGCTGCTTCAGGGTTAAATAAACTCACCAAAGAGCCAAATCGATTTCCATCCTTTTATTCCTCCTCTCTCCTATGCATTTCGGCACCTATCCCTGATGAAGGTGCCAGGATAGGCGCCGAAACGCATAGGAGAGAGGAGGAATAAAAGGATGGAAATCGATTTGGCTCTTTGGTGAGTTTATTTAACCCTGAAGCAGCGCGGACCGTGAGACACCAGCACTCCCATCATTTCTTTGATACATTTTTTTTTAACACTTTATTTTACCTAATAGCTGTTTATTTTGGCTGAAAATGTGGCAGATGTGGTTTTCTAACCGCATCTGCCGTATTTTCGAACCAAAATCGAACAGCTTCTAGAACTGCTGAATTTGAACCAAATTGTTCGAATTCGGCGACTGACTCGAACACCGCCAAAAACAACTCGAATTTGAGATTGGCGAACAATTCGAGTCGAACACCGCTCATCTCTACTCTTAAGCTCATGGATTCATGAGAGAAATTCTCTCTCTGCACTGAGACTGATTGACCGCTCCTCAGTGCCCATCCTACTTGCAGCTGTTGAGATCTCACACAGCTCAGTACAGGCTGCAGCTGCCTGTCAAGTTGTATGGGAGGAGACTGAGACAAGAAAATAAACGAGGAGCTCTTTTACGCTCTTGCATTTTCTAAATTGGTATATCATTATCATTTGGCCTATAGAATCTGTTAAGTAAAGTTTGTATTGCAGGTTTTATGACATATGCTTTTTAATTAGGCTGAACAAATGTAATTTTTAAAGATTGTCAATGTCTGTTTTAGCACATGGCGGTTTCCATTAGCCGTGTAGCTTTTGCATGCTTCATCAGTGTACATGCTCGACCAGGGCTCCTTTCATACTCCAGCATTTGTGCAGTATAGAGGGATAAAGAGCTCAGGACATCAATCTATTCATCATTGGGGTCATAATGGGTATCACCGAGTGATCAGATTTTAGCTTGTATCCTGTAGCTAGGCAAAAATTGTAATTTGTGGGAATGCCCATCTGATATCCCATAAATATTCAGCCAAGGATTGTAAGGTTTTCAGAAAGTTGAGATTGAATGGTCTTTGTGCTGGGACTTTACATCACTTGTTTGCCCTTTGTTGCTATTCCCTTGCTCTCATCTTGCATTGTGCTCTCCAACACTCATCACTGTTTGCATAATACAGCCATTTTAATTCATTTGAATTAATTGTACTCTAGATAAATACTGTATGCATGCTCGCTGTTGACACATCCTTATATTTTAACATATTAGATGCATTAATTGGATTATTAGTTAAATTCCATGGTAAAAGATTCAGGGGTGGACCTACCGTGGTGCAGCTGGTTCAGCTGCACCAGGGTCCCGACCGGTTAGGGGGCCCCTCAAGCACCTGTAGGGGGCCCCCTGTGACCCCATGTCAGAGGAGAGGAGGTTAACTGAGGGAAGCTTCATGCTTCCCTTGGCTGTTCCCGCCCCTTCTCTAAACTCTAGCCCTGGCTCCCAGACCTACAATGCGCGGCTCGGCGCAGGTAAGAGCCGGACGCAATTCCCCCCTGCTAGCACCCTAAGGCTGCCAGCACCCTCCCCCCCCCGCTCCTCACCTAAAGCTTCCAGCAATCCCCCCCACTCCTCACCCAAAGCTGCCCCCCTCATCCCCCTCCCCCCCGCTCCACACCTAAAGCTGCACCAGGGCCCGCCAGGCTGAAGGTCTGCCACTGAAAAGATTGACTAGGTATCTGACAATTCTGTTATTTTGCTGAGGTCTGGTAGGGTCAGAAGTGGACAATCAGGCAATACCTCAAGAGAAATGAGAGAGGGTGAGTGTGTCGATGTGCTAACCTGGGGGTGGGGTATATGGACACAATCACCAAAAAAGCCTCAGAATCTGCGGCTGTAGACCCCACGGCTGGAGGAAAAGTTTATAGCAATTAACTTTAGTGGAGAGATCACGTTACCTGGGCTGTATTTGTGTAAATGAAGATTTCTCAATGGTATAAAATAAAGGTTTTTCATACTCCAATTAATTTTGGGGCCAAACTGGTGCCTTTTTCAAGGTAAAAAACCAAATGACATTTTATATCATTGAGGACTCTTCATTTCCCAGCCGGGGTATCGTGATCTCTCAAATAAAGTGAATTCCATGATGTTGGGGTATTTAAAGGATCAATAAAGAAGTAAAAGAAGACCAATCTGCATTCATTAAACATCTAGATGTAAAAAAGGGAGGTCTGTTTACCCAATCAGATGCCTAGTGGAGGCTTACTTGTTGACTTCTTCCTGTCCTTCACCTTCTTATTGGTGAGCTTCTCCTGGAGCCATCCGGAAATAGACTGGTGAATAGCTGTTATTTACTTATTACATTACATTTATATAAACTGCCAAAAAGGCCAAAGTAATACTTAATGTATAGTGTAAAAATAATATGCTCTATAGCAATTAGTGGTGACGAGACAATGATGTGTACAAGTTCATGTCTCCCGCAGAGTTACAATATAGTCATTGCTGCTACTATTTTAGTCCATTTTAATGATTAATTAAAACCGTTATGGGCATTCAACCTCAGTTTCATAGCAAATGAAGGACCTAGCTCGAGTTCTATTATGTAAATACACTTTCCTTTTAGAAAGAAATTCACAGCTCAGTTTAATTGCCATTAAAAGGTTGTGCCTGCAATTAGGACTTAACATCTTTAACTACAACCTAAGAATTCTCTGGTGAAATAGGATTATTATATCAATTGGAGAAGAAGGCATCTATTATTTCTGTGCATAGTATATGACACTGCACTGATTCTTTATCAATGTAAAATCAGTTTTGTAAAATGAAATAATCTGTAGATCATTGGTGACCGTAAGCTCCATGTAAAGTTCATGGTCCCCGATGGTTGCGCTTTCACCTGACAATTTTTGCTAATGCAATGTCTATATGGGCTTCCATACATTTTATTGATATTTCTTGATATGTTTTAGTAAGGACTAGACTTTTGGGTTTCAAGATGACCAATCCTCTTGTTCTCTGGGTAGATAAGCCAGTTCTAGAGTTTATTGGAAGTTGCCTTGTCCATTTTTGTAAATGACAAAGGGTTTCTCCTAGTGTAAATGTGCACAGGGAAGGTCGAGAGAAGGAGATGTTGGTGGACATCCAAAGGTTTACTAGCAAGACACTGCTAAGATATCACATTTGCCATGAGGTGAAATGGGTATTTTAGGTTGTATTCACTCTTTGATATTCATTTCCAGTTTTCTATTTCTTTATTGAAGCAGAAAGCCAAAAAGGATAGAGTATTTGAAACATGGTGGAAGCCATTGGCATAAAATAGCCTCCAGAAGTTTTAGGCCTGATATTTTTCATTTGAAATCTATCTATCTATCTATCTATCTATCTATCTATCTATCTATCTATCTATCTATCTATCTAATAATTTGAAAAAAATTCTTGCAGCACACAGCTACTACCAATGATGTACAAATGCTATAAGCTATATGTATATGAGGAAAAAGTTTAAAAACTTAAGTTTTTTTCAAAAAACTCAAAAATTCCAATTTTTTATTTCTGAAGTTCTTAGTACAAACATTGGCCAATGTCTGCTTGCTCATCAACTGCGACAAAGTGACTTCAGGTCTGATGAGTCCTACTCTGATATCCCTATCCTCCTTGTCCACCCCCCACTTCTCAGTGGGCAGACTCCATCTAGACCCTCGATCACCTGTAGGTTAATGAGGGTGCACATTGCAGCAAGGAGCCTGCAACTCCATATGTTAAATAACAAGAAAAAAACTGCACAGCACTCACAGACTAGTGTGAACTGGTGCAAGCAAAGACGCAGGGTCAAATAATTTGAAAAAAATTCTTGCAGCACACAGCTACTACCAGTAGGGATATCAGAGTAGGACTCATCAGACCTGAAGTCACTTTGTCGCAGTTGATGAGCAAGCAGACATTGGCCAATGTTTGTACTAAGAACTTCAGAAATAAAAAATTGGAATTTTTGAGTTTTTTGAAAAAAACTTAAGTTTTTAAACTTTTTCCTCATATACATATAGCTTATAGCATTTGTACATCATTGGTAGTAGCTGTGTGCTGCAAGAATTTTTTTCAAATTATTTGACCCTGCGTCTTTGCTTGCACCAGTTCACACTAGTCTGTGAGTGCTGTGCAGTTTTTTTCTTGTTATCTATCTATCTATCTATCTATCTATCTATCTATCTATCTATCTATCTAGAGAAGCAGAGCAGCAATGCCTGGTGGGTGCAGTTCAACCTCGCTTTCTTCAAGGCTTTCAAAACATACAAAGTAAAATAAGTTGCAACACTCCAATCTGGATGATCACTTTATGCCTTTTATTCCGGCCACAAGTACAGGGAATGGCTACGTTTCGGACACATGGGTCCTTTGTCCAGGCTGGACAAAGGACATATGTGTCCGAAACTTAGCCATTCCCTGAAGCTGTGGCCGGAATAAAGGCATAAAGTGATCATCCAGATTGGAGTGTTGCAACTTATTTTACTTCGTCTCTATCTATCTATCTATCTATCTATCTATCTATCTATCTATCTATCTATCTATCTATCTATCTATCTCTCTATCCCTAATACTGAAGTTTTAGTATAATTTTCCCCATCTTATTTTAAATAATTGCCATACTGAGTCAGAGATGTGTGACTTCAGTCAGAGGCTCCCGGTCAAAATAAAAAAATAAAAATCATATTTTGAATGTTCAGTGTTGTGTACAGCGTTATCCTGAGAGTCTGGTGTCCATCAAGTCAGTCTTAATGGTGGTGATGAGTCGAGAAGCTGTCAATAGTAGCTGCAAGCTACTTCAAGCTATTCAGTCTCGCTATCTCTAAATCACAAATTTCATACACAAATTACCCAGCCCAAGAGCAAGTGACATGAGACATTGATGCTAAGTGACACATTTGTGTACTACTGCTATCTGAGCTGTTTCAGGGATGTGACATGGTTGATTTATTTTTCACCTGCTCTACTGAAGCCTTTACGCTTGCTATGTATACGGAGTGTTGTTTGTATTTTCTGCTTATGAGCAGATATGAGCATTATAGGGACTGACAATCCGTGATTGCACTTTTTATTACACCGTTTTACACAATGTATCTAATACGATAATAAAATGTGCTTATTTGAAGTGCTTGTTTCTGGTTTATATTTATAAGGAAGTTCCGTGTCCTTTTGAAGGGTACAATACACATGCTAAGAAGTGAGGGCCAAGCTGTCAAGAGCAGCTTGCCCACATAGCATCTGCTTATCTTCAGGAAACCCAGTCCTGCCAAGCTCTTGGATTCAGAGTGTAAAGGTTCCTAATGATAGAAATCCTTGGAGTACCGTCTAAGTCATGCTTGATATTAAATATTATTTCACATTATAAGCTTTCCAAAAAAACAGAAAATACATTTTGAGATGTTCTCGTCAACATATGTGAAGATTTATCATGGCCATCTTTTAAATTTCCTTCCACCTACTGAATTTGTCAGCCAAACATCATGTTATATACCATGCCTATTGTGTAGGCATTTTTCTCATTAAGTAGTGATGTTCTGCTTGCGCTGCTGAAAGTTGCCTGTCAATCCTATTGGCAACAGCAATGGATATTGTCAGTAGAGATGATTGAAGCTTTCAAAGTTCGGGATCGGGTGGAGCACTGTTCCTAACTCTGAACTTGCCCCGAACCTCAAAGGAAGTCACTGATTGGCAGTTCAGCTCTCCACCCACATACAGCCAACCATAAGTAATACACTTCCTGTGGTGGGAGGGCATCTTTTTATTTTATTAATTTTGGATACACCCTACACCCCAAAACTATGCTCTTAAGCCAAGTTTGAGCCAATCAAACACTGCAAACAGCTTGCAATGAGCCTAGCAGCAACTGTATCCAAGCACAGTGAGGTTGCTCTGGTACAGCAACCAAACTCTGAATCCAAATAGGTTTACTCAACACCGGGAAGTTCAGTGATCCAACTGAAGGTTTGCTTATCTATAATTATCAGGGGTTATTATCTTTGAAAATCTACTACCTAGGCAAAATATTCAATTACCGTATATACTCGCGTATAAGCCGAGTTTTTCAGCCCAAAATTTGGGCTGAAAAGTCCCCCCTCGACTTATACGCGAGTATATAAAAAAATTAAAAAAATACCGCAGCAGCCCCGGAGGTATACAGGCCCCCCATCAAGTTCCAGGGCCCCCCCCCTTGCGCGCCAGCCTGTAAAGGAAAATCATACTTGCCAGTGTCCAGTCGCGCCGTCCGCAGCTGCCGACACGCGATCCCGGGCTCCATTCAGCGTCTTCCGCATTTCCTGTAGTCGCGGGCAATGACGTCATTGCCTGCGACCACAGGAAGTCGGAAGCCGGAAGACGCTGAATGGAGCCCGGGATCGCGTGTCGGCAGCTGCGGACGGCGCGACTGGACACTGGCAAGTATGATTTTCCTTTACAGGCTGGCGCGCAAGGGGGGGGGGGCCCTGGAACTTGATGGGGGGCCTGTATACCTCCGGGGCTGCGGCTGTATACAGCCCTGGGGTTGCGGCTGCTGTATATACCTCTGGGGCTGCAGCTGCTGTATATACCTCTGGGGCTGCAGCTGCTGTATATACCTCTGGGGCTGCAGCTGCTGTATATACCTCTGGGGCTGCATATGGGGCTGCATATACCTCTGGGGCTGCATATACCTCTGGGGCTGCATATACCTCTGGGGCTGTATATACCTCTGGGCCTGCATATACCTCTGGGGCTGTATATTCCTCTGGGGCTGCATATACCTCTGGGGCTGCATATGGGGCTGCATATACCTCTGGGGCTGCATATGGGGCTGCATATACCTCTGGGGCTGTATATACCTCTGGGGCTGCATATACCTCTGGGGCTGCATATGGGGCTGCATATACCTCTGGGGCTGCATATGGGGCTGCATATACCTCTGGGGCTGTATATACCTCTGGGGCTGCATATACCTCTGGGGCTGCATATGGGGCTGCATATACCTCTGGGCTGCATATGGGGCTGCATATACCTCTGGGGCTGCATATGGGGCTGCATATACCTCTGGGGCTGCATATACCTCTGGGGCTGTATATACCTCTGGGCCTGCATATACCTCTGGGGCTGTATATTCCGCTGGGGCTGCATATACCTCTGGGGCTGCATATGGGGCTGCATATACCTCTGGGGCTGCATATGGGGCTGCATATACCTCTGGGGCTGTATATACCTCTGGGGCTGCATATACCTCTGGGGCTGCATATGGGGCTGCATATACCTCTGGGGCTGCATATACCTCTGGGGCTGTATATACCTCTGGGGCTGCATATACCTCTGGGGCTGCATATGGGGCTGCATATACCTCTGGGGCTGCATATGGGGCTGCATATACCTCTGGGGCTGCATATGGGGCTGCATATACCTCTGGGGCTGCATATACCTCTGGGGCTGCATATGGGGCTGCATATACCTCTGGGGCTGCATATGGGGCTGCATATACCTCTGGGGCTGCATATGGTTCTGCATATACCTCTGGGGCTGCATATACCTCTGGGGCTGCATATGGGGCTGCATATACCTCTGGGGCTGCATATGGGGCTGCATATACCTCTGGGGCTGCATATGGGGCTGCATATACCTCTGGGGCTGCATATACCTCTGGGGCTGCATATACCTCTGGGGCTGTATATACCTCTGGGGCTGCTGTATACTACCACTGGGGCTGCTGCTGTATACTACCACTGGGGAGGCTGCTGTATACCTCACTGCTGGGGGTTGTATACCTGTGCTGGAGTCCACCCTCGGCTTATACGCGAGTCAATAAGTTTTCCCAGTTTTTGGGGGCAAAAGTAGGGGGGTCGGCTTATACACGGGTCGGCTTATACACGAGTATATACGGTACATTTATGATTCTTTAGTATTCCTTGCTTTATAAAGGTCTTTTTAGGCTAATGCAATTGACGTGTGGCATAAATTGGCAATAAAAGATGATTATTTTGCAAGTATTGATAATGACTGGGATCCTTTACATAGAAATAACCAGAGGTTGGCTGAAATCCAATCCTACTGGATTTTTGAATAAAAACATTCACTTTCACTATCATTCCTAGAGATAGTGGAAGTGGAACATTGCAATCTTAAGTCCCATAGTCACAAGTCACCTTGTATCCTTAGCCTAAAAGGACATTGAGACAGTTTGGAAACTAGTGATACATATAGATAACACTGGTCAACAGCATTTTTGGTGCCAAAGATATTTCATTGAATTTAGGGTAACTTTGGGTGCTGATTCTGAATATGTCATCAGTTTTGCCAGATTAGCTCAAGTTTTTGAGATTTTTCGTAAAATGTGTTAAAAAAAAGACGTTTTTTGCTACTTTTTTAACGAAGTCTGTTATGTTTCTTCTATGTTTTGTCAGTGTATATTCACCACAAATGTAACAGAATGAGTCTGGATCGTTAAGACAACTTCTTCTTGATGAGTTCATGCTTTTCACTGGACAACAGACAACAAACATAAAGTTAGTGCAAAAACCAAGCTATGAACAAACTTTTAGAACACTAATTAACACAAAACTATATTGAGAACTGCTCAGTTCAAGTACTAATCCAAAGAAATTAATGAGATGATGCGTCGCATTTACCAACAAGTGCTATAAATAAGATACCAAAAATCTCAAAAACTTGAGCCAATCTGGCAAAACTGATAGCATATTCAGAATCAGCACCCCAAAAATACCCCAAATTCATTAAAATATTTTGGGCACCAGAAAAAAAAATTTTTTTTGTTGACCTGTGAATTAGCACAATTAAGCCTCTAGCCTGATAGTAGACTTAAAAGAAAAAAAACCCGAATGACTACCGTATATACTCGTGTATAAGCCAAGTTTTTCAGCCCAAAAATTGGGCTGAAAAGTCCCCTCCTCGGCTTATACACGAGTCATATGGTATGCTGTGGGGGGGGGCTGTGACCGGTGGCTGGAGGAGGCAGGAGGGGGCCGCAGTGACCGCAGGCGGTCACGTGGGGCCGCCTCATTAGTGCAATGAATATGCACGGCATCCCCCCGTCCATCAGCGGCGGGGGGATGCCGTGCATATTGCAATACACAGCCCCCCCTCCTTATTATGGGTCCCCCAGCAGAAATAAACAGCCCCCCCTCCTTATCATGTCCCCCCAGGCTGCGGCAGCTGTGAAAATAACAAACACTTTATACATCACCTTCCGGCGCAGCTCTCCGGTCCTCCGCTCCTCCGCTCGCCGACTTCTTCTTCTTTCTTGTGTCGGCTTCTGTGACCGCGCGCAGGAAATGACGTCATCTCCTGCGCCCGGTCACATGACACCGGCACAAGAAGGAAGAAGCCGGCGAGCGGAGGACCGGAGGAGTGGAGAGCTGCGCCGGAAGGTGATGTATAAAGTGTTTGTTATTTTCACAGCTGCCGCAGCCTGGGGGGACATGATAAGGAGGGGGGGCTGTTTATTTCTGCTGGGGGACCCATAATAAGGAGGGGGGCTGTTTACTACCACTGGGGCTGCATATACTACCACTGGGGCTGTATATACTACCACTGGGGCTGCATATACTACCACTGGGGCTGCATATACTACCACTGGGGCTGCATATACTACCACTGGGGCTGTATATATTACCACTGGGGCTGCATATACTACCACTGGGGCTGCATATATTACCACTGGGGCTGCATATACTACCACTGGGGCTGCATATACTACCACTGGGGCTGTATATACTACCACTGGGGCTGCATATACTACCACTGGGGCTGTATATACCACTGGGGCTGTATATATTACCACTGGGGCTGCATATACTACCACTGGGGCTGTATATACCACTGGGGCTGTATATATTACCACTGGGGCTGCATATACTACCACTGGGGCTGCATATACTACCACTGGGGCTGCATATACTACCACTGGGGCTGCATATACTACCACTGGGGCTGTATATATTACCACTGGGGCTGCATATACTACCACTGGGGCTGCATATACTACCACTGGGGCTGCATATACTACCACTGGGGCTGCATATATTACCACTGGGGCTGCAGATACTACCACTGGGGCTGCATATACTACCACTGGGGCTGCATATACTACCACTGGGGCTGTATATACTACCACTGGGGCTGCATATACTACCACTGGGGCTGTATATACCACTGGGGCTGTATATATTACCACTGGGGCTGCATATACTACCACTGGGGCTGCATATACTACCACTGGGGCTGCATATACTACCACTGGGGCTGCATATACTACCACTGGGGCTGTATATATTACCACTGGGGCTGCATATACTACCACTGGGGCTGCATATACTACCACTGGGGCTGCATATACTACCACTGGGGCTGCATATATTACCACTGGGGCTGCATATATTACCACTGGGGCTGCATATACTACCACTGGGGCTGCATATACTACCACTGGGGCTGCATATACTACCACTGGGGCTGTATATACTACCACTGGGGCTGCATATACTACCACTGGGGCTGTATATTACCACTGGGGCTGCATATACTACCACTGGGGCTGCATATACTACCACTGGGGCTGTATATTACCACTGGGGCTGCATATACTACCACTGGGGCTGCATATACTACCACTGGGGCTGTATATATTACCACTGGGGCTGCATATACTACCACTGGGGCTGCTATACTACCACTGGGGCTGCATATACTACCACTGGGGCTGCATATACTACCACTGGGGCTGCATATACTACCACTGGGGCTGTATATACTACCACTGGGGCTGCATATACTACCACTGGGGCTGTATATACCACTGGGGCTGCATATACTACCACTGGGGCTGCATATACTACCACTGGGGCTGTATATACCACTGGGGCTGTATATACCACTGGGGCTGTATATACTACCACTGGAGCTGTATATACTACCACTGGGGCTGCATATACTACCACTGGGGCTGTATATACCACTGGGGCTGTATATACCACTGGGGCTGCATTATACTACCACTGGGGCTGCATATACTACCACTGGGGCTGTATATACCACTGGGGCTGCATATACTACCACTGGGGCTGCATATACTACCACTGGGGCTGTATATACCACTGGGGCTGTATATACCACTGGGGCTGTGTATATACCACTGGAGCTGCATATACTACCACTGGGGCTGCATATACTACCACTGGGGCTGATATACTACCACTGGGGCTGTATATACTACCACTGGGGCTGCATATACTACCACTGGGGCTGTATATACCACTGGGGCTGCATATACTACCACTGGGGCTGCATATACTACCACTGGGGCTGTATATACCACTGGGGCTGTATATACCACTGGGGCTGTATATACTACCACTGGAGCTGTATATATACCACTGGGGCTGCATATACTACCACTGGGGCTGTATATACCACTGGGGCTGTATATACCACTGGGGCTGCATATACTACCACTGGGGCTGTATATACCACTGGGGCTGCATATACTACCACTGGAGCTGTATATACTACCACTGGGGCTGCATATATACTACCACTGGGGCTGTATATACCACTGGGGCTGTATATACCACTGGGGCTGATATACTACTACATGGGGCTGTATATACCACTGGGGCTGTATATACCACTGGGGCTGCATATACTACCACTGGGGCTGTATATACCACTGGGGCTGTATATACCACTGGGGCTGTATATACCACTGGGGCTGCATATACTACCACTGGGGCTGTATATACCACTGGGGCTGTATATACCACTGGGGCTGCATGTATACTACCACTGGGGCTGCTGCTGTTTACTACCACTGGGGCTGCTGTATATACCTCTGGGGCTGCTATATACCACACTGCTGGGGGCTGTATACCTGTGCTGGGGTCCACCCTCGGCTTATACACGAGTCAATAGATTTTCCCAGGTTTTGGGGGCAAAAGTAGGGGGGTCGGCTTATACACGGGTCGGCTTATACACGAGTATATACGGTATATACCAGGACGATCAGCTCTATTTTAAAGAGCCAATGTAAACTGTAACAGGATTGTTTTGTCCTTTCATATTTTTAATATAACCAGTAACACATCCTTAATTTACAAGGAAAAATATGCTTCTGGAAAATTAGGCTAAATAAAATATACAAACACTTGATTAAAGGCCACGTCACACACACAAATATATCTGTTCAGATATTGGTCACAGATCTCTGGTTGCAGTGAAATCATGGACACATTGTTACATTTTGTGGCTGTGTACAAATGGAGCAATGTGTCCATGATTTCACTGCAACCAGAGATCTGTGACCAATATCTGAGCAGATATCTGTGTGTGTAACGTGGCCTTAAAGGTTGATCAGTTCCAACTGATCGGTGCCTGGTTTAAAAAGGCCGACGGTCAAGGTCGAGCCATAGTAAGTTCAGATGATTATTATCCTGCATAAAAGGGCCTATAACAAACAAAATGATCAATAATAAATAATAAAAGAACTATCATGAGTGACTATATTAATGTAGAACTCATTATTGGTGCCATGATCAGCAAGCACTTCGTTTTCTGAAAATGACGTGCATTTGTACATTCATTTTCAATGCGTTTTTCATTGAAATCAATGGGTGCGTTTTTGGATGCGTTTGCAATGAGTCTTTGCCACACCTGCTGTCAAAAACGGATTGCAACCCAAACGGAAAAGAAATGCAGATGTGAAAAGGACCTAAGTTATTATATTATTATTACAATTCATTACAATGAAGATTAGATATTGATTTCCAAGATAATCACAGGTGAACCTGCAGCTAAATAGTTTGTGATTTGCTTTGCTATTATTAATAATGTAAACTTTCTCTAAAAGATATATCATAAACTCAGAAATACATTTTGTCATATTTTGGCCACGGTTCATTGTGTGTCCATCATGACATTCCCACAGTTTATATTAAGAACTGCAATGTCTTTGATGCTAATTATCCCCTTAAAGGGATCCTGTCACCTCCAAAAAGCCACCTAAGCTTCAAAATCATGTCCCTGTAGCATCCTATCACTAATCTCACACTCCTTTTGTCTCAGAAAAGCATCCTGTGAAAGTGGAGAAAAACATTTTACTCACTCATTAGTGATGTTAATTAGCAGGGGCCCTCTTCATCATAAGATCACGCCCTAATAGGCGTGATCTTCTATTCATGTTGTAATCAGCACCTCCCTGTTCTCCACAGCGCTGCCTGGGCTGTAATGACGCGAATCACGTCATTTCCGGCATCGGGTGACGACAGTACACCCACGCCACATGCGCAATGCGGTGCTTGAAGCCTACAGAGCTGCGCGGGTGTACTGACGTCACCCGATGCCGGAAATGACGCGATTCGCGTCATTACAGCCCAGGCAGCGCCGTGCAGAGCAGGGAGGCGCTGAATACAATATGAATAGAAGATCACGCCTATTAGGGTGTGATCTTATGACATAGAGGGCCTGCCCTAGGGACTAAAGAATATAGCCCCTGCTAATTAACATCCCTAATGAGTAAGTTATAAAACATTTTTCTCCACTTTCACAGGATGCTTTTCTGAGACAAAAAGAGTGTGAGATTAGTGATAGGATGCTGCAGGGACATGTTTTGCTAGCTTAGGAGGCGTTTTGGAGGTGACAGGATCCCTTTAACAGACCTCATACAATCAACATAATAAACAGTAGCCACATAGAGGTAAATGTATAATATAAAAAATTATTGAAAATCCTTAAATTTCACTCACCTCTCTGGTCCCTTTGCTTCTCACTGACATCAGTGTGGTCTTCTTTGCATCTTTGAATTAGCGCAGGAAGTGCTACAATCCTCTGGGCTTTCACGTTTGCTAGGCCCAGTGGAGTTCTGCCCATGCAGGGCCCGGGGATCTCAGCCCACCCTCTGCAGTCAATACACTCCTCTATTAGGTACTGCGACGGCCTACTGGCCATCAGAAAGCTCAAACCGTCCTCTGAGGTGAGATTCTCATCTTCATGGTACGAGCAGCCCCAAGTAAAACTCTTAGAACCTTTATGAAGCGGTCTATTGGTAATGTGCGAGAAGCACATCAATGAATATTAAGATCAAATTTGACTATATTATTTAGAGAGCATGATTGGATATGTTGCCTTTCAATGACTGTTATTTTAGAATCGACTTGTGTTAATGGATACAACAGCATCAATACTCCTTTATGGGCACTTCTATGATTGTTTTCTACATGACCAACTTTACACAATATCGATCTCACTGAACATAGCTGCAAGCACAGAGCACTTTGTTGCTTTTCAGTGATCAACACAACTTATCATTTGGTTTGTGGAAATGGAAGAAACATGTACTAGTGCAGCAGAGATAGACCTGACTCATGCTGGGTGTTGTACTATAGAGAATGCTTTCTTTTACAGACAATGGCGAAGGAGAAAAGCTTTATACGGGAGTGTCTCAAATAAGTAATTTTACTTTTATTAGACTTCTTTGTAGAAGTGAATGGGATTGTTCTTTTTTATGTTGTGGTTATTTAATCAATAGATCTTGGAAGAATAAGTTTCACAATTGAATGTGTTAATAAAATGTTCGGAGATACTTTTATAAATGGAATTGTGTAATGGCCATGTTTGACCATACAGAGACTTGGTCTGATCATACCACATGTCCCGGGCAGGGAGAGGAACGCATAAGTCCCTTATTACAAGTGAGTAGTCAGACAAAACAGCAGGGCCACACATCTGCTGCTTTCTGTGGTAACACATTTCCTTGCTGAGCTAACACATTTTGCTGCTTTTTTCATCACAGGAGTATTTCTGCCATGTCTCCAACCCCATGAGCTCATCGTTAATGAAGTCAGTGATTTAGGAGCTCAGGGGCCAGCAGAGCATACAGGTCACTGACTTGAGTTATGATAAGCTCACAGAACTGGAGACATGGCAGAAACTCACCTACACTGTGTGCAGAATTATTAGGCAAATGACTATTTTGATCACATGATACTTTTTATACATGTTGTCCTACTCCAAGCTGTATAGGCTTGAGAGCCAACTACCAATTAGGTAAATCCGGTGATGTGCATCTCTGTAACAAGCAGGGTTGTGACATCAACACCCTATATAAGGTGTGCTTAATTATTAGGCAAATGCCTTTCATTTGGCAAAATGGGTCAGAAGAGAGATTTGACGGGCTCTGAAAAGTCCATAATTGTGTGATGTCTTGCAGACGGATGCAGCAGTTTTGAAATTGCCAAACCTTTGAAGCAAGATCACCAAAAAAATGAAGCGTTTCATGGCAAATAGCCAACAGGGTCGCAAAAAGCGTGTTAGGCAAAAAAGGTGCAAAATAACTGCCCATGAACTGAGGAAAATCAAGCATGAAGCTGCCAAGATGCCATTTGCCACCAGTTTTGCAATATGTCAGAGCTGGAGTATCAAAAAGCACAAGGTGTGCTATATTCAGGGACATGGCCAAAGTAAGGAACGCTGAAAAATGACCACCTATGAACAAGAAACATAAGATAAAATGTCAAGACTGGGCCAAGAAATATCTTGAGACTGATTTTTCAAAAGTTTTATGAACTGATGAAATAAGAGTGACTTTTGATGGGTCAAATGGATGGGCCAAAGGCTGGATCAGTAAAGGGCAGAGAGCTCCACTCCGACTCAGACGCCAGCAAGGTGGAGGTGGGGTACTGGTATGGGGTGGCATCAACAAAGATGAACTTGTGGGACCTTTTCGGGTTGAGGATGGATTGAAGCTCATCTTCCAGACCTACTGACAGTTTCTGGAAGACAAGTTCTTCAAGCAGAAGTCAGTATCGTTCAAGAAAAACATGATTTTCATGCAGGACAATGCTCCATCACATGCATCCAACTACTCCACAGCATGGCTGGCCAGTAAAGGTCTAAAACAAGAAAAAATAACATGGCCCCCTTGTTCACCTGATCTGAACCCCATAGAGAACCTGTGGTCCCTCATATAATGTGAGATCTACAGGTAGAGAAAGCAGTACACCTCTGGGAACAGTGTCTGGGAGGCTGTGGTGGCTGCTGCACGCAACGTTGATCGTAAACAGATCTAGCAACTGACAGAATCTATGGATGGAGGATGTTGAGTGTTATCATAAAGAAAGGTGGCTATATTGGTCACTAATTATTTTGTGTTTTGTTTTTGCATGTCAGAAATGTTTATTTCTAAACTTTGTGCAGTTATATTGGTTTACCTGGTGAAAATAAACAAGTGAGATGAGAATATATTTAGTTTTTATTAAGTTGCCTAATAATTCTACACAGTAATAGTTACCTGCACAAACATATATCCTCCTAAGAGCCAAATCTAAAAACCCCACTCCAAATTCTAAAAATATTAAGCTTTGATATTTATGAGTATTTTGGGTTGATTGGGAACATAGTTGTTGATTAATAATAAAAATAATCCTCTACAATACAACTTGCTTAATAATTCTGCACACAGTGTATTTAATAATACAGGCAGGGAAATGTGTTAACTCTCTGCCCCTGCTTTTTTACCTGTATACTTACTTATCATAAGGGATATATGCTTCCCCTCCTGCCTAGAAGGTGGCACAGCTCTTCTTGGTTGGACATATCCATTGCAGAGGAACATTTTGTTATTAAGTTGTGAAACTTACACTTCAAGATCTACTAAATAAAATGTTTGTTAGGTTGTTTGTGGAATAACCCACCCTTTAAATCATCCTACACTATAATAACAATGAGGTAACTTCTTATTCTTTATCCATTTATACAGCAAAGCTACAGAAAACAGGGGTGAGGTTCATCAAAGGGTTTATACTATTTTCTATTTTGCAATTGATGTGCAAATATGTAGGTGCTTTATGCATTTTTACACTGACTTTTATGTAAAGAAAGTTAAATGTTACTGTATCAGCTAAAGAGCACACATTTTTTGCTTCCCTTACCATTACTCATGCAGCAGATCCATATAAAGTATTATTACTGTATTTTTCCATTTATAAAACGCACTTTTGTTCCCCAAACTTTGGGGGAAAGTGGGGTGTGTGTTTTATAATCCGAATCTACTATGTACTATGGGGGGAGCAGTTCTGGAGTGGTGTCTGGGGGCTGGAGAAGGATGGCTGCAGGCTGCAGAGCAAGCAGGTTGTCAAGTTTTCCCGCTCATTATGCTCATGTAATATGCACTACACTTGCTGTCTATCACCTCGGTGCTGAAACTGTGCCAAGGTATGTACAGGGGAGTGGGCATATTACATGTGCCTGCAGTCCTCCTGTGCTGGATATGCTACCCCCATCCCGAATATGGTCCCCCATGCTGCCGCTCACACTAAAATAGCAAACTTTGAACTTACCTCTCTGGTGCTTACCTCCGTCTCTCTCTGCTTGCTGCAGCACTTCCTAGTTCCTGGGGAAGCTGGTCATGTGATCAGCACAGCAGAGTGATGTCATCAGTGTGTGCCCCAATCACATGACCAGCTTCCCAGGAAGCAGAAAGTGCTGCAGTAAGCAGGGAGAGACAGACGACAGTGCCGGAGAGGTAAGTTCAAAGTTTGTTATTTTAGTGTGGGTGGTAGCATGGGGGGCCTTATCCAGCAAAGGAGGGCTGTGTGCCAGCACAAGGCGAAATGGGGGATTGTGTGCCAGCACAGGGGGACGTGTGCCATCACAGGGAGCTGTGTGCCATTACAGGGGGATGTATGCCAGCACTGGGGGATATGTGCCATCACATGGGGGAAGTGTGTCAGCACAGGGGGACATGTGCCAGCACAGACCGAGGTGTTCCATCACAGGGGGACGTATGCCAGCCCAGGGGAATATGTACCATCACAGGGGAATGTGTGCCATCACAGGGAGATATGTGCCATCACTGGGGGTCATGTGTCATCACAGGAGGCTGTGTACCAGAACAGGGGGGCCATATCCAGGATGGTTGGGCTATATCCCAGAATGGGGGGCTATATACCAGAATGTGGGACATGTATACCAGGATGTAAAAGAGTATCTCAGGCACACAACTAAGAAAAAGAGACTTTTTGCATCAATTCCTGTTTTTATTGTCTTGTCAAAAAATGGTGTCAGAAAGTGGAACGTTTCGGTTTCGCAGAACCTTCTTCAGCCACTGACACTATATAATAAAGACATGTACATATGTTTATTCACATATAGGGAGAAACAAATGCAGTGTTATATCTGATGACGATTCAGGACAATCATATATAAGGCATCAAATAAAGAAAAAAGAAAGCGAGAACAAGTGTCATATCAATATATCATTGAATCAACATATTAATGCATATGTAATACAAGGCCAGACCCATACTAATGTAGATCATAAGGATAACTCAAATATATCTCCTTGTAATCACTGTTACTTCTGAAGGAGAGTCATAATCATGTGAAAAATGTAGTAAAGGAATCAAAAGAAAGGAATTAGTAAATATAGGTCGGTGATAGTGCATTTATTAGTAGGGTATGTACCTGAGGAATAAAGGGTCCTCAGGAACGTATATATAAAAAAGAGTGTGGATTCAGCCTCGTAACGAGAATCGTTGTGCGTAGGTTATAGATACCTGTAAAGATTACAAAAAAGTGATGGGGAAAACAGGAAATCAACTTGTCACAATCTAGAGGTATTTTATCCTCTAATATGTGAAATATCACAACTAACAATTACCTACTACTTAGTCAAAGGAAGACCAATCTGTGCAAAAATGGTCATAAGTATACCCAATGGTCAATATGGACCCAATGTAAGGGTCAAAATAGCCCTAAAAGAGAGAAGAGTACACATGTCACTCATAACGGGGAAGCACTAGCGAAGGATCAGTAAGATCTCATCTGAATCTAGATAATCAAACAAATAACCTCTGTAAGAGCCCAAATGACCCACTGTGGTACCGCTGTTCTTATTTCATAAGCAGCTGTAAAGAAACATAAGAGAAGAGGCATATATATGGGATAACGATCCTGTGTAACAATATTCCATACAATCCCGTGGTGTCATTCAGTAATATAGAGACAATGATGTTAGAATACCTTTAGGATAAAGTTAGGCCGGTTTCTGATCAAAAGGGAAGAAGAAAAATAGAGAAAGTAATTAGAACAATCTCACCCAAGTGTAGTCAAGTCGTACCGCTCGTGTATGTGCATACCGTCCGGTCAGGGGAAGTGTGAGTGAGGATCAGGCCGCCACCTCTGTGTTTATGTGAGCGAGGGGCGGGTGTAGTGCGATTTCCTGTTTCCATCATCTGGAACGCAGGACTCGCTCCGGACCGCACGCTGCGCTGTGCGCACTCGCACCACTGTAATCCCTATTAGTCAGCCTGTCAGGCCTAAGTAATGGAACGAAGACAGCCGCAGACTCTATCAGTAGATCTGCGGAATGAAAGAAAAGGGATAAGAAAGAATGTTAGAAGCACATATGTAAGGATGTCTTATACTAGGAATATTACTGTTTTAGAATAACCCACTGGGACGATGGAATAATAATGCAAAACAGTGAATCAGGTATAATGCTAATATCCTACCAGGATATTTTGAGACTTCCAATAGGATTAGTGTATGCATATATAGAACAACGGCAGTACCTGAAATCCTTGGTAAATACAGAATATATATTATTATATTAAAGGGAAATATTATGACAATAAGCTTGATTTTACAACAAATGAACTCTAGAAATACACATTAACAGGCAAGGCAGACCTCAAAGTTCTAGGAAAAAGGGGATGTATACCATAACTCAAATTTCAATATTTAGGGTCATATTCCCTGTTTAAACCTGATGGGGATAATGTCTGTAGGGTATGTATCCAGTATAATTCCCTTTCCTTAAGTCTGGCTATGCGGTCTCCCCCCCGTCGGTTGGCCGGAACATGATCAATAACTTGAAATCTCAATTGTGCCACATTGTGGTTATGGGTCATAAAATGATACGGTAGAGGTAGGAGATTCTGACCACACCGAATGGTGGATTTATGCTTGCTTATCCGGTCTCGGATATGTTGGATAGTTTCTCCAACATATCCGAGACCACACGGACATTTAATCAGATAAATAACATAGCTAGAATTACAAGTAAAAAATTCCTTTTCAGGTACATACCCTACTAATAAATGCACTATCACCGACCTATATTTACTAATTCCTTTCTTTTGATTCCTTTACTACATTTTTCACATGATTATGACTCTCCTTCAGAAGTAACAGTGATTACAAGGAGATATATTTGAGTTATCCTTATGATCTACATTAGTATGGGTCTGGCCTTGTATTACATATGCATTAATATGTTGATTCAATGATATATTGATATGACACTTGTTCTCGCTTTCTTTTTTCTTTATTTGATGCCTTATATATGATTGTCCTGAATCGTCATCAGATATAACACTGCATTTGTTTCTCCCTATATGTGAATAAACATATGTACATGTCTTTATTATATAGTGTCAGTGGCTGAAGAAGGTTCTGCGAAACCGAAACGTTCCACTTTCTGACACCATTTTTTGACAAGACAATAAAAACAGGAATTGATGCAAAAAGTCTCTTTTTCTTAGTTGTGTGCCTGAGATACTCTTTTACATTACGACATTTTTCTCAAGAGCACCTTAAATTCCAGTGAGCCAGGTTTACTTTAGACTATGTATACCAGGATGGCTGGGTGGGTCATGTACCAGGATGAGAGAGATATACTAATTGTAAGACGGACACTGGGATTATAAGACAGACCCCATTTATCATTAGAATTCTTTTTTTTCTCTTTTCCTTCACCAAATTTGGGGGTGCGTCTTATAATCCAGTGCGTCTTATAAAGCGAAAAATATGGTATGTTGATTTAGTATCTAAGCAACCATATGGATATACCACAACCATACATATAAATATATATCATTACTTGACATAGCTCAGATTGTGCAGTGATCTTATTCTGTAATCTCCAAGTACATCTCATCTTTCAAGTCACGCTTTTCCCATACTTAAACTTCCTGTTTGACTAGGTCCTAAATTTCACACTATCTTGTTTACTACTTCCTTGGGGATAGGGATTTCTAAACACTGTATTTGCCAATATCGGCGTTATTTATGTAGTGCTATATCTTTCAACCATTCTCCAATGTGTAAAAATATATGGTAATGTCTTCTCAGGTGACAGTTATTGATCGCATATTGTTTTACATTCTGTGGAATGGTTATGTGCTTGTTCTGCAGAAATAAATTATAGTTTGGGATTTGCCTTTAGTAATTGAGCTTGCGGAAGAGTCAAGCTTAGGAGGACATGGTCTACGCTCTCTCGGAATACTATGTGCTATCTTTGACACAATGTGATTAGCACTGTTATACATGTTGTAGTTTTTCCAATAAGCCATGAGGGTTTGGGAAGACCGTAGCTATTCCAAAAGTAGTGAAGTATATAAACAGTACGTATACAATGAAACCTCTCTAAATGACCCCCCATTTATCTATACCATTTAACTATACCAGACCTTTAATGACACATTTTCTGCTTCATCATAAACTACAAATAATTACCTTATGTGAAAGGATGACCCATTAAGAAGACAATAATAAATCCTTGATCACTCTGAGAACCTTCATCAGTATAAAAGAGGAATAGTGGCTATTAGAGTGGAGCAAATTTGGGTGGAATTTAATTCTCCTTGAATGGTACAAAAATGTCTATTCTTCAGAATATAGTATCTTTGTAATTTGCTGAGCCATATAATGGTTACAAAAATAATAATACTCACCATTCACCTGCACCCCGGTCTTTGCAGCCTGATTTTTGATCTTCCACATCTTTTCTTTTCCTTTTCCATCGTCTTCATACCCCTTCCTCGATGTCAGGACTTTGGTCCTACTAAGACTCTGACATCCCTCCATGTCATGCTGTTGGGAAATACGTCATCTTGTCACAACATTATGATGCTCATTGCATGAGTGATGGCCCAGTGCATATTAATGATGCCTAGATGACCAGAAGACAAGACCAGAAGTGAGATGCTAAAGCGAATGTATAAAAAGAAGAGGTGCAGGGGGGCCTGATATTGGGCTCTGTAGATGAAGGGATCGGTGGCCAGTGAGGTGAGTAAATACATAGTTAAATATGCTCTAGAGTCTGGAGGGACCATAGAGCATAGTAAGGCCCATTCAATTCACATTGACTAACTTTGCTGCAGATTGAATTTCCCTGTAAAAGCTGTGTGATTTTCCAAATTCTAATCCTGGCAGATCTGTTCATCATTTCTACCTACAAAGAATATTCTTGAGTTTTTATGACACAGTGTGCTCATTAGATTTGCATATCATTTTCATTTGTCTTGTCCAGATGCCATAAGGGGATTGATCTCTGGCTGCTGTAGGTCCCAGTCTTTTATTTGATTGAAGAAATAGCCATTAAAAAAGTTCAATATTTGAGAATTTTAAGAAATGTTGATTCATATTGAGGCAATTGCAAAGGTCGAGCAAGGTAAACTCACAAATTAACATGAGAACTTATTGTATTCTGGTAAGTACCAGTCTGATACTAAGCAGACGCACCACTTTCTCAGAATCTATTCAACCTTGATTTGTAGAAATATATTCCATAATTTGATGTCCACAGTAATTCATCAAGCATTACATCTGCTTTTGTTCTCAAAGAAACAATGTGTTCATTCAGGGTCTATTTTCTGTTTCATATTATCTATTGTTGCATAATTTAATTGAATTTTACTAATAACCCATTAAAATATCTGTATAAACATCTGTCTTCAAGAGCCTACTGTTCTCCAACCCCCTCCTAACTTCCTGATATCTCGAGGTAAAGGGGAGGGAGCTCTCCTCTTTCGCAGCTGACGTCAGTAGCAATGTTGTGCTACTGTCCTGAATTTGCGCTCTCCCGATGCCACAATATAAGGCATGTTCATCTGCCTCAGCACAATCATAAGCATCAGGATTGTGAGAACCAGAGATGAGCAAACGTCTGGATGTTCGGGTGCTGCCTGTTTGGGAACACGCGCATGACCCTGTATGTCCTTGTAAGTCACTAATTGACTATTCGGCTCGTCGCATAAATAAAGCAGCCATAAGCAAAAGACTTCCAGGGGCGGGGGGGCGGTGTTTTTAACTTTTTAAAATTTTCGAACCATATTACGGAGAATAACACAAGATTTAACACCAGTATGAGCCGATCACACACTGCCAGTATTTCGCACTAGCAAATCGGAGCACAATGATCCCATTTCCAGCACTTATAAGATGGACTTCCCCCAAAACATTCCCTGAACAGGTTCGCTCATCTCTAGTGGCAATCTTTTATGGTACGTTTGGTTGCCATGATCTCTGTCTAGCTATTTTTGAAGTAACACCTGGATCAACTAGTAATGGGGGAAGTGAGTAGGCTTAAAGAAGTCTGTAGCTGTTGGGAGGAGAGGTGAGGCGAGGAGGTAAACTGCTTATGCAGCAGTTGAGGTCTGGGAAATGATGGGATGCACTGTTGGGATTATCACCTAAGCAAGAGACTTCTGCTATTGTAACATATTGCGTTTTATTGCTTTGTGCTAGTTGCCCAGGGGATCAGTCAGCGATCCAAGCAACAGTTGTGGCCGTTCACCTTAGCAATTATCATTAAATAGTAAAATTCAATAAAACTCAATATAACACATAGCAGGGAAATAGTGCAGAACAGAAAAAAGAAGTTAAAGAAAGACTCCCACTAACTTTTTATTCAGTACATGGTGGTGTATTGTGAATGTATTAATATACTCACCTACCGCCGCTTTGTTCATTGTCCAATACCGCTCTTCTCTGCTTCTCTTTGACGACACAGCTCTGCAGAATGCCTGGGTCACAACGTGCTCTACGTGACCTGTAAGTCCTTTTTACATTGAAAGTCTATGGAGTATTAGACTGAAGCTCCCTAGGATTTCATTGTAAGATCATAGCACACAGAACGGGCCGGCTAGTCGGAGTTAGGGGTGACGTCACAGAGAAGCAGAGAAAAACAAGTCTGGATATCGGTAAAAGTGACAGTAGGGGAGTATATTATTATACTCAAATTACATTACATGCAAGTACACCCATATTTACTGAATACAGTTAGTGGGAGGGCTTCTACATCAGAAAGTTTGCTTAGTTTTATATAGTCTACATGCTTAAACCTAATTAAACACATGAGAAAACCCCCTTTAATAGACTTATAAAAAAAACACACAATAACCTTGTCTTGAACTAGTAAATCTGCATATCCAGTATCAGTAACAACTTCCTCCCAATAGAGAACATTCTTCATGCCCTAATAAAACCATACCATTGGAGCCATTTCATCAATTAAATACACTTAAAATGGTTATTGGGGAAGGTTTGTTGCATACATGAATGGTCATATGTGCTGTTTTCCCTCCTCTTGCCGAGCCCTAAATAAAGAGTCTGACAAAATGATCATTAGAGAGAATCTATCCCCAGGTATGACCCAATTTAAACTAGGACATCCCTAATAGAAGTACTGTTACTGTGGAGGCTGTAATGTGAATAGGCCTGCATGGTACATGATGTCTTTACATTTTGTTCATTCTTAATCCCATAAAGGCACACTCCTATTGGAAAATTACATATTTAATGTGTATGATTTTTTTAAATGCTCAGGAGTGTTAAAATCAGCTGCATGCTGATATCTAATGGCCTAATATGATACATTACAGATCAGTAAGAAAATATATTTTACATCTTTTTAATGGAAATTGGATACTTTTATGTCTTCACTAGTCAGTCAGTAATGGCCGCTTTACACATCGCGATATCGCAACGCAACATCGATAAATAGTCACGTGGTGTGGCTATTGCAGTTGATATCGTTCGTGCGTTGTGTCGTATAATTGTGCAGTGCGACGCAAAAAAAACTACCTACGATATTGCAAGAAGATTGTGCAAGCCCTTCAATCGTACGATATTGTATATGCGATGTGGCATGATCGTGCTGTGTGACAGCGCAACTACGATTACGATTTGCGCAACTTCCCCTATTCACTCCAATGTGAAATGGTTGTTCCCTGGGCGTACACCATCGTAGTTGAGTTGCCTGCCAATATCTCCCTGTGTGACATCTACTATGCGATCTTGGACAAGTGCCAAAAACGTGCGCGCTCCCGTGAGATCTTATGCAATATCGTTCCGATATTGAGACATGTAAAGCGGCCATTACAGTTCTATGATAGAGAATAATGCCATAGTGAAAGAGGCATGCTATTATAGAGAGGCTGATGATGGCCAATATTTTGTATCTCAAGTTTCAGAGGCTGTTGACGTTTGTTCCATCTTGCCATGCCTTTTTTTAAACGAAAAATGCAAAAATACCGGTATTGTATTACAGAAAACATTTATTTTCTGATGAGGTTATACCCATAGAAAGGCTAGTTAAAACATAATAGAGTGGGCGCCACCTGAATATTGATGGTGTGCTTACCACAATACATGTAAAACCTTTGCAAGTCAAAAGGAAGAAAAACACTAACAAAAGATCGGTTGCATTTCCTATTTTAACAATATGAATCAAACATAAAAATCCCGAGAAAGCAAATAAAAAACATTTAAAAAGTGCTCGCTATGTCAGAACCTGTTTCCTATGCCGAAACTGGGCACTGGGATACTGTAACCCATATGACTGATATTATAACAGATTGACACATGTAAATATAAAGGATATCTGAGATAGTTTTAAATAGACACTACACCTAAAGAGATGTCAATCAGTATTTAATAATGAAAAGGTAATAATACATAGGTAATGCAATATTAAAACAATATTACAGAATTAAAGGGTTGGTGTGATACCTAAAATGAGATTTCTAAATACTATTTTTACACTTTAATCAATTATGTAATTAGCTTTATTATAAAATACACTACACTTCTTAATAATTAGCTAATCCCTACACATTTTTATTTTTTACTTCCCTTCCTGTAATATTTTGTTGAAAGTAGTATCAAACAGGACGTCATGGGAAGCTGGGGCTGCACTCACTTCTCAGCAGTGTCTATAGTCTCTCCTGCAACAGGACATCACGGGAAGCTGGAACTGCACTCACTTCTCAGCAGTGTCTATAGTCTCTCCTGGAACAGGACATCATTGGGGGTGATGCTGCGGTTACTTTCTGCAACTTCTTTTTTCACCACTCTCTAATTACATGTTGCTTGGTGCTAATTGAGGCTGTGTGAGTGTTGAGCCTATTGCTATCCAAGGACAAGAGACCAATGCGATCCGCACTGCTGTATATAAGATCACAGACGTCCGTGGTATATAAAATGGTGCTCTTTATATCATTCCGACGCATTTCAAGGTCGTCCTGACCTCTTCATCAGGGATACACCGGCATGCTGGCATACTTGCAGTATGGTGGTGTATCCCTGATGAAGAGGTTGAGACAACCTTGAAACGCGTTGGAATGAAATAAAGAGCACCATTTTATATACCACAGACGTCTGTAATCTTATATACAGCAGCGCTGATCGTATTGGTCTCTTGTACTTGGATATCATGCGGCCATCCCTGGGGTGGTGGATCCTGAGGCAGCTGTCGATGCACAAATACTGGTTGTGGGTTATCACAACTTTTTAAGGTGAGCAGTTAATGCACTGTATACATTCACAGCATTAAGGCGATAAGACCCATTGCGCCCTTGTCTGTCCTATTTTAGATTGAGCCCATTGCTGGCACTCTTCTGCTGTCCCCACCATCACAGCTTGTAGCTGTGAAAAAGATGTGTTTAGGGAGTGGAGATTGAAGCAGGGTGAGTGACACTACTGGTGTTACTAACACAGATTCTATCACCGCCCCCTGATGATGATTAATTTGAGGGCAGCGATAGAAGCTGTGAGGCAGCGGTGGTGGTATCACTCACCGAGCTTCATCTATCTGTGCCCCCTTATAAAACCATTTTAGAAGCTTCAGCGCCTGAGACAGAAGCTGAATGCAAGCACTGCACTCACCCCTCTATCAGTGCTATGCAACCAGGACATCTTCAGAGAGTGTGGATGAAAGAGACTGTAACAATTGCATGACATCATGTTCCAGGAGAGGTGATAGATGCTGCAGATAAGTGAGTGCAGCTCCAACCTCCTATGACATCGGTTTAACACCTCTCACAAAAAATAATCGGAAGTGAAGTAATAAATCACACATTTAGGGATTAGCAAGATGTGGAGGTGTAGTGTATTTAAGCTAATAACAAAAGTGCGTAGACACCCAGATGACTATGTAGATTGCACTCTCTTGGCTAGTAATACTACATACATGGTTCTATTGGTTTTCGTACCGGTCATATTGGTTGTGCAGTGTTAACATTTTAACTCTTTATATTTGTTTTGTCTAGTATTCTGTGTTTGTTTGCTAGATAATAAAGATTCATGTTAAAATTTAGGAACTTCAACCAAAGTTTTATAATTGTATTTTCCCTTTGTTTGATATTGTATCTTCGTGAATAAGGAGCAGTGAAATCACTTCTAGTCTGATTTCCTATAGGATTCACATTGATATGACCAGTGCGAAAAGTCTCTATAAAATGTGCTCCACAGATAGATAATTGGCAAACAAGGCAAATCACTTGTAATTTTCCTCTTAGTGCATGAATATGATAATGGGGTCTTCTCTTCACACCACGGTCCTAAGTTAGATTCTAAGAACTCTTAGGATTTGCTGCCATCTTCATAGAGCAATCTCCTGTGCAGTGAAGCATGGGTGCAGCAGATGGATAGTCTAAGTCAGCAGGCTAAATGTGCCCGCTGTGCGGTTTACATCTACAATATCTTACTTTACAGCACAGAGCACTTATTCTATGGACCTTGTCTTTTAATGATTAAGAGTCAGAGATTAACCTAGCAGAACTGTCCAAGGACGCGGGACAGCTCTTTGTAACTGGATGGATAGGACATTTCATGCTAATTCTACCAGTAAAATTGCCAGCACTTGGAAAAGCAAAGTATCCGGGAGAAACGTGATGCAGAGACATGATGGTCTGCCTTGCCACCTATCTTTAGTCATCATTTACTGTATAGGCATGTGCCTTAAAATATCTATGGTGTTGCACAGTTTCGACTTTTCCATGTTAAAGGGAATATCTGGGTTTATAATATTGATAACCTGGGTGTCGTATGTATAAATCGTAATAATTGTATGCCAGGACAACCATTTGAAAGGACTATTTGGATGCTTTAATGAAGCATCATAGTCAACATGCTTCTAGAGCACTCTACCTTCATAACAGGGGCGGAACTACAGTGGTGCAGCTGATGCAGGTGCACCAGGGCCCCGACCGGCTAGGGGGCCCCTTCAAGCCTGCAGGGGGCCCCCCAGCCAACCCCCGTAAGCCGTTGTCAGAGGAGAGGAGGGTCAAGGCAAGGGAAGCAGAAAGCTTCCTGCTTCCCTTGCCTGATCCCGCCCCTCCTCTCCTCTGCCCCCAGTGCGGCTCAGGAGGTAGGAGAGCCGCCATAAACCTCTCCGACGCCTAACAGCACCACATCGCAGCCTCCCCTCCCCCCGGACCGCGCCGACGGCCAACAGCAACACCCCCCCCAGGCCGCGCCGATGGCCAACAGCACCCCCCCCGCTCCTCAACATGGCCGCACCAGGGCTCCCTGGAGTAAAGGTTCGCCACTGCTTCATAATATGGCATGGGTTGGAATATGACATCAGGGAACAGTATGGCTCCATATGTATGATCTCATGAAGTCTAATAACCAAAATACATCTTAAAGTTTTAAAGGTTAAAGTGTTTAGCACAAAAAGTGAGTTTAGTTTCAAAGGTGAATTATCTAAAACGTAACTTTTAAGAAATACAATTAAAAGTGATCACAAAAAAATTAGATAAAGACTTTAACATATATGCATAAAATATTTTCCCCACAACACATTATTATCCAAGATACAAAAAGAGAAGGAACCATCCGGAGTCCTACTGTGAAATGAGTGGAGCTGAACCCTCGTATACCAATTAGCATCAAACGGTGAGACTGTTCTTTTTTCTCCTCTAATGGGTTGTATACTGTGTTAAGGATGGGGATATACAGTGTTGGCCAAAAGTATTGACACCCCTGCAATTCTGTCAGATAATACTCAGTTTCTTCTTGAAAATGATTGCAATCACAAATTCTTTGGTATTATTATCTTCATTTAATTTGTCTTCAATGAAAAAACACAAAAGAGAATGAAGCAAAAAGCAAAACATTGATCATTTCACACAAAACTCCAAAATGGGCCAGACAAAAGTATTGGCACCCTCAGGCTAATACTTGGTTGCACAACCTTTACCCAAAATAATTGCGATCAACCGCTTCCAGTAACCATCAATGAGTTTACAATGCTCTGCTGGAATTTTAGACCATTCTTCTTTGGCAAAGTGCTCCAGGTCCCTGATATTTGAAGGGTGCCTTCTCCAAACTGCCATTTTTTAGATCTCTCCACAGGTGTTCTATGGGATTCAGGTCTGGACTCATTGCTGGCCACCTTAGAAGTCTCCAGTGCTTTCTCTCAAACCGTACTTTTGGCCAACACTGTGGCTCTTTTTGATTTCATACCTACTTGTGAGTCACCACTGTGACCAGTGGGCTTTCTAGAGGTTAACTATTAGTTCCTTCTCTTTTTGTATCTTGGATAATGTGTTGTGGGGTGAATATTTTATGCATATATGTTACTGTCTTTGCCTTATGTTTTGGTGATCACTTTTAATTGCATTTATTAAAATGCATGCTTTAGGATAATTCTTGTTTTTAACTAAACTCTCTTTTTGTGCTAAACACTACATTGGAACCAGTGAGGTGGGCTTTTAGAGTTGATTTTTCTCCATCTTTTTTCTGCCTATGAGTTTTAAAGTATAAACTAAAGATGTACGGACCAGATTCATTAAGATTTGTATTTTCATGACTGTCTTAATGGCCAGGACTTCTGGTGCGAGCTGTGCTTAATTCATTAAAAGCCCATGCTCCTAATTGGGGTGTCCAATGAACAAAGCTCTCGTTAATCAATAGATCTTGGAATAAACATGTTTCACAATTGGATGTGTTCAAAAAAAAAATTATGTACTGTGTAATGGTCGTGCCTGACTGTACAGGGATATGGTCTGATAATTTCACATCTCCTGGGCAGGGAAGGAAGGAAAAAAGTATACAGACATCACAGCACGTGATCACAGCTGATTAATTCGGTAAGGAAAAACTATTACCTGCCTAATTGCAAACTTCTTTTACCTTACAGAAATAATCTGTTGTGATCCTCCACTGTAATGTCTACACTTTTTTGCATCCTCCCCTGCCCAAGAGCTGTGGTGTATTTGACCATCAGGAGCATAACGATCGTGGTCAGAGAGGTCATGACCACAGCCAGACCCAGGGGTAGAGGAGGTCCACCATCACCTACTGCAACTGCATGTACTTCCTCAGACATACAAACAGATGAAATGCAGACCTGTTAGTCCCTGTCCTGAAATATAGGCTATTCGGTAAATGGAGGACAGGAGCTGACGTCAGTGTGTCCATAACTGTGGTGTCATGCATTGCCATAGCAGGAACACTGATGTCAGCTGATGGCCACCATGCTGGCTATAGAGGAAACCCTGCATGACGTGGAAGCTGGGGAAGGTGTGTAGAATTTGTATTTTTTATATGTTCCTCCAGGATGGGAAACATACAGTATATACCAGGATGGAGACATGTATATCAAGATGGAGGACATTCATACCAGGAATGCTTCATATACGCCAGGTAGGGTGATGTACTTACCCGGATGTGGACATATATACCAGGATGGGAGACATATTTATCAGGATGGAGAATATACATACCAGAATGGATCCAGGATGGGGACAACCAGAATAGGTGACATACTTACCACAAAGAGGCCAAGGATATAGGATTTAGAATACTACAAGGGCCAATATGTCTGATCAAAAAGAAAGGGAACAGGTCAAAATTTTACATCGGGGCCCATCCAACTCTAGTTGTGCAACTGCTCACAATGTTCCTGCATAGTTGGACACTTCTATTACATTGGGACACATTTACAAAATTATCTTTGGACAGGAACATTTTTTCATTTGTTAGAGGCCCCCAGGATGGCAAACATATATACCATGATGGAGAAATATCTACCAGGATGGAGACATATATACCAGCATGGCGCTGAAGGTACGCCTGTTGAACTGTACATATTTTACTTCTGAGCACCGATTACACAGTGAGTCGAGTTTATCCTCTAATCAGAAATGTTACACCAGTCAGGGAATGGAATACAATTCTGCAAAATTTATATCATGAAAGTACTGTAAATTTCCATGAATTAGATGGGAAGCTGTCCCATTAGTGCTCTGGCGATTTTGATTCCCATTTGGGGAACTCGAGCATCTTCTCTTAAAATCATCCTGAAAAAAGGGTTGAGTTTCCCAATCACTTTCATTACACTCAGTACATGAGTCAAGCCCGTCTAAGCATCTGAATGCTCGTTGCGAGTACCGAACACCAAAGCATTACTAATGGTCACATTTACGTAATTTGCATACATGTGGTGATTTGCTACCTGGACGCATTTAGCTTCTTTCAATGAGACTAGTCAGGCACATGACCGCATGTATGCAAATTGCATACATGTGTTTATGTGACTGCTTGCACGTATCAGCTATGGTCATGGAACTCTGTTACAGTTCAGAAATCTGCATTCCCATGAAGTGACTGCTCTCAAACCTGGACAACCCCTTAAATAATTAATATCAAGGTTTAGTGTTTGTCTAAGAATTGTGCAGGATTACTGTCTATGAAGCCATGCTGTACATCACTGCTAGAGATTGAAGAGGTCCCCTTTGCAATAACAACATAAGGGCTCTTAACAGTCCAACAGCTCATCAAAATGCACAATTCCTCTTGCTTTGTAGGTGGAAATGGTCCCCCCTACCTCTTGGGCCCCTGTCCACTTGCATAGGTTGCACCAATGATATGTCCACCCCTGCTGTACATACTGAACATAATAAAACTGAAAGAAATAGCCACCCTGTTGCATCAGATGCCATATTACGAGGGTCTTCTTTTCTTGAAGCCCTTCTCAAATCTTCAGCATTGCATAACAATATTAGAAAAGGTTTTTGCCTAGAATTAAAAATGTGACTGGCTACAAAGTTTAACTCATACAGGACAGGATAGGAATACTGTAGACTACATAGCAAAAAAGGATGCTGGGGAATATAGCTGCAGCCTTCAGCTCAAGGTAAAAATCCATCTCAATTAGCTTCAGGTACTTGCTACAGAAAATTAATCACTTGTCAAATAGAACCACCCCCCAATCACAGTCATGATATTTGTGCTCTTTCTTAAATCACCAGTCTAGTCTACAACATCTGCCTCCCTCGGTTCTTACTACCAGAGTAGAAACAGAAAATGGACATGGAGCATTAATAGTGATAGGACCAGTTGAAATAATTTTGCCAAAAGTCAACTCTGAAGGTCAAGCCTAATCTCTCAAATCAACTGATTGTGTCATTCTTATTGTTCTCAAAGATAATTTGTGTCACTAACCTGTAATATTGTTCTATACTATATAGTATAATTATCCAGGGCATTTTTCCTTCTTGTTAGCAGTTTTCCCCTATCTGCTACTGCTGATTGCTCAGAAGTATAAGTCGATAGTGAGCTAGTGACATTTTACAATTTATGTTGAAAGTCTTAAAAGGGTTCTCTTACTATAGCTGTCAGGTCTCAGGTCTGGGTTAACATAAAATCACATGTGACCCTTTATCGGTCCAACGATGCTAGATCCGATTTTTCATTCCATTTTTAATTAATTTGCTCATAAGTACAGTAAAATCAGAGTACTTGTATGACTTGGATAAAAAACGTATTGGAGGGTTTTTTGTTTATAGACACTAGGTCCACAAATAGTAACAAGGGCAAGTGAACAGACCCATGTATGACAATATGTAAGTGCCCTATCCCTAAAAAGACAGATAGAACACATATGTGAAAATAGAAATGAATGAGGTCCAAGCCACAGAACTCCCAAAGAGTGTATGCTCTGCCTCAAGTGCCTCCTTTACGCTAAGTTCCAGCTATGAGCTTTGTGAGGTTTTTAATGTTGCAGATTTTCTACAGCATTTGTTTCTTTTGTAAGCTGCTTTCACAAAGTTTTGCCAGCCAAATGCCAGAAAGTATCAAACATTGGAGCTTTATGTAGAACATGACATACCAAAAAGACATAAAAAACATACCTTCAAAAACAAATTTAAAAACACAAGGAAAAAATGAAAGTACACTTATTTAAGGCTGCTTTCTCATCAGCGTTTTTCGCTGAATGTGACAGATCTGGCTGATTACCGCGTAACAGCCGACTTGCGGTGCACCTGCAGCAACCCCCATTCATTCTCTATGGGGCTTGTGTCAGGTGTGGCAAGTGCGGTTTGCTGGATCCGGCAGATCCGACACTTGTGCACTGCAAAAAAACCCACTTATAGCTGCGTTTTTTTGACCCTCCGCAAACTGCGATTTGCCAGATCGCAGCAAACACTGCATTTGCAACACCTGACCGCAAGCCAATGAGAGTGAATAGGGATTGCTGAAGGTGCACCGCAAGTCGGCCATTACGCGGTAAATCTGCCAGATCTGTCACATTCAGTGAAAATGCTGATGTGAAAGCAGCCTTAAATACGTTTACTTACATTTTTCCTGTGTTTTTGATACTTTTTTAATTGTTTTTTTCTCTTTTTGGTATGTCATGTTCTATATAAAGCTCCAATGTTTTTGATACTTTCTGGTATTTGGCTGGCAAAATTTTATTAATACAGTCATGTGTGGACTACCATATTTTTTGGACAGTATTGGACCTTAAGATGCACCTAGGTTTTAGAGGTGGAAAATGGGAAAAAAAAGATTTGAAGTAAAACATTTGGTAAAAGCTATGAGGGGAAGATGGTGCTGTGGGACCTGAGTGGTGTCGGTAAAGTACTGTATGAAAATACCAGAACGTGAGTATAATAGCCGGGGCATGGGGCTTACCTTTAAAGCGCCACTCCAGTGCTGAAGAAAAAAGACTGGAGTGCTATTTTAAGATCTCATAGGTGCAATTCTTGTCAGGTTAAGGAAATCAAAACTTCCAGCATGTCCTGTAGATGCTTTGGCATGCTGAGAGTTATAGTTCACCATAAGAGTGGTAGAATGCTTGTATGTACAGTACTTTAGTAACAATTCATTCATAACTTTTACAAGGTGTGCTCACTCGCATTACTTTGTGTCATGTTCTCCCACTTCATACATCAGGAAATCTCTACAGGACCTTCAGTGACATGGCGAAGAGGCAGGACTGGCATGACAGCACCGAGCGCTGCCTCTTCATTATGTCACTGCAGGCCCTGATCTGGATGAAACTTCCTTGTTTTTAATGCAGTGGCTGTAGGATCTGCGGTGATATATTGAAGAGGGAGGGCTGGAGTATCAGATGACAGCATAAATCCTTCCCTCTTCATTACATCACCGCAGGTCCTTTAGAGATTTCTGTTTTTCTAGAGTGGGAGGACGAGACAGCATGTATTGTGAGCACTCGGTACTGTGCTCCTAAGGTATGTCATGCTTGGACCTGTTACCTCTGGGCCATGCATGTCTGCAATCCGTGCTCTTGCCCCCCATTCCAGTGGACACACGATCTCCCCAGCTGTTGCAGGAATCCTGTGACTGTGGAAAACCACATATGCCCATTGTTTAAAGTGAGGAATATTCCTTTGCTGCTCCTTAGGCCCCCTTTTTGGCACTGAAGCCAGCGCTGAGAGGTGGGCGTGGGAAGCCTCCACAGAGCAGTGAATATTCAAGTACTTTAAACAGCAAGCCCACCTCGTTTCCCTGCAGCAGTCAGTCTTTCCTCCCTCCTGTTGTCCCAGTCCACCACTGCCCCCTACCCACAGCTTGCCAGTGCATACATGTGCACTATAAGACAGACCTCACACTTTACTCCATAATTTGAGGAAAAAAGTGCATCCTATTGTCCGAAAAATGCAGTACATGTTTTTTTAGTGCGTTTCCACATCGGGAAGTAGCAAAGATTCGTATACGCTCTTTACCTGTGGATATACTGCATTTAATGCAATTCTATGCAGAAAATCCTGAAATAAAACTCATTTTGCAAATTTCAGACACGCACCACCGGTCAGTTTACATTGTCAAAGAAAAAAGCACAGCGGGCAGGAGATTTCTATAATTACTGTTCACTTGCTGAAACTGAAAGATGCTGTGTTTCTTGCGCATTAAATATATATATAGTGTCAAAAACTCACCAAAAACGTATTGTGGTAACTTAGCCTTACTGACCATTTGTGCCACGTAATGTATATGTCCATGTAGTCTAATAGAGGCCAGCTTTAATAAAGTTACTACATTCCTCAGTGCACCCAAATCCTCCCATCACTGAGCTAGCTACTAATTAATCAGCCGCTTCGTTATCTCGCTTATGAATCAATCCTGCAATTTGTAGGGAAGTTGTACTGACCTCCGCCAGCCTCAGCCAATTATCTTCAATAACTCAAAAAAGTGTTACCAGCAATGTTTCCGATCATTACTGAAGTTAGCATGGCAAGGTTTCTGTATTTTTAATTAAATTATAAAGTTTTACCAAATAAATTATTAAAACTATTAAAAAGTCAAAAGTGACAAGTACTCTTAGAAAGAACATTGACTGGAGATGAAGTGCAAGCCCACCTGTCATTTTCCCTGTGGGAAGCCATGACAGCACCAACATTACACAATCTTACATAGCTATTTTTTCCTACCAATATTAAAAGATAACGCTTTTGTTGCAAATTAATTTAATAACAACAATTGGGAACCAAATTATTCTGGGAGCAATGATTGGAAGATGACTGATTATAGCTGATGAAGAATGCTGTCATATAATCAGAACACGGCGGGATAGCTTTCTCTTTGAACAGACCGGCTTTGAGAGTCACAAATAAGTGCTTGAGCTACAAACACTAGAGAAACAGTATATTCTATCACTATAGTAACTCGTACTGAAGCAACCTAGTTTTAATTTAGGAAGAGGGCACAGAAACCTAAAGTCTTGTTAGATTTGCACAGTGGCAACCACTGAAAAACTCATATTCAATGAGGTGATGAATATTATTTCCAGGGGTATAGCCCCACAACCAATGGCACTGCAATCCAAGACGTGGTGTAGGATTGGTAATGAGTTACCTTGAAGCTAGCTAACACTTCATAACTGTTATGTGTCAATAATAAAATTAATATAAGAATATAAAGAGCAGAAGAGCCAAGCTTAATATCCTGGATTTGTTAATACCACTTCTCAGAAAAGTTCCTTGTACCTTAAAAGGATTAGAAGGACCTTTAAAGGATTACACTATGTAACACAATTTTTGTTCCTGGCTTCCAAGTGTAATATTTCAACAGTTTATATTTAAATACTATGGAAAAATGAGTACATTCAGCACAAACTTTGCTTTTATGACCACAGCCCAGAAAAATTTCGTATTTATTGTGACAAAAAAAAGGAAATTATTATTTTTTCACTCATGTGGTCTGATAAAAAAAACAACACTTGCATGGTAAATTGACAAAGATAGTCAAAAATCACTCAAAAAGGTTCAGAAATTAGTAGGTTTTCTAGATTTGCGAGTGTACTGCAAATCGCTTTCTCAAAGAAGCCCCCAAATGTAGTCCCCCTTCATGTTTTTGGAAAGAGATCTTGGAGGTACTTGGAAGCTGCTGACTCCTTTTCAAGAGCTGTGACAAATTGCTTGATGAGGCTTAACTTGATGTGCAGTGGTGGCATCAGCACCTTCAGATGTTCTATCAGCGGCTCCCACTTGATGTTGCTCTTCTCCACAGAGAACTCGGTCCCCCTGTGGCCAGTCCTTTCTGTGACAGTGCGCCTTAGTTTCCCAGAGGCAAAGAATGCAACGAAATTTTGTGAAACCCCCTTGAAGGCCCATCAGGAATGACACCATTTTAAAGTCTCCGATAACCTCCCATCTATAGTCATCATACTTGAAGGCACTCAGCAACATCTTGACATTGGTGTAGTCCTCTTTGAGATATACAAAGTGAGCCATAGAGAGAGACGGGTAGTTGTTTCTGTTTTGAAGCAGCACGGCTTTGAGGCTCCGGGATGATCTGTCTATGAACAGGCGCCATTCACTAGGGTTACAGGTGATACCTATAACCTCAAAAAGACCGGCCACATTGTTGCAGAAGCACAACCCATCTTCCTGACTGAAGAATTTGGAAAATGTTTGGTGACACTTTCGCTGATCTGTGACTTGCAAGCTCTCATTCAACAAGTTCCACTGCTTGAGCCTGGATGTCAGAAGCTCAATATTGGACTTGGTAAGATGAAGGTCGCTGATCAGATTGTTGATGTCTTTCACGTTAAGAAAGTACGGCCTTCTGTTCTCAACTGCATCTGTGAAAACGTAATCTTGATATCCAATATCTTCCTTGCTGTCTGACTTGCTGCTTTTTCCTGAAGATGGCTGATCCCTTTTCGGGGAAGTTGGAACAGGCAGCTTGGGTCAGTGTGGTACTGGGGCAGTGGAAGAAGGAGTGTCTGGATAAAGGATTTGAGGCGCATTCTTGTCTGTATGTTGTGTGGCAGGATCCACCATGCAAAAGTAGCAGTTGCTTGAGTGGTCAGTCGGTTGTCGCCAAATTAGCGGGATAGCAAACTTCATGGCCCTCTTTTCTCCCCTGTACCAACCTGTAACATAGCAGATATAATTAATTATAGAAATTTAAAAGCAGGAAATTTTACACATTACTTAATGCATATTTTAGTCTAGTGCATTGACATATGTGAAAATTTGGGCAGTTGCAACTCCTTAAACTGTACTAGATCTAAATCATTGAAAGTCTACAAAATAAAGCATTGCCATCTAAACGAGCAGCAGTTGTTCACCTTACCTTCAAGAGTTTTCTTGCAATATTCACATGTGAAATGAGGTGCCCAAGACTTTTCTTGATCCCCGACAGGCATGCCAAAATATGCCTTGTAGGCCTCAAACATCTTACAGCATGCTATCACGAAATACTTTGTCACTGTAGTCTTTGTAAATTGTCCACACACGTAATGCTAAATGCAAAATGCTGGACGCAAACAACCTCCTGATGTCATCTCAAACATATAATTGCTCTTTAACTACGATTTGTTATTCTCTTACTCAGCAATAACATAAACTGAAATGTTGGCTCGAGTCACCTGTGCTTTTTTACTTGTATGACTACTATTGAACAGTCCGAGAATGTTCTAGAAAGTTCAAAAATATTCTAGAAACGTCTACATAATTCTGGAAAATTGTAGAAACTTCTGCACTATAAAAATATATAGAGTAGGACCACCCTGAGGGTACCTTTACACGCCGCTACTGGCGGGTGGATACAACCAGCTACTTCACGTGCACGAGCACGCACAAACGGTTACAAACGGTAAACGCACCATCTTTACACGCCGCCACAAGCTACTCTACGCTACGTTACATCTATCTCTGGATACACCGCCGGGTGCCTCAAGTCACCTTCTGTAGCTCATCTTACCTCATTTACACACCGCTACAACCAGCTAATATGGGCGGACCTGGTGCAGCAGGGACAGCACATAGGCGTGCCACAATTGTGGATTACGAGACGTCCGTACGCTGATAGGACAAAGCAAGAAACCCATGATTGGCCAGGCATCGCAGGAGGCTGTTTAATACATGACGCTCGAGCAATTGTGTAGTGTGACTGGTCAGCTCCTTAAATATGCCGCCCTATGCAGCGTCTACCAATCGTAACGCAGGAGCTTCCTCCAATAATCGCTGAAGGGGGGCGGTATCCCGGAGCCTGTGTCACGCCCCAGCTACATACCAGGTACATTGCCTGGTGTCGACACATCCCTTCTGTTGCTTCTTTACACGCCGATACAGCTCGCTACAATCGCCTGTGTAGCCACCTGTGTCTGGGCAGTGCTCGGAAACAGATGTATCTGTTGCCGGTTGCCTCCTACCGTCTTTACACGTCGCTACTACGGGTATTTTGCCACTACAAACTACATTTGTAGCCTGTAGCTGGTTGTATCCACCCGCCAGTAGCGGCGTGTAAAGGGCCCCTGAGGTAATTGCATTGACCTGGCAGGGTGTCTCAAAAGATTGATCAATATGTTGCCACTATCTCAATTTCATCATATTATACAGTTTGGAAGGAATACGTGCATTAGCACACTTTATTTGCAAGCTATCATCTGATAGTCATGCCTTATATGTTGCTTAGAGTTTGGAGCATTTACATTCCATAAGAGGTGATAACTCTTAACATAGCAATCACCTCTTTCCAGCCGAATAATCTCTATACCAGTTAGTTGCTCACCTTCCTCCCTCTCACAACGGTCAGTGAATAGTGAGGCGGGGTGGCGTAAAGGTACCGTCACACGGGGAGATATCGCCGGCGATGTTGCCGGCAACCGAGGGGCGTGGCCAGGTTGCGGCGACATCGCCGGCGAATTGCCGCGTGTGACAGGGCGATAATCAGGCGATGAATCGCCTGAGTCACGTCGCCAGGTTTCCCAACAATGTTGGGAAACCTGGCGATGTTGGTCAGGCGATCATACCTGATCGCCCTGTGTAACCCGCAATGTTACGGGCGATTCCGCCTATCTACTACATTGCGGGTTATCGCTCGCTGGGTTGCTGGGCAACTCAGCGAGCAATAGCCGCGGCAACTAGCCGGCGACATCGCCGGTAAGTTGCTCAGTCTGACATTTCACCGGCGATGTTGTCAGGGATGCGCGCTCCCGCGATCCCCGGCAATATCGCCGGTGATATGTCCCTGTGTGACGGTACCTTAAGAGACACAGAATTCATTAAGAGAATTATACCTCTGAATTAATCAGGTGAGGCGTAAAGTGGTGTGCACCACCATATACACTTCGCCAGAAATCTTGCTATAGTCTGGAATGTAGGTATGATTTGTGATGTAAGGAATGCCATCACTCATCACTAGTAGGACAAGCAGGGGTCTTCATGTCCCCGTGCTACCAAAGCTTGGACTACTATATCCCAATTGGGTGAAAATGGCATTAAACAACCAAAAGTCACAAAATATTTGTTGAAATTGAGGAAACAAAATTGCAATATGGTCTTATCCTTTAAAAACAATGCAGAAATTGCTAAAGTTGCTGCTCACCTGGTCTGGTTGTGGGACCCACAACCAGTATATACATATAGTACAGCTGCCGCTGGATCCACACTCCGCATTATCTCTGTGGCGGTGGATATAAATCCAAATAGATGGTGCTGTTCGATCCATGCAAGCCGTATATAGAAGAAAGACCTCAACACATTGAAGGATAATGGTGCCTTTATTCAGCGCGTTTCAGAGCGTGTCTCCGCTCCTTCATTAGGAATGCAACCAACATTTTAATAAAGGTCTCCTGGATTACAATGTGCCAGATTCATGTCTATTAATGACTGTGGTGCATATTCTGAATGTCATGCATCTTTATGTGTCGTTCTAGAAATGCTATTCCAGCCAAGGACTAGAGTTGCATTTCTAGCATACAAAAAGCCTTCATTTTAATGAATTGTGTTGGTGGGGTCATGTCCCAGCCTGGTTCTGCCCATTTTTGGTGAAGCTACTTTAAGCTAGCGTGAGAACGACACACGTTTTTGTAAGGCCCTTTTGACAACTGTGCGCCCCTAGATTTGCCTGCGTTTACCTGCCCTGCGCTAGCGTAAATGCAAACGCAAATGCATTTACAAGCATGTGCAGGCAATCGCATAGATGCACAGCCCTTGCACTCGCTGCCCCCATTACCTGCTATGGCCGAGCACAGCCGAGCGCAGGAGCCCAAAACCCGGAAGCGCGAGTGTGAATGTGCCGACATCACAGCGCATGTGCTTGGCAAGCTGCACCCATAAATGCGTAATGCGACGTTTACGGGTGCAGCTGGCCAAGCGCATGCGCGGTGACGTTGACACATTCACATTCACGCTTCTGGGTTTTTGGCTCCTGCGCGCGGCTGTGCTCAGCCATAGTAGGTAATTGGGGTAGCGAGCGTTAGGGCTGTGCATCTTTGTGCCTATGCGCTTGCCTGCACTTGCCTGTAAATGCACCTCTGCTTGCATATGCGCTAGCGGAGGGCAGGCAAATGCAGACCCAGGGGCGCATAGATGTGAAAAGGGCCTTACTCTATGTTGTGCTATAATTTTGTAATTTTTCAAAGGTTTTCCTCCAGTTTTCTGATACAAATTATTGATGAATTGGCCCTTTAGAGTTGATAATGAAAATAACTAATCCTGAGGGATTCTTATGTTATTTTATTCTAATTTGAATACAGAATGCAAATAAATGAAAGGATGTTATAGACATTAAAACCAAATTCCATTATGACCAAAAATATGTTTAAACCAAGTGGCTAGAAGTTATATCACCTGTGGTACACATGACTAAAAGTAATCAGAACGAAATGGTAGGGGTTCCTGACCAGTTGTATCAAATCTTAGAAATTGGCCCGATAATTCGACATGACTGGTATTATCATACCTTGTACAGTGGTGTTCAGTACCTGGGCCATCTTCACAGTTCCCCGGTTGCCAGTCTAGCACAGTTTGTACAGCAGAGTAATTTTCCATTTCCTAAGTCACTGGGTACGTCTCTCTTGTTTGTAAAATATAAACTATTATGACTATTATGATTACCGGGATCTTCCCTCTCCTGTAGAGTATAAGCTCTTAGGGCTCGGACACACTCTGCTACTTACATGCAAGTCTGTCGGACGAGACTTGGAAGAAGCTAGAGCAGTGATCTTGAACGGCCTCTCCCTCTCTGGACGGGGAATGTGGAGCTGCACAAAAACACAAGCAACTGTCATTCCCCGTCCAGAGAGAGAGAGGATGTTCAGGGCCACTGCTCCAGCCTGTCCCGAGTCTCGTCCGTCAAACTCGAATGTAAGTAGCAGAGTGTGTCCGAGCCCTTAGAGTACCTTTACACGCGGCTACATTTCTAGGGTGGCTACAGGTAACTTACTGGTTGCAGTGAAATCATGGAGAGATTATTCCATTTGTACACAGCAACAAGATAGAACCCTGTAGCCACCCTAGAAATGTAGCCGCGTGTAAAGGTACCCTTAGGGTACTTTCAGATCTGCGTTTGTTTTCAGTTCCGACAGATCAGGCAAACCTGAACTTTTGATCCTTCAGGTTTTTACTTTCACATCTACGTTTTTGCAATTACAGTGGAATTCCACCTTTTTTACAAAAAATATTCCCTGTGTGCTGGGTAAGAACGCATGTGTTCAAACGCAACCGCATTTTGCATTGCATTTGTAATGCATTTGAAATGCGTTTACCATACAAGCCTATGGGTGCATTAAAACATGCGTTTGCATGTGTTTCTATGTGTTAATACAGCAGAAAAAGGCATTGTGTTCAAACACAGCACAAACACAGATGTGAACCTAGCCTAAAACCATTTGGTCAGCTGGATTCTCTCTCACGTGTATATGCCGAGCAATTCTGTTTTCCAGTAGTCAGATTTACACAAAATGTTTTGAAAAATTGGGAGAAGTTGGCCGAATTGAAATTTCAAAAGATCCGCTCATCTCTTTTACTTATTTATTGCCTGGGAGTAAACTGAGTCACAGGGCAACCGTTGGCAAGAATAAAGACAATATACCCTCGTGACGGATTCTACTTCAAACATGTGTTGGCCGACAAAAGCATTTTATCAAACCCATCACTTTCTTCTTCGCTGACAATTTGTCAGTTGAGCTTATTCTCACTTAGGAAAATACCAGAACTTTGTACTAATTCTCTTCCGAAAGGTCAGTAACCCATCAGAATGCCACCAATGCTTCCTGAACTTGTCTTATTTAACATTCACAACGTAACCCTTGGTGCTCTATCTAATGCATAAGAGCCATGTACATGTCAGAACCATGAGCATTTAACCTATATTGCAGCATACAAGGATGATATAGTAGTATGAGCCTGGGGGGATTATAGTTCAAGCGTCGTATTGGTATGGAATACATTGTATATGAGGTACATATATTTCTCTATGGGGTCCCATCAAACAAACAAAATAGTTATTACAGTAGAGATTTTTTTGGTTTAATATTTGGTAATGTCCTTTTCATGTTTCATTTCACATATAGGAAGTACGTGTGTGATCAAAGTCCGGGCGCCCGTGACTTTTATGTACAGGAAGAGCCATTTGTTGTTTTATGCCCACATATTAATCTCCATCATAGAGGAGTATAATGTATAATTAAAAGGTCAATACCGTCTGTGTTTGTAGGAGCATTGTGCCTCCATCGTCTTGTAAAGTTCTTGCCTACTTCATTGCTTCCATCTACCCTCCCTTTTATGTGAAATCATTTACTGTTCATTCTGTTTTATTTGGATGGGAGGAAATTACTGGGTCCAATAGCTTAAATCCCTTTAACAAAATATGAGAGCCTAGAGACATCAATTGCATTGGTTGGGAAATGGAATGTGATTTTTTTTTATAGCTCCTAAGTAATGACTGAATTAGACTTGAGGGTATCTTTAAGAAAACTCAATGTATGTACAGTTGGTTTGAGATCCAACTAGACTCAATTTTAACACTTTAATTCAGAAATATTGAGAGAGGCGGCAATGACAACGTCGTATCCTCAGCATATTATGTTTGGATTGCTTCGAGCTATTTTTCTTTTCAATTTTGAAAAGATGCTCTCTAATGCACATGTAATTGGGATCTTTAATTAAAACTGAAAATAGTTAAATATAGAATCATTAGCATATATTTTGGTATTCTGTTGTGTATTATATATTTGAAGCAGAGTGGATAAGCACAGGGAGATTCATTAACGCTGGTAAGTCTTACATTTCAGTCTTAAAGGGATTGTCCAGTTTGGGAGGAAACTGCAGTCATTCTATGTGACTGCAGATTTCTGGATCCTCACGGAGCGCTCATTGCACACTGTCAGGATATGTCATTGACGGTGGTGAGAGCATTTTGCATACATGTGGTCACATGCCAACTAGATGTGATCAGCCTCCTTCAATCCACT
>JARQOC010000001.1:107821503-108104003 GCA_033576535.1 Allobates femoralis
TTATTCTTCTTGGTATGATTTTTTTTTTACATAACAAAATAATGGCATTTTAACTCGACCATGTAGACTTCTTATATCCACTATACATTGCTACACAATACACTGTGTGCAGAATTATTAGGCAAATGAGTATTTCGATCACATGATACTTTTTATACATGTTTTCCTACTCCAAGCTGTATAGGCTTGAGAGCCAACTACTAATTAAGTAAATCAGGTGATGTGCATCTCTGTAATGAGGAGGGGTGTGGTGTAATGACATCAACACCCTATATAAGGTGTGCTTAATTATTAGGCAAATGCCTTTCCTTCAGCAAAATGGGTCAGAAGAGAGATTTGACGGGCTCTGAAAAGTCCAAACTTGTGAGATGTCTTGCAGAGGGATGCAGCAGTCTTGGAATTGCTAAACTTTTGAAGCGTGATCACTGAACAATCAAGTGTTTCATGGCAAATAGCCAACAGGGTTGCAAGAAGCGTTTTGGGCAAAAAAGGCACAAAATAACTGTCCATGAATTGAGGAAAATCAAGTGTGAAGCTGCCAAGGTGACATTTGCAACCAGTTTTGACATATTTCAGAGCTGCAATGTTACTGGAGTATCAAAAATCACAAGGTGTGCCATACTCAGGGACATGGCCAAGGTAAGGAAGGCCGAAAAAACGACCAACTTTCAACAAGAAAGATAAGATAAAATGTCAAGACTGGGCCAAGAAATATCTGAAGACTGATTTTTTCAAAGGTTTTATGGACTGATGAAATGAGAAGGACTCTTGATGGGCCAGATGGATGGGCCAGAGGCTGGATCAGTAAAGGGCAGAGAGCTCCACTCTGACTCAGACGCCAGCAAGGTGGAGGTGGGGTACTGGTATGGGCTGGTATCATCAAAGATGAACTTGTGGGACCTTTTCTAGTTGAGGATGGAGTGAAGCTCAACTCCCAAACCTACTACCAGTTCCTGGAAGACCACTTCTTCAAGCAGCGATACAGGAAGAAGTCGGTATCGTTCAAGAAAAACATGATTTTCATGCAGGACAATGCTCCATCACATGCATCCAACTACTCCACAGCATGGCTGGCCAGTAAAGGTCTAAAAGAAGAAAAAATATTGACATGGCCCCCTTGTTCACATGATCTGAACCCCATATGTGAAATCTACAGGGAGGGAAAACAGTACACCTCTCGGAACAATGTCTGGGAGGCTGTGGTGGCTGCTGCACGCAATGTTGATCGTAAACAGATCAAGTAACTGTCAGAATCTATGGATGGAAGGCTGTTGAGTGTCATCATAAAGAAAGGTGGCTATATTGGTCACTAATTTTTTTGTGTTTTGTTTTTGCATGTCAGAAATGTTTATTTCTAAATTTTGTGCAGTTATATTGCTTTTCTTGGTGAAAATAAACAAGTGAGATGGGAATACATTTGGTTTTTATTAAGTTGCCTAATAATTCTGCACAGTAATAGTTACCTGCACAAACAGATATCCTCCTAAGATAGCCAAATCTAACAAAAACCACTCTAACTTCCAAAATTATTAAGATTTGATATTTATGAGTCTTTTGAGTTGATTGAGAACATAGTTGTTGATCAATAATTAAAATAATCCTCTACAATACAACTTGCCTAATAATTCTGCACACAGTGTATAGAAGAGCCATAAAATGGCACTGAAGGGCATCCACAGGGACTTCATAAACCTTCGAACATGCTCTGTCATTGCCAAGTGTGTGGGATCTGGGTCTTAAAATAAAATGTAACATTACTATAATTCCACCAACTTGAAATACCATCCCAAAAGTCATTGGGTTCCTGCAGTGGGAAAAAAAAACCCAAAACATCACGTTCTGCCGAAAAAACTAAGAAAATGACAACAAACAGTTCTAACGGTGAAACAGAAACGCTCGCAGCTATTTCAATAAGATCCTTATTTTATAATGATGTATTTGCATTTATTTCTGTGTTGTAGACTCATGAATCAGAAAAAAGGAATGCCGGGCGTCTCTCCTCTCTGCTCAGCGGTAGTATATATAACTGTAGCTATAAAGTCATACACTTTGATTTATTCCTGTAGGAAAGGTTATTACTGTTCATAGATCCATCCTTCTCTAATGTGAACACGCTCCCTTGAGGTGAATTGATACAATGTGAGCATGTGGTACAGCCTGGTTGTTTAAGAGAAATGTCATTGATTTGTAAGGTCTAACTTGTGAGCTCAGGACAAAGCTCCAGTGTTATAAAAGGACATATTTCAAGACCATGCGGCTGATAGCAGGGGGTGACAAGCTATGTCATTGCTTTACAGAAAGAAAAAAGAGAATAAAGAAGGAAAAAATGGATTGTAGCCCCTGGGTGATCCAGTGAGAATCTAAAGCCTGTGATCTATCAAAGTCACTCACACTTTAATAAATGACATCATACAGCTCTACCATTGTCTTCTCTAAGTCACTTTATCAAACCAATTTATTTGTGTATGTCGGGGAATGCTCGGGGAGGCCACCAAAGCTTTTGCCATTAAATTCCAAATTTGAGCTGGTATCATAAGATCGAAAAAAAATTGCACCACATCATAAAAATGCAGTAAAGATTTTTATGATCCACAAGACACAACCTTGATAACTGGTCATCACAGAAGGTTAAGACAACTGAAGACTGCACAAGCCATTGACCGATATCAAGTTGATGTCAAATTATACTTTTTTTTGTACCGTGAAATCCCAATGTAGGGTTATCTGAGTCAAGAGTCCTTTGCTAGGTTTTTGTCTATACAACTTCAAAGGGAATATGTCAACAGGTTTTTGCTATGCAATCTGAAGAGACTATGTTGTAAGAGTTAACACAGCCATGCATCTCTTATCACACTGCATGTTGTCGTTTACCTGCTACATTTGTTTTAGCCTCAGTAGCTTATCATCACTCGGATTTATTACAGTGTGAGCCCAAGTACAGCATGCCCCCTTCACTATTTAGCAGATCACTGTCTATAGAATTTGTACATACAGAGCCTGGTGTGGGCAAGGGTAGCTTTTTCATATCAACTGTTTTGCTAAATCTAAAAACTTGATTGTGTTTGAACTGTGGAGCCCATTGATCTAATGATACATTACTGGATTCAAGGTCTCTTTGCCTACATCATCAGCTGCTCTCGGATGAAAAAGCAAAGACTTGCTGACTGATTCCCTTTAAGGGACATATGTTAATTATAGGGCAATTCATATAGGACTGCTCTCTACTGCATAGAGAAGACAACCAAGAAAGAAATGAGATAGGACACAGCTTCCAACAATCAGTTCATCAGTTCATTGCTGGTAGAGCTGTGTTGTGCCTATGAGACAATCCCTTTATGGACACATACCAAGATATCTATCTATCTATACAGGGTGGCCCATTTATATGGATGCACCTAAATACCTAAATAAAATGGGAATGGTTGGTGATACTAACTTCCTGTTTATGGCACATTAGTATATGGGAGTGGGAAACTTCTCCAGATCATTGGTTGCCACAATGGCCATTTTGACGTTGGAAATTTTGGATCCAATTTTATTTTCTTAAATGGGAAGAGGGTCATGTGACATCAAACATATTGAGAATTTCATAAGAAAAACAATGGTGTGCTTAGTTTTAACGTAACTTTGTTCTTTCATGAGTTATTTATAACTTTATGACCACTTATAAAATGTGTTGAAAATGCTGCCCTTTGTGTTGGATTGTCAATGCAATCCTCTTCTCCATTTCTTGACATACTGATAGCAACACCGCAGAAGAAATGCTAGCACAGACTTCCAGTATCCGTTGTTTCAGATGCTGCACATCTCGTATCTTCACAGCATAGACAATTGCCTTCAGATGAGTGATGAGGAAAACGTTTTTGTGAATTGTGAAGTTAACAAACAAAACCAGCGCTATTGGTCTGACACTAACCCACAGTGGATAGATCCCTCCAACACTATTGGAACATAAAAATTGTTGGTATGGTGTGGTATATGGGGTACAAAGATAGTGGGGCCATTCATCATCAATGGAAACCTCAATGCCACTGGATATCTGAAATTGCTACATGATTCAGATATCCAGGACCCGTGAAAGCACTAATTGTGTGAAACTGTGTGACCGTAGCCCGACCCTGCCTCACTCCCTTCCCTGCACAGATGTAACCCCGCTTTTTCCGGAGTACATTTCCAGCACTGCATTCAAGCTTTGATGAGTGCCGCTCCTTCTTTCATCGATTAAATCAATACATGCTTAGACTCATATACAGATGTGTCTTTCCTTAAGTTTTTTCTAACCCTGATCTTTCCTGAGATATGTTGCATAGGATATAAAATTTCAAAATGTATATTTCCGATAGATGTAGTCAGTCACCCGTAGGCTCCTAAGTAAGACAATAAACATATTTAACATATGTTATATTAAACATTAACATTTTTACTGGTCGGCCATCTATCAGTGCAACAGCATCCTCCTCTGTAGCTGGCTCCGTGGCCGGCAGCTGATGTTGGAGTGCCTGCAATGGTGACACCTGACTTCACTGCCAGGTAGGGGCACATCGACATCAGCTTCCGGTCTATGTTCGGCCGATGGCATGTATTGCATTTGAAGGACCAAATGGGTCTCTGCGCAGCAATGGATTACAGTTGTCCAGTCTGAGGGCCTGATTCATGAAGGTGATTCCACTAGAATTCTGATATAAAGCATTTTCAAATGTCGCAACGTTTTTGCGCAACACAAAGTTGCACTAAATAATTGTGATTTTTGTTTAATTGACAGTTTTGGTAAGATCCACAAAAATGGGCACAGCTAGAGCTATGTGGTGTGGTGAAGCTTGCAGTGGAGCTACCTTGGATCAGAAATGAGACTCTAGCATCCAACTGTAGGAACATTTGTGGGGAGGTATAGAGAGGTACATGCAAGATTCAAGATGCACCTAATCCATTAGGTGGTATGAGCCACCTAAAAAGGTTTTCTGACCCCAAATTTTATTAAGCTTTCTTGTGCTGTATTATATTATACAACTCTTCTATACATTTTGATTTTTGTTTATACTTTTTCTTCCTCCTGAATTTCACTTAATTGTCTTCAGCTACCTTGTTTACATGTGGTCAAACAAACTGTAGAGCTCCCTGTACTTACTTATGTAACCTCACAGTGAGAGCTGGCACCGCTCGTCCTCAGTATCCAGCACCACCTCTGCCCATCCACTACACACTCATTGTTTGTCCATACTCTGCCCCAGACAGGTAGGGGAATATCAGAGCTGTCACAGTGAAAGACTGTATAGGAGCAGCAGACTCCCTGTAAAAGGGATGTCAGAGCTGACAAAGCTGATTATACTAAGCTACACAATCAGCTGGTCTTGGTATAGCGCTTGTTCTGAATATGTTTGAAAGTCCCTCATCCTTTCAGATGATTAGGTAGCTCAGTCCAATCAGCGTTCATACAGATGGAGGGAGGCGTGCCCACTGGAGACTGGGCGTAACACCCAGTTTAGACATTACAACCAGGCTCCAGTCGGAAAACCTCTAGTCAGGGTTTGACCAGTTCCTTCAGAACCAGGAGTGAGGTCTGGTAACATGTCATATTTGATATCTAGGCAACAGTGCAGAATGCTGACAGGGAGTAAATTACAAACTGTCAGCATTCTGCAGCCTAGATATAGAGGTAAATTATATTGAATGCCTGGACAATCCCATTAATGAATACAGTGCATTGTACTCCTGCATAAAGCCAGTTTTAGATACAGTTGTGCCCTATATGTTAACATATTGCACTATCACACTCAAACATTTAGGTTACATTTACATGCGCTGAGTTCAGACTGTTAAACAAGTGTGATCGACAATACTGAAGTCATTCAGCGCTTGTATCCCCGCCTCTGTCCTCATATATCATATTATCAGCAGCACATCTGCAGTTTGTGTCTGGCAACGTGCTGCCGAAAATAATGATTTTTATTCTGCGATAAACAATCTAATCACCCAATAAATGAAGAGCATTTTGTTTGTAGGTTGGGCGGTTGCCAACACATTTACACCTATCAACTCTTATCAGTGCAGCCTGGATTTATAAATGGTTACTAGTACTACATACACAATATGTGACTCTTACAATGCATATTACACACACATAGGGCACATGCATGGGTACAGCATACATACACACACACACACATGCATCCAGTATGTATACTTAGAGCACCTTTATACAGACACATACAGTATATCACAAAAGTCAGTACACTCCTCACATTTTTGTGAATATTTTATTATATCTTTTCATGTGATAACACTGAAGATCTGACACTTTGATACAATCTAACCTCTGTATAAATTTGGTGTGCCCGCTAAATAACAACACACAGCCATTAATGTCTATGACGCTGGTTACAAAGTGAGTACACCCCTAAGTGAAGATGTGTGTGTTTAGGTTTTCAACAATTCATTATTGTTTATGAAGTTTATTTTGTATGCGCTCGGTTGCTTTAATTATTTCACGCTCTATGGGAGGAGTTGAGTTTAGCGTTTCCTGATATCTTCACTTGATTCTTTATTTGCAACTTTTTAACAAGTTGCAACATTTCACACATCTCCACTTCAGCATTTATAAAATTCACCAAAATGGTTAACGACTTAAAAAGCCTATTTTTGAACGCATGTGTCATTTAGATGATTTGGTGAAATAAATGCCAATGAATACCACAATGCAAAATAAGAAAAGGGACATGAATAAAATTAAAATGATGTCAAAATGCAGCAAAAAACTTAAACATATATACAGCCATTCTAGCATGTATTTTATAAGTACTCCAGCTTCATCAGGTTGAAGAGACCTATTCTATAAGGTATGCAGAATGTATTAGACAATATGGTGACAGATCCGCTTTTAGTGTATGCCATGAAGTACTCCAATAATGTAAGTGTGCAGGTGTAGCGATATTCCGTACATCATCTCTGTCTTTTACTTGTATTATAAATCCCACTTAATCAGGTACAGTACATCAAAACACATCTGCTGCTCCATTATGGTATGTTTTACTACATGTAATTAGAAGCACAGCCATATGTCAGCTCTATAATACATTTACAACCTGCTTCTTTTGTTCTTGATGGAGGGTTGATTTCCAGGAATTCTATATTAGCAGAGTTGTCTTTGATATTTGAGTTTTAATCTTTTCATCAATTAAGTAAAAAAATAAACTTTAGTACTAATGGTGGGTTTACACGTTTCAATATCGTTCCGATATCGCAACTCAATGGCGCGGGAGCGCGCATTTAGTGCACGTTTCTCCCGCATCGCATCGGAGGTTTACACGCTGCGATATCGGAATCCAATGTCCGTGCGATGTCTACGCCCCCCAATCCAGGAATGACCATTTAACATGGGAGTGAATGGGTGACGTTGAACTTCACATCGGAGTTGGGCTGTCACACAGCACGATCCGGCTCCAATCTCTATTCAATATCGGAGCATTGAATAGCACGCTCATTCAATCCCTGATATCGCATTGACATCGTTTCTGCATCGTATTGGACGTTCACACCATACAACGCAGGAACGATATCGGCTCCAACGATCGAACCACGTGACTTTTAATTGAAATTGAACTCCGATATCGCAACGTGTAAACCAGCCATTACAGCTATACTGAATCTAAATGAAACTACAGACAATCTTGAGGGTGCTATTACATGTGTGTTAGAGGCCACTTGTGGCACACACAATTAACCAGGACAGACACAGATTAAAGATTGCCCCTTAGCAAAGACAGTAATCGCAGTCATTAAAGGGACACTGTCAGGAGGGAGAGAGCTATTACAGGTCTGCCTTATCAAGACATTTGTTTCTATAAGCAGGTATCCCTGCTGTGACAGTTTCTGTGTTGTATTTTACCTCTTGTGATGCTGCAAGCACAGAGACCAGAGAGGAGGATACAGTCCCCCCCCCCCTCCTGTGAACTCCTGTGCAGTAATGTGGTGGAAATATGTGACATGTATAGTCATCCTATGGGGAGTGGACAGCAGAGAACTAAGTGGATCATTCACTGTGATTAACAAATAGAATGAATCTCTTTGTTTGAAGTTTACAGAAGATCGGAGGGGAATATAAATAAAAGAAAGACATGAATAGAGAGAGTTTAGCAGGAGGAATTAGAAAATGATAGCAGTTACATATGGATTTTTGACATGACAGATTTCCTTTAATTCCTCATAATGCACCCAATTATGCATCTAGAAAGTTGAAGTGGAAGTGGTGCTTTTAATTTAAGTCCCCTGCTCCCGGTCTTATACTCACTTTTCTGTGTTTTCATCTTTAATCAGTAGTGTTCCGGTCCTACAGCACCATCTTGTGACCGCAAAGTTTGTCCGGAACTCAAAACTTACATCACAAGCTCTCAATGCAAGTCTGTGCAAGCCAGAACAAGGCCAGAATCAGTCTCATAGAGTAATAGAGTTGCATGGAAGAGTGACCTCCAGCGCACTCCATGAAACACTGGAGCAGATGGCAGGTAAAAAAAAACTGCCTGGGACCGATGATAGTAGTGACGAAGGAAGGTGAAAATGCTGAAGAATGAGTATAACACTAAAAGCAGGGGCCATAGATTAAAAGCAACACTAGCAGTGAAAAACAAAAATGCTGGAATAGTGCTTTACAGGCTTGTCTTGGGTTTTGGACTTGATCCAGTGACCTTGTTCTGCGTGGTCAGTATCCTTACCCACTGAGCCACAGTCTGGTCAGTCACTGAACAAATGTTGATGGTCTTTCATCATTGCTTCTCTTGTTCTGTGGCTGATACAATACTAAGACATATCCATAAGATACACATACTGCCCCCAAGAGTGACATCCAGACAGTGTGATAGGCATCCTGATGTGTCCCCCTGATAAATCAATGGTGTCGAAATGCGTTAAATCTAGTGTGGCTGGGTATAATAAGCAGCTGATAGGGGTTTGCCAGTGCTGAATAAATCCTGGGAGCACAGGAAGGAATTCCTGTCATGCCGACTTCAAACTCTGTTTACACTGGGTAGTCTGATTTGCAGCCTTAAGCCTCTTTGTTGTTCTGACTGAGTTAAGGCGTCGGTGGTGGTTTGTTCACTAATGTCCAGCTTTGCAGGAGTTAACTTTTTGATTAGTGTCAATTGAAGGTTGAGGCTGCTGGAATGCCTTCTCCCTTTAAGTTTGGCTCAGAACATTCCTGGATGCCGACAATAGCATTTTCGTGCTTCTTGCATATTGGTCTTGTGTTGGAGTTGCTGTAGAACTCTAATCTTTGCTTGGTGTCTGGTGAAGTATTCCTTGTTGTTTTTTCATTCCCTATTTGTAGTTGTGTTCTCCCTACACACATATCATATCTTCCTTATTGTTTGCTGTGTTGTACTGTTTACTTCATCCCGGACTGTCTTTACCTGTGGGTTCCATTACGGTTCACCTCCTGGGGTGGGGGTTTGGCACAGGGCTGGACAGGAGAAAGGGACAGGCCGGAGACTTAGGCCTCTCTACCATCAAGGGTAGCCCTGGGTTAGGGAAAGTTGGGGGTACCCTAGCCTGAGGGGCAGTTCATTGTCCCAGGTTCCTTTCCTCCTGCTCTCCCATAACTACCTGTGACAATGCCCTGAGATGCAGCTATGTGTGCAATCTCAATATGTGAGATGAATACTCAATAGTCAGCAACTCAACTAAAGCATCCAGGCTTAAGGTGGTTATCAATGCAGTAGTATGAGAAACTCTGCAAACTAACACGCATACCCATCACGGATGTACAGGGAAAATAAACTTTATTTAAAAAAATCCCTAAACAGAAACTTTAAGCAAATGGGGTTGTTATTTATGTATGTGCATCTGAATCAGTGATACTATATCTTAAAAGCAGTGAATTCTCATGAGACAATTGCTCTAAAACAAGTTACATTGACCCTTTAAGTGACTTGACGCATGTACCTATGAGCAGGGAATTTAATATAAGGCACTTTATGAAGAATGGTACTAGTCATTTGAAATAGTACAAATAAGAAAAAAACAGGCAGCACATCAAAATAAAGCAAAAAATGGACTTTAATTTAGCCCATGTGGCGCAATGTTTCGGCTTGAGATAGGCTATTGTTAGCCGAAACGTTGATCCTCAAGGGTTAAATTGTACATTATAAGGAGCGATTGGGTTGTAAAGAGTCTGAATATTGTTCTTGAACGCCTTTTTCCATATACCATTTATTATTAGTCTATTACTACTATATCAAATTGATAATGAAACACATTTTTATATGACTTTGTCAACCCCTTTAGTGGATTATTTACTTCTATTCTATTCTATAGAGTTATATAATTAATGAGCAATTCACATAATGTACAAGCAAAATTGCGTTCAAATCGCATCAGGCCATATTATGTATAAAATATATGACTATATTGTATATAATAAATGTTAATCTACCCACTAATCATTTCTCCTAATCCGTAAACAGATAAGGAGCATAAAAGCCGCAAGCAAACCACAGGTAAGTAAGTGACAAAGCCGCAGGCTAAGTATAACATGCATTGCTACACTTCATACATAAAAATAAATGGCCAAGTCGGAGTTATTAATGTAAGTAGAGCAAAAGGAGAATACTCCTCTCATCCCCGGCCAGAATATTAGTGGAGTCATAATCTTTTCTTGGAATTTATAAAGCCAGCTCTCTCTTGGTCGGGCAGCTAATCCCTTAATCTGTAGAATGGACATTAAAGCTGAAAACCTGTTAAGTAAAACTGATCTTGAATACACAAGACACTTCTTAGTAAAAGAAAAAATATATATATATACCGTATGTGTTGTGGCTTCTGAGCATTGCGAGGTGTTGTTCCGAGGAGCTGCTGCATTCATTTACAACACTTAATCCTATCACGCGGAAACATCTAAGCTCAGTGACTAAAAACGGTGAAAAAAAAAGTAATCAAAACTGGCTGGAATTCATTATACAGAAATCTTATTATGATAGCGGGGCATTCCAAACATGGCTACTACCGGATTATCTAAGAGAAAAAAACCAAAGGCCTCTTTTTAGGCCATAACCAGCCGCACAGACGGGGGTATCGCGATGCTGATGAATTATTCAGCTGTCATTTGTCTGTATTACTGTGTATATATTTTGAGCCTTGTACATTAAAATGCAGCTCCGCAGGCGGTCACAACAGCACTTGGTTTTTTGAATGAAAGCATTTAAAAAAGTGTACATTAATGCATTTTTGAGCGTTTTTCAGAAGAAAACAAAAAGTAACACAGCAAGAACTAGTAACACTATGATTCTTAATGTCTTGACGGTGTTACATTATTTATCGCAATTTTTTCTCTATATTTTAGTACTGTTTAGATTGATCTGGGCTTTGGTTTTTGTATCTATTATATAGAACTCAGATAATGCTTTTTCTAAACCTTGAGCACTAAATGACTGTCGTTCAGCTTCACATGTGCACTAATTGATCTGTAATAAACTGTTTAGTGCACCTAGGCTGCCATTTAGTGATGAGAGAATAGTAAGATACTGGGGTTCGGATAGCGCTAACTGAATACTTTGAACGAGTAAGACCGGTTTCACATCATGGGCTGTCCGGTGTGAATTGTATTAGAATAAAGAGCACCGTTTTAAATACTACGGGATCATATTTGTCTTTTATCTTTGGATAGAGCTCTTGCTGGCCTACACACTAGTAAGAGTAATGGCCACTTTACACATCCCAACATCGGTTCAATGTTGGATACAACGGTGCGGGAGCGCGCATTTTTTGGGCAGAAATCCAAGATCGCATAGGAGATGTCTACGCCCCCTTGTACGGGCGACCCAGGAACGACCATTTAACATGGGAGAGAATAGGGGAAGTTATACTCCAAATCGTTGTTGGGCTGTCACACAGCACTATCCTGCCAGATTGTCCATCCAATATCGGGCAGTTGGAGAGCCTGCTCATTTATCCCCCGATATTGTTTTGGCATCGTTCTTGCATCGAATTGTACATTCACACCATACAACGCACGAACGATATCGGGGCCAGTGCACGAACCACGTGACTTTTTATCGGAGTTGGACGCCGATATTGGGATGTGTAAAGTGGCCATAAGTTTATAGAAAGCAAAGACCTACCTATCCTGTTCAGCAACAGGATAAAAGAACTTATATAGTGAGTTCAAGGTAAAGCTGCAGATGAGTATAGGAGATGCCCTTCCCCCTAGTGCCAGGGTCCATCATAGTTTTAGTTTCCCCTGTGCACCCTTGCTTGTTGTGTTGTGCATCTGGACACCTGTAGGTCCATGCGCAACTCTATATTCAAAAATACGCCAGTCGGAGTATGATACTTTCCTTGTCAAGTCGAGGTTGACTTATATAGAAAGGTATAGGAAATCCACAGTCGCTGTGTAGCCAGAAAAGTTTCTGTGTCAAGCTTTGGTGATAGTGTAGCAAACTGTTCAGTCAAAGTGGATGAGATTCTATATGCCACATCAAGGCATGCTGCACTTATACTGCACTGTCTCAGCTGTCTTGTTGACGGCTCCTACATCTTAACACTTGCATTGCTCACCCTGTGCTTCTGCATTATGCCCTGGACATTCAGAAAGAACCTGTGGATGCACTGCAGAGCCACAGTGTGAACAGATACTAAGGGCTACAAAAAACTGTGTGTGTAATCTGATCCTTCAGTCATCAGTTACCTCACTCCTTCCATCTTTCCTGCTTACCTGAAAGCAGAAGGATGGTGGAATCAGTAACACATGACTGCAGAACCTTACAATACAATCAGTTTGCATTTGGTGTCCTTGGAAATATAGAGGTCTACATAGGAGTTATATACACCAGACCACATGTCTTTTTGTGTGTGTGGTTTAGTTTAAATAGATTATCCCCCTTGATATTCAGATTCTAGTCTTTGTGACCTTTTTTGGTGCATTCATTATTAATATGCTATGCATTATCACACACATGACCCCTGCATTCAACATAGCATAAATGAAAGTCGACAACATCCTAAAGGTTCCCTAGAGGCTCCTAAGGGAAACAGGCACGTAAATGCATGGATTAATCTTGTGAATTGTGATAATAGAGAAAAACAGACTAGTGAATTATCATGTATGTCTACTATGGTACAAAGGATGTGAAATGCGGCTCATTTAAGGCAAAAAAAAAAAACATATTAAAAGTCCCAAACAATACCCAAGACACGCTGTGCTCACATTTTATTGTGCCAGCTGTTGACAGTCTATGATCTGGATGACCACATGGATATAATATTCATTTCAGAGACCTAACCTGCTGCTCGTATTTTTGATTGGCACTTAAAAGTCACATCTGCTGCCAAAGTTATGGCAAGTGTTTGTGAAAAGCCGTTAGATGCCACTGATGAGCAAAGGTTGTTTAATGCAAAGTTAATGCGGTATTGCTGCGTGACTCTGCATCGCTTGCTGTGAGTAACGACTTACACAGTAACCGGTACTGTAATGTCATCGATTGCAAATGACAATTATGGCAAGTGTTGGATGAAAACATTGCAAATGTGGGAATTTCTCATGTCAGATGTCATAATTTAAGCCACCGTTCTCAACCAGAGATCCAACTGGAATATTGCATGACCAGTTATTGAAGAAGTAAGCATAATGAGGGGCGTGGCCTGGGAGCTCATGATACCAGAAGTGTCTCTCTGAGCTCCTGCAACTTACCGGGCTAACGGCACTCTACAGCTCTCCCACAGCCTTCAATCCTGCATAATCCGGTGGCGGAACCTCTCTAGCCCCCCCAGGTATGCCTAGGAATTCCTCTAAGCAGCGGGCTGCTGTAAAAAAGGTCAGACTTTTTCGGCCCTGATCAGCCCCAGCATTCTTAATCTAAAATGGTGCCGGCTCCTAGCTCTCCTCCTTCCCGCTCCCGCACACATCGCAGCTGCGAAAAGAACGCAGACAGCGACGCCGACGACGACGCTCCTGCGTCGCGGAGAGAGCTCAGAGACTTTTTGGGATCGCTCAGGCGTTCTCTTCAAGATGACATGAGGGGCATAATGGAGGAGATGCGTAAAGATCTCTCCTCATTAGGAGAGAGAACAGACCACATAGAAGACAAAATGGCGGAGTATGCAGATGCCCACAACGAAGTAGCCACTGACTACGGCTTGATAGCAGATGAACTAAAACAGGCCCAGCTTAGGATCTGCAGTCTGGAGGATAAATCTAGGAGAGAAAACGTCAGGCTCCGTGGGATCCCTGAGGCGCAAGACCAGGAAGACATACAGGAGATAATTCATAACCTACTGCCCCAACTGCTACCAGATATACAGAAGGATGAGATGGTTTTCGACAGGGCATACAGGATCCCCAAGCCCGTGCATGTTAACAAGGCGCTCCCCAGAGATATCCTAGTGCAATTCACCAAGCCGGCCGTTGCTGATGCGGTCTTACAGGCCATGAGGAAGAATCCTACATTAAATACTCCTTTTACAGGAATCTCCATCTTCCCGGATCTGTCTGCCGGTACACTTGCTAGACGACGTGAGTTTGCCCCTCACTGCAAAATCCTACGGGATCATGGCATTATGTACTCTTGGGGCTCACCAGTACACGTTCGGTTCCGCTACAAAGGTACAGCGCAGATTTTCCGCTCTCCTAGCCACCTGAGGAGGGCCCTTAAAGAGTGGGGACTTTCCCTGGATTCCAGCACAACACCTCCTTGCTCCAGCCCCAGTCCTAACAAGGCACCACGTACAGTCTCCAAGGAGTGGAAAAAGGCTGCGTGAATCTGACTATACTGCAATGCCCGGTGGTTGTTGCTTTTAGGGCCCGGTTTTGGTCCTTGGTTTGGACTTCGCCGGTTCCCTGTTATTGTTTCTTTTTCGGATCGCCTGCGGTTCGAGAACTTTGCCCCCTTCGTGTGTTTTAGTCACTCTTCACAGGTGTAAAGCCTCTAGACTCCAATGTTTGGTTTTTCCCTCGTATGATTTTTTGATTCTTTCTGTTTTTTCCATCTTTTTTTTTCTTTCTTTTTAGCCTCATCTTTTGGCCCTGCCATGCTCCAAATTTTATGGCAAGGGTAACACCTAGGCTACCCACTTCCCTCTCCCCCCCTCCCTTTTTCTCCCTCCAGCCTTCAGGTCCCTCTATTAATGCATATCCTATGGCTATCTGGTGTGTTCTTGATCACTTCTACTGTAAATGCTATCTGATATCATGAGTATTAACGTATTATCTTTAAATGTCAATGGCCTTAACTCGCCCGTGTAACGATCAATGGCCTTGCGGCAGTTCGGCAGATCCGGGAGTGATGTAATCTTTATCCAGGAAACTCACCTGCTTGCAGCAGACAATTTTAGATTGCAGAATAAAACTTTTCCCACCCAATTTTTTGCCAGCGGTCCTTTGAAAAAAGCGGGAGTGGCGATCCTCATTAGGCATACGGTCTCCTTTCAGCTGACCAACTCCATCTCAGATACACAGGGGAGATACCTAAACCTCTCATGCCAGATTAATGAGGTTCCTTATGTTCTAGTCTCCGTGTATGCTCCTAATGTGGGACAAAAATCACTTCTATCCTCACTCCTGGATCGGCCTGAGCCTAATGGCCGCTGCCGCACAATAATAGGTGGCGACTTTAACATGCCCATGAACAAGTCCCTTGATTGCTCTGATGTGTCCACTCCAAGGGGCGAGATGGGCTCCCTAATGATGGAATACGGCCTCCATGATATCTGGCGTTACTTCCATGGTGAGGAACGCGATTACACTTTTCTATCCCCTCGTTACAGGACATACAGTAGAATTGATTATTTATTGGTTAATGATGCCTTATTACAAGAATGTACTGCCGCCTCCATCGATAGCATCACCTGGTCAGACCATGCGCCCACCTCCCTTCAGATAACAGACTCCATGGCGGTCAGATCTCCCTTTATTTGGAGGCTTAATGCCCACCTCCTAACTGATCCTCAAATTTCAGAGGATATTACCAACCAACTGACCGAATTTTTCTCCCTGAATAATAACGGGGCGGTGCGGGATGATTCCCTCTGGTTCCCTCACAAGGCTGTGCTCCGGGGTCTACTAATTAAAACAGCTTCTTTTGTAAAGAAACGACGCACAGCGGAATTAGATGCTGCTCTCCGTTCATTACGGTCCCTGGAGGAACAACACAAAAAGTGTCCTTCCCCCGCAGTCTTGTCATCACTTCTTGAGGCGAGGAGTCATCTCCGCACCTTGCTCCTACATAAAACTGAAAAACACCTTAAGTCCCTTCATGCTAAATTTTATGGTATGGGCGACAGGTCCGGGGCTCTGCTGGCCAGGCGAGTAAGAAAGAAAGTGGCACGGTCCAGGATCTCACATCTTACCGCCCCTTCAGGCCGCCAGATCCATCACCCCATTAAGATAGCTGAGGAATTCGGTCACTACTATAAATCCCTGTATAACTTGAATTCAGACCCCAATACACCGCAACCCAACCCTGAAATTATTGCAGCATTTCTTAATAAGGTCACTCTACCTAAGTTGTCACAGCAGCACCTGTCTCTCCTAGACACCCCCATAACCCTCCTAGAAATAATGCAAATAATAAAAACTGCTAAAAAACATTCTGCTCCTGGTCCTGACGGTTATCTGTTCTCCTACTACACACAATTTTCCCCCGTCCTTTCACCATTTTTACTTAGACTCTTTGAGTGCTGGCGGTCCAGGGGAGAGGTGGGTCAGGAGGGTTTGGAGGCAATTATCTCCACACTACCTAAGCCGGGGAAGTCCCCTGACATTCCCGGAAATTTCCGGCCAATAGTGCTACTAAATTGCGACACAAAAATTTATGCCAAGATATGGGCAAATAGGCTCATGAGGGTACTACCGACCCTCATAGATCCCGACCAGGTTGGTTTTGTCCCAGGCAGGCAATCTCGTGACGGAACCAGACGTTTAATCAATATCTTGGACGTTCTGGAGAGGTCCGGGGCCCCCGGTGCCCTCCTGTCGCTAGATGCCGAAAAGGCATTCGACAGGATTCACTGGGGGTACATTGGAGATGTGCTTGACAAATTTGGCATAACGGGCCAGGTCAAGGCGGCCATTATGGCCCTATACTCTCTTCCCTCTGCTTCTGTCTGAGCCTCGGGTTTTCTCTCCAGCAGCTTTAACATCACCAACGGGACCCGGCAGGGTTGCCCTTTATCCCCCTTGATATTTGCGCTAGCAATGGAACCTCTGGCTGCGGCTGTAAGGGCCAATCCAGACATTCACGTGTCAACATAGGGGGACGGGAACACAAAATTGGACTATATGCGGATGACGTGGTTTTCTCGTGCACGGATGCCTCGGACTCTCTAAACGAAATTATGGCCCAGCTTAAAGAGTTCTCCGAGGTGTCCTTCTACAAGCTAAACATGTCCAAATCCATGCTGTTCCCTGTTAATATACCAGCCTGTGTCCAGGTCCAACTCCAACAACAATTTGCATTCTCATGGTCCCCTAATGGCTTTGTTTATCTTGGGATTTATGTCTGCCACCTACATTCTATAGTTAAGCAAAACTTTGACAGATTGTATAGACAAGTTTCACAGGAGTTAGACAGGATCTCCCCACTGGTCCTTTCTTGGATTGCCCGCATACACATCATTAAAATGACAATTTTACTGAAATTAATATACCTCTTCCGTTGTCTCCCTATTCTATTCCCACGCGCGTGCATCTCCAGTTTTCAACGTTTAATCAATTCCTTTATTTGGAATAAGAAGACCCCACGTATTGCCCACAAAGTGATGGTTCTCCCGAGTGCTGCGGGGGGCCTGGGAGTCCCGGATATACTAACATATTATAGAGCTACCCATCTGGAGTATGCGAAGATCTGGTGGTCCGGGACTGTTTCCCCGATACCTTGGCTACACATTGAGGCATTTCATGCCCCTCTGGGTCTCTTCGCATTCTGTTGGAACTGGGACTGCTCCGGGCCTCTCCCCCCGGCGGCCTTCTGAGATCCATGATTGCCCAATTAAAAATTTGGTCTTTCATGAGTCGCCCTTATTTCACCTTTTTATTTAGGTACATCTCTCTTGATGCTTTAGAACATGATATACCCGATTTATCCCTGTTTAGGTGGAAAACTCTAAATATACGAACACTGTATGACCTTTATACCAGTTCGGGACTTCGTCCCTTCTCTGAACTACACAGCGTCTTCGCTCTCCCGAATACGGTATTCTACCAATACCTCCAGATTCGTCATTTCCTATTTCAGTGTTGTGTTCTATCTTGGGACAGTCCCCCCCTACGTGAACACTTACAAAGATACTTCAAACCCCAATGCTCCGCTACTCATGGAGTTTCTATCATCTACAGGGCCTTGCTGGCTTCTGCGGATCAACATAAACTCCCATATATGACTATTTTGCCACCGATATATGTGGGTGAGATGTGTCTGAGGGATGTGATCACGATCTCTATATAAACAATGGCGGATAGCGTTACTCACTAATCGGTGCTCCTAGATGCTTATCAACTACGTGGATATCCGGAAGGATGATGCAGTGATAAGTTAACAGTCTTTATTTACAATACCTTGAATAGATGAGATGCCAGGGAAGATGAAGGGATGAAGATGAGGCAGGAGTTAGCACTGTAGATTAGAGCTGTTATAGATGCACCAGATTACAGGTAACAAGAGAATCCTTCCTCCAGTCCTGAGCATGAGGTCAGAATGGTGGAGAAGGAACAAAGCAGGAAGAGAACATTCCAAAGGAGGAGTTACAGACAGAAAAGAATTATGGGAGGTAAGACATGCAGTGAATGCACAATGACCAGTAGATGGCAGCAAGGATAGCAGATGCATAGATTAAAGCACAACATTACAAATGTCCATGTATGGCTGAAAGTCATAGATAAACTGGGAACAGCACACTCCCCGTCTGAAATCCTTGGATTTCACTAAACAGTTCCGAATTTGGGGTATTTACCGGAATGCGCGAAGGAATACCTCAACCTGTAAGATAAAAGAAACAATGTATGCATGCAACAATAACCAAAAATAGAACAAGGTAGACGAATGTCTGTAACAAGTTCCTGAAGTAGTCCAAAGGATAATCCATCTTCGGATTGGAGAAGCCGCGCTAGGCCAAACTGTCTCCAACCCAATTGTAATCCAAAGGCTAAGTTACTAGGAAGAGTTCCTTTGGTTGGACGGAATTAATCCTCAACCGGTATGAGCAGGATAATCTCCGATATAGGTCTAATGAAGGATTTGGGGTCACCTTGCTTGGCAACTGTCACTTCGACCTTGCGCACTTTGCCATCGTCACTTGGAAAAGTTTTTGATACAAGTCCCATAGGCCATGCATTTCTTTCCTCCTTCTGGTCTTTCATGAGGACAACATCTCCTATTTGTAAATTTGGTTTCACTTGTTGCCACTTTCTTCGTGTTTGGAGGAGTGTTAGGTACTCCTTCTTCCATCTATTCCAGAAACAGTTCGCCAGATGTTGCACATGTTTCCATCGTCTTTGATAATTGTTACCGGACACAGAGTCTTCAGGCGGGTTAGGAACAATACCAAGTTTCTGAGTGAGGAGAGTTGCTGGAGTGAGAATGACAGGAGATTCTGGGTCCATAGATATGGGAACAAGAGGTCTTGAGTTTACTATAGCAGATACCTCTGCTAAGAAGGTGGTCAAGGTCTCATGAGTCAATCTTGAAAGATTTGAGTCCTTGAGCATAGACTCCAGTATCCGCCGAGTAATGCCTATCATTCTTTCCCATGATCCGCCCATATGAGAGGCGTGAGGAGGGTTGAAAACCCAGGAACAGCCATTGGTTGTCAAGAAGTCCTGCACTGGTGTTGAATTCAGTTGTAGTTCTCGACAGGCACCTACGAAGTTCGTTCCACAGTCGGATCTTAATTGTTTGTCTGCAGGGAGTAGTACATCCCAGTCCTTGATGGATTCTGAGAGTTGTCTCAGCAGAAGCTTGCCTTGTATAGTCAGGGGTGCGACAAATCCAAGTGGATCATATAGACTGTTCACCACCGACAGAACCCCACGCTTAGTAAATGGTTTTTCAGCACCATTAACCTGAAAGCTGAAGGAGTCGTTTAACAAGTTCCACCTCAAGCCCAGGCTCCTTTGTATTGGTGGATTGTCGGAGCCTAGGTTCAAGTCCCTGAATTCTGTGGCATGATCATTAGGGTGAAAGGCCTTCATGACGACAGCACTATTGGAGGCAATTTTATGCAACCTTAAATGAGCTTTAGACAGCATACCTTGTGTCCGTTTAAGCAGATCTATGGCTTCTTCTGTTGTGGGCAGGGATTTAAGTCCGTCGTCCACATAGAAGTCTTTTTCAACGAACTGTTGGGCATCCTTCCCGAACTCTGCTTCGCCATCGGAAGCAGTCCTACGTAGGCCGAACGTAGCGACTGCGGGAGAAGGACTGTTTCCAAACACATGCACCTTCATGCGGTATTCGACCATTTCCTTGTTGGTGTCGTTGTCTCGGTACCATAGGAAACGGAGATAATTTCTGTGGTCTTGCCGTACGATGAAACAATGGAACATTTGTTCGATGTCAGCGGTAATGGCGACCGGTTCCTTCCTGAATCTCATGAGCACTCCCACTAGGTTATTAGTCAGGTTGGGACCAGTGAGGAGAACGTCATTCAGGGATACACCATCGTGTTTGGCGCTTGAATCAAACACCACTCTGATTTGTTTCTGCTTTCTTGGGTGATATACTCCAAAGGAAGGTAGATACCAGCATTCTTCATCAGCTTGCAATGGTGGAGCTGGCTCTGCGTGGTCATTGCGAAATATTTTGTCCATAAAGGCCATGAAGTGTTCCTTCATTTCGGGCTTGTTCTTTAATGCTCTCTGCAATGAGATGAACCTAGAGAAGGCCTGTTCTCGATTGTTAGGAAGCTTGGTCCTTGTAGTCTTGAAGGGTAAGGGAGCAACCCAGCGGCCAGATTCATTTTTGAAGAATCCAATGTCCATGATTTTAAGAAACTCCTTGTCTTCTATGGATAAGGCGACCTTGTTGTCATCCTTTGATGTGTGAAACACTGTCCTCCCTAAGCCGTCGCCGTAGGGGGTGGGAATGATGTCAGGTTCCTGGATGCATTCTGAGAACCTTTCTTTTATTTTGTAGTGATGAGGGTATGGCTTAAAGTGAGTTGCGCGACCATTTTGTAGCACATACGTTTTGCAGGTGTTTACTTCGGATGCCTCGTGACTTCTTTCCAGACATACGTCGCCCACGATTACCCAGCCTAGATCGAGTCTTTGGGCATATGGAGCATCATCTGGGCCGTTGCATTGTTGGCGCACCTTGTGGACCTTCAGAATGTCCCTTCCGAGTAGGATTAGGATTTCAGCATTCGTGTCCAAAGGAGGAATTTCATTAGCTAGGTGCCTCAAGTGGCGATGATGAAGGGCGGCTTCCGGAGTGGGAATCTCCTCCCTGTTATCAGGTATCTGGTCACATTCAATTAGGGTTGGCAAAGGTATATGCACGTTTCCTTTGACTGAAGAGATTATGTACCCAGAGGCTCTCCTACCAGAAGTCTCGACCCGACCAGAGCAGGTATTGAGGGTATATGGGGTCGTTTGTCCCTTTATGTTGAAGATCTCAAAGAGTTTGGGCTTTGCTAGAGACCGGTTACTTTGTTCATCTATTATGGCATACATTTTGGAGGCCTTGTCAGGTTGTCCTTCTGGATAGACCTTAACCAGACATACCTTGGCACAGCATTTAGGTCCAGTCCCTTTTCCACAAACCTGAATGCATGAGGAGGTAACGGCAGTTGCAGTTGGGTTAGGAAGGTCCTGTGGCTCCCCGCCATGCTTTTGAGCAGGGTCGGATGTGGAAGGTTGTGGGTTGTGTGGAGCTGGCGTGGGATGCATAGACGCAACGTGTTTGTCACTACTGCATTCAGTGCACTTAATGACGGCCTTGCAGTCCTTAGCGCGGTGGTCTGAAGAGGCGCAACACTTATAACAAATCCCAAGCTCCTTGAGGGTATCTTTACGCTCCTGCAAAGTCTTTGCCCTGAATCCACGGCATTCCTTTAGTGGGTGAGGTCTTTTGTGGATAGGGCACATACGGTTATTGTCCATAACTGTAGGTGTAACATAATTTGTTTTAGTGGAGGCTGGATCAATAGGTGGAATGTCGGTCTTTCTTACAGACACTGTGTTCCTTGACTCTCTTCGTTTGGCGATGTTTGTCATACCTTGTAGAAGATGATGATGCTGGTGGAGTAGGTTCAGTGAAGTCGAAGCTGGGGTCGTTCTTCTTCCGAGCTTGGTCACTGATGAACCTGGAGAAATGCGAAAAGGGGGGAAAGGACACATTATGCTGCCTTTTATACCGTGAGCCATGGTCTATCCATTTATCTTGCATGCCGTGTGGTAACTTGGACACTATTGGATTAACACCATGAGCAGTATCTAGGTAGCTCAGTCCTGAAAGACGTGGGTCTAATTTTGCCAATTCTATTTACTTTAGTAGGTCGCTCAGATCTTGAAGTTTTCTATTTCCCTTGTTTGTTATCCTTGGGAAGGTTTGCAGTCTCTTGAATAAGGCACATTCTATGGCTTCTGAGCTGCCGTAGGTTTCTTCCAGTCTCTCCCAGGCTGCAATAAGGCCTGCATCTGAATAGTCCACATGAACTGCCCTTATTGTCTTGATGCGCTCTGCTGATTCCGGGCCTAACCAGTTAACAAGCAAATCCAGTTGTTCCTTCCCAGTGAGGTTAAGATCTTGGATCACTGCTTGAAAGGTCGATTTCCAGGCTCTATAATTCTCGGCACGATCATCAAACTTAGAGAGACTGATGTTTATTAATTCCCGGCGAATCATGTATCTGGCGAAGTCAGACATGTCCGATCTCCCGGCCATTGCTGCAGGATGAACTTGTGATATCCGTGGGGGATGTAAGTTCTCTGGCTCATATGACTGCGACAAATCAGGACAAAATGATGCGACATAAGGGTTAAGCTGCGGTTTAGTCTCTATTGGTTCCGTTGGCTGCGGCCTAAATCGTGAATTAGTGCCGGAAGTTACCTTGTCAGCAGTAGGTGGCGACATCTCTTGGCTTGTCGGTGCATCCGTGTTAGGAAACGGAGGTGGTGCTGGTGCAGATGTTAAATGTCGTAGCACGTAGTCAGTAGTGCGTTCAACTGAGTCCTCCATTTCTCCTGGAATAAGACAGTCCGAAATATGATCTTGTCCCAGTGCTTGTTCAAGAACCTTCAGTTTAGCAAAGGCTGTTGCTTCTTCCTTTTCTGCTTTGAGTATTTTTAATTTCCTTTGAGCTTCCATCTCATTTTTCTGAGTTTCTAGTTCCACTTCAGCCTCCTTCTTAGCAAAGGAGCTTTTTATTCTGGCTTCCTCTGCAGCCACACGGATCTCCAGTAACTTGTCGGACAATATCGACTTCCTGGAGTGAGATGATCTGGAAGACCGAGACGTGAGTTTGGTCGACGTTGTACGATATGACCTAGCCTCTTGGAGGTAAGCGATGCGGAGCTCTGCCTTATCCTGAGCGTCTCGCACTAATGAGGCCCTTTCTTGGAGGAGAGCTTCCCTTTCATCTTGTTCTGCTGGGTCATTTTCCATGTCATAGGTACTCAAGAACGTGACGTACTTTGCAGACAGTCTCTGGTAGCGATCATAGGCGGCAGATAAACGATTCAATGTGGCGGTTAACTTTGCGGCGTCACTGTTAGAGCGTGGAAGAGCTGCTAAATAGTGATTGACTTTGCCCCATAAATGTTCTAGGTTATCATGGAACTCGTCTCTAGTGGTTTCAAGGTTCTCTCTGACCTTTTGTGTCGGCTTGGTTACACGTTTGGATCGTACGTCCTGCTGTGCAGTATGTGTGGACTCTGTTCCTGCAGCATCCTGCTGTGCAGTATGTATGGACTCTGCTCCTGCAGCGTCCTGCTGTGCAGTATGTGTGGACTCTGTTCCTGCAACATCCTGCTGTGCAGTATGTGTGGACTTTGTTCCTGCAGCATCCTGCTGTGCAGTATGTGTGGACTCTGCTCCTGCAGCATCATGGTGCGCTTCACTTGCCAATGGGTCCGCGGTGCTTTTCGTGGACATGCTTTAGCTGGGATGGCGGCAGTGAAGACTTGCTAGCAGACAATGTATATGCATACGGACACTGAAGGCTTAGGTCTCTTGTTACTATTTTGCCACCGATATATGTGGGTGAGATGTGTCTGAGGGATGTGATCACGATCTCTATATAAACAATGGCGGATAGCGTTACTCACTAATCGGTGCTCCTAGATGCTTATCAACTACGTGGATATCCGGAAGGATGATGCAGTGATAAGTTAACAGTCTTTATTTACAATACCTTGAATAGATGAGATGCCAGGGAAGATGAAGGGATGAAGATGAGGCAGGAGTTAGCACTGTAGATTAGAGCTGTTATAGATGCACCAGATTACAGGTAACAAGAGAATCCTTCCTCCAGTCCTGAGCATGAGGTCAGAATGGTGGAGAAGGAACAAAGCAGGAAGAGAACATTCCAAAGGAGGAGTTACAGACAGAAAAGAATTATGGGAGGTAAGACATGCAGTGAATGCACAATGACCAGTAGATGGCAGCAAGGATAGCAGATGCATAGATTAAAGCACAACATTACAAATGTCCATGTATGGCTGAAAGTCATAGATAAACTGGGAACAGCACAATGACGATCTGGGAGCGCAGGCTCTCCTTCTCGGCCCCTCTGGATTCATGGCTCAGGGCCGCAACCCACACTTCCAAATATTCATCCTGTATCTTACATCTAGAACAGGCAAAAAAAATCCAGATGAATTGGTACCTGACTCCTCTCAGACTCGCACAAATTCAACGATCCCCCGACTCATTATGTTGGAAGTGCTGCCTGGAGACCGGGTCTATGGAACATGTGTGGTGGCTCTGCCCCAGGGTTCGGGGGTTCTGGAGTATGGTTGAATCACTAATAGTGGAGGTTGTCGGGTTCCCACTCACTTTAGATGGTCCTATGGCACTACTAGGCCTGGGCCTGGAAGATATTCCCAGATTGGTCCGCCCTATTGTAACCAATATAATAATAGCAGCCAGATTATGTCTAACCAAACACTGGAAACTGACCACTACTCCCTCTAGGGCCGAACTAGTGTCATGAATTGAACTACACTTCCAACATGAATCCACCCTAGCCCATGACTTGGCCATAAAAAACAAAAGATTATGCTGGTGGGATCCTTGGTTGACCTCCCCCACTCGGCCCTAACCCTGTATAACCTGGTCCCCTTTGGAAATACAGGGATTCTTTAGCGGATGTCTCTACCTTATTTGTTTGCCTTACTTTATTAACACTTTATTTGTATCCCATTATGTACTGTTTACTGACCCATATGCTTATAATGTAATTGTACGCTTTTGATCTCCTACATCTTTCATAGGATTCTTTATTAATTTTTATCATAACTGATTGGACCTCACCCCCTTCCTCTCCCCCACCCTCCCCTTTCCCCTGTTATTTTCTTTTTGTCCGCCTGTTTATTTTCTTCTCTTATACGGGGTATACCTCCTTTGTTGTTTATTTGTCAAATAATTAATAAAAACTAATTGATTTAAAAATAGAAGTAAGCATAATGTAAGTACGGGTAGAGTTTAGTGCTAATGCCTGGCTAATGAGTCTATTGTTTTGCAATAATTCATCTGAATCAGATTTTCTTCACTTTGCAGATTTCATATAAATACATGTCAGAGACGATAATGCAGAGAGCATATGCCTGAGAGAAAGGTGATTTGTAGGAAGTGATTCTGTCCTGGCTTTAAAGGGAATCTGTCAGCTGGTTTTTGTACCTCATCTGACAATAGCATAAATGGCATAATATAGTCAAAGAAACCAAAGATGGGTTACTAGCTAAGCTGTTTTGACATAATCAAAGAATTTAGTTTCAGGAACACAGCAGAGCTGGGAGAGCTGCCTCCGCCCACGCCAGACTCTCTATAGAGATGGATAGATATGTTGGCCTGCCGTGCACCTAACTTTGTACTCCTGCAAAGATAATCATAGGGTAATAAAGCCTTTAATTTAAGTAAGGCTGGCTTCACACCACGGCATTATCAAGTCCGGGGCTGTCCGGGGTGAACCTGACAGCCCCGGAACCCATTTTGTCATAATACAGCCCTATGGGGCCGGAGGGCAGCTATCTGCCATCCGGCTTTCATCTGTCCAGGAGGATTCGGGTGTATTTGGATTTTTATACCTTTCACAAAAATGCTGCTTGCAGCATTTTTGTGTCCGGGGCGAAAAATCAGCCCAAATTGGATCCCTAACATGGGAGTCTATGGGGCTGGATTGCCCTGATCCGGGAGGATCCAGGAACCGGACACCAGGGAGCTATCCCCTGTGAAGCGGTTCAGCACCATTTCGCAGGGGACAGCTGCGCTCGGCTGAAACCGGCTACAAACAGGTTGTGTTTGCAAATTGGGTCTGGGGCTATCAGGTTCACCCCTGACAGCCCCTGACCTGATAGTGCCGTGGTGTAAGCCAGCCTAAACAATAGCACACACCTGTAAGAGAAGAACAGTTGAATTTTGTTTTTTAACTTTCATCATGTGGTCCTCAGCTTACACAGCAAAAACCTGCTGACAGATTCCCTTTAATTGGGCCTGTTCTTGTATTTGCAGTGATATTACACAGAACAAATGCTCCTCATGAGCACAGTAATTCCCCCTGGAATATCTACTCATTCCTACTCAGAGACAAGAATAATTAAACATTAACCTAATGCGAGTTACACAGCAAGTAATCAAGATGAGTCTCAAGTGTGTGGAATAAGGAGTCAGTAGGCTGCAAGTAAAAGTGTGCGGGTGCAAAAGCAACATGTTATTTTCAAAATTCATAGCATGCTCAATAATTCTGGCTGTGCTGTAGAGTATCATGTATCGGTCAAGTAACACAATAGATAGCTGTTGGCCAAATGCTCATTTAGCTTCCAGCTATTTTGTCTGCCCCCTCTATACACATTGCAGCTTGGAAGAGCATGAATTTGTTCTCAATAGGAAAAGGTGGGCAGCTTATGTCTCCGAGAATGGAAAGACGAAACAGCTGAAATCCAACAACCCAATCCTTCTCTACTAACGTCCATCATCAGGAGAGAGTTGGGAGGCCACTGTAAGCATTACTGTAAAGTATTAGTTCAAACTATATGCATTTTAATTAAATTCATGGAAAAGCAGTCGTACCTTCCACTCTAATGGCTGCTTTACACGTCCCGATATCAGCCCGATATTGGATACAACAGCACGGGAGCGCGCACATTTTTGTCAGTAATCCAAGATCGCATAGGAGATGTTAAACAGGGAGATATTGGCAGGCAACACAACTGCGATGTATACACCCCCTCGTATGAGTGACCCAGGGAACTTCCATTTAACATGGGAGTGAATAGGGGAAGTTGTGCTCCAAATCGTTGTTGGGCTTTCACACAACACGATCCTGCAACATCGTCCATCCAATATCAGGCAGTTGGAGAGCCTGCACAATTCTTCCCCGATATTGTTTAGGCATCGTTCTTGCATTGAATTGCTCATTTACACCGCACAACACGAACGATATCGACGCCAACGCACGAACCACGTGACTTTTTATCGTCGTTGGACAACGATATCGGGACGTGTAAAGCGGCCATTAGAGTGAATTTCACTGATCAACCTTGGCCCAGTGTGAGCTGCTTGCACTGTTTGATTATCTCACAATGGGCTTAAAAGCACAGTTTTTGGGTGTATTGTGAGTCAAAAATTAATTTTAAGAAAAAAAATTGTCCTTGCCCCCTCAGAAGTGCTTAAGTTATGGCTGGCCACTGCCAATCAGAGACATCCATTGAGATTCGTATCAAGTTCAAGGCCACAAACAGTACGCCCAAAATCTTGGCTGCAGCACCTGTACCAAAACTTCAAAAGGTTCGTTCATCTCTAATTAGACAGCCCAAAAATTGGCAACATGCATTCCTAGGAATGCCCACTTCCAAGTATCAATCATTATGAATGCACCTTGTTTTGAAGAGTGATATCAGAACTTGAGAATGGTCCTATCCAGTGGCGTAACTTGAAGCTCATGGCCCAAATTCAAAAGCTCCAACCCAATCCCCAATTATTGTACATATATAATAACATTAGTCTTTTTCTATGTGCCAAAGGGACTTTTGGAGCCCCCTAAGCTCCGGTGCCCGGGTGTGATTGCAACCCCTGCACCTGGTCCTATTTCCTTTGTATCTCCTGCCCATAATTAGATCGGAATGTACCCCTACAAATACAGGACTTTGTTGTCCACAGGCATCGGCACAAACAAGTCCACCATCTGGTTAGAATGTTTCATAGGCACATGTACATTAGACAGAGGATGAGCATGATGTGGTATGGTATTACGATAATTCAGTATCTGTCTTTCCCTTTACATAGAGTAATGCCTGACTCTCATGTGACATCCATCGGCTAACATCGTCTTCAGCTGTGACATCAAGGCAAGTGAAAGGAGTAATTAGATGAAGCTCGTATTTCAGGTCAAACACAATATGAAATCAAATTACAGCTTTCTTAATTAAATATCATGCAAAATGGAATCAGGTTAGAGTTTAGAGCAGTCATACAGGCAGAATTAGGTTCTGACTTGGATGCAGGAGTAGCAGATGGCGGGGCTGTGATGTAACCTACATACCCTGATGTTAGGACAGGCTGTTCTGGAGGAGGTGACTCAAGTGTTCATAAAGAACAGATTTCTGCTTATTTCAATGAAGTTCAGCCTCATGAATTCCAAAGTGGTAAATATATTAGATAAATGGCTGGTGCAATAAAATATATTTACCAACATATATTCTTCCATGCTACTAAAGACAAGAAAATGTTCTGCAGCACACATTACAGTTAGTGAAACATCCTTCCATGCAGGGGTAGAACTACAACAGGTGCAGGGGTTGTAATCACACTCGGGCCCTGGAGTCTACAGGGGCCCCAAAGGTCCTTTTCTCCTATATAAAAAGACTAATGCTATTAAAGATTTGCAATATTTGGGGGACCCATTGGAGCTTTCACATCGGGACCCATGATCTTCAAGTTACGTCACTGATTGCAGGGTTTGCTTTATGTTAACCTTTCTCTTTTATGGCGACATTTTGGACATCATAGAAGGTGACTTATTATTTGCGATCCTTCCATTGCATTGCCACAACAAGGAACCACTAGGATGCCCATATCATTATAGGATTGGTTCATAATTTCTAATATTCATATACATAATGACTGACCCCATGGCAACCAGATGTTTTCTTTACTTTTTTTTACGACATCGTAAAAATTAAGTAAACTAAGAAATCATATACAAACTATTTTTTTATATAATTCAGGAGAATCTAGTTTTAAATACTTAATTGTATTTGTAAATATTTAAAGGCAATAATCAGGTTTTTGCATTCAAAGTTAACCTGACAGCTCGTTCTACCCCCCTAACCCACCAATACCTGTCTCCGCACCTTCCTAGATGATCCATAACCATCCCTGTCTCACCTAAAACTGCACTATAAAGTTTAAGAAAATTACTTATATATTTACATGTAGTCTACATCTGTAGACTGCGATGGGTGGGCTCCAGGTCTCCATTCTTCCCTCCTTGCTTGTTTTCAGCACGTCCTGCTGGTTGTCATCATTCGTTCTTTTGCTCCTCCTCTATTTGAAATTTCCCGCCTCCTCTTCTACTGTAAAGTGCCGGCCAGAGTGTCATATCCGGATCGATGCATTGTGGGGACTTATGACGTCACCGGCTTGGGTTCAATATGCGCACTGCGCATGCGCCGGAGCCGAGTCGTACCACGTGAGGAGGGGAGAATGGAGCCCCGGAGCCCGCCCATTGCAGTCTACGGATTCAGACTACATGTAAGTATATAAGTCATTTTCTTAAACTTTATATTGCAGTTTTAGGTGAGACAGGGATGGTTAAGGATCAGCTAGGAAGGAGCATGGACAGGTAATGATAGCAGAGGGAGGTAGAATGAGCCGTCAGGTTTCCTATAAAGCGTAAATGTCATTCCATTAAAAAAAAAAAAATACTGCACTGGTTGTTAATGATGGGTCACATACCAGCCAAGATAATGCTTTTTGTTCTATATGCCTTATTTTCTCACATTTTTCTGTGCGCTTTTAAAAACTGCATTTTATGGCTGTGTGGGTGTAGACAGCATCTGTTCAGCACTGTGTGTGTATTTTCACAGCTTCTGAGAGCAGGCTGATAAGGAGCAGTGTGACAGCAGAGAAGGGGTTAACAGAGATCCTTACTGAGCTGCGTGGAGCCAGATGATAGATCAGAAGCTTGTGCCAAGGAAAGAGGAGTTTGCAGTGATCCTGACATTCTGCCATTGCTTAGTAACTGTGCTTTAGACTGAAGTAAGCTGTGCTGTAGACTGCAGTCAGCAATGTAGGCCATGCCCCCTTTCCCTTATATGGTTACATGCCCCAACTTCACTGAAGATGGATCTGATTAATAATAAGCATATGACTGCTTCAACCACAGTGTAGTGGGGACATCTTGTGGAACGTTTATAAATGGTTTTCAACCAGAATTTATAATGAAATATATTTGAAAGTATACAAAAATCATTTGATCTACATTATTATTGATTAAAAATTTAAATGGCAGTTACACTTAAAGAAAGCAGAGACACTCTTTCCAGCATTATGTCACTTACTTGGCTGCTTAATGTATTTTTTAATTATGAAATCAATGTTTTCTCTGCTGCAGATCTCCCAGCTTTTTGAATACTGAGCTCTACATAACCCCACCCAAACCACTGATTAGCTGTTTTTTATAAACTTTTTATCAGCATAAAGCAGCCAATCAGTGGTGTGGGTGGGACTAAACACAGCTCATGAATTTGGATGTCTACATAGCAGCAGGTTTATGAATCCTGTAGTGATAACCTCCTGCTAATAAAACAATGATTTTAGCAAATTAAACAAGCAGTCAAATAAGTGATTTATCACTGGAATCACAGGCTTTGTCACAATGTCATGCAATTCTCAGGTTAAGTGGCAAAAACCTGGTGATAGATTCCTTTTAAGCAATTTTCTTCTACTACAAAACTGAACACCAAGAGGTTTTTGCCTTAATACCTGCATATTTTTATTTTTTGTTCCTGTGGTTAAATATACAGCAAATAGTTACAGTTATATATCATCAGATACAGCATTCCAGAGCCATTCATCTTACTAGTACAGCATACGACATGACAAGGAGTAGGATTGGGGAGCAGCGAGACAGTATAACCATTAAGTTTATGGTGTGTTCACTTAACAGATATAAATGCCTTTTGTTTTCCCCCAGCCATACTCCATAGAGGCATGGTTTCCATAGTTTGCACTAAATAAAGCCTGTAACCAAGGACCAGTGAAGAAGATACAATTAAAGTGACTCTGACAGCAGATTTCACAATACAAACTGCATGCATTACTAAATAGAACTCTTACACCTTACAGAGTTCTTTATTTACTGTTAAAATCCATTTCAGAAAGTGTAATCCTATATGAAAATGTAGTCAATCTCTGCTCATCTAGTGTAATTACCAGTTCCTCAATGTCCCTCCTCCCTGATGATTCTGAGATCTCCCACTGCTCAGTACAAACTGCAACTGTCAGTCAGGCTTAGTGGGTGTAGATTAATTTATTAGCTATTTAAAGTGTAAAACAGAAGATAATTTCTAGGCACTACTTCCAATCATGAGGGGGGAATGTGAAAGGCAACGGCACACATCATTTTTGCCCCTGATGTTGCTCCATGTCTCCAGAAAGTTAAACTATAATGCACAACAAGAAAACCTGTCCTCAGCTCTCACCCAGCTATACAAGCAAGAAGGCGAGAGTGGCCAGGTGTAAGGCCTGTAGGCATTTCAGGTCCATGTGACGTTTTCTCATGGCCCATCGGGACATTATGATATCATGTCTCAAATCCCTTTGCCATAAATCAACTGATGTAAAAGTAACATGTATACAATTAATGAAAGAAATACTACACATTTAAAATGACATTTCATACTATGTTCTAAAAATTCATTTAATGACAGAATCACAGAATCTTAATTAAAAATGAAGACCCCTCAAGGTCCCAGTCCCCCATTATGATGTATTTTATTCTATAACTGGACTTTTAAAATACTTATCTCAATATCAGGATTATAAAGCCTTTCTGTCATGGAGTTCCCCTGCAGATCTGAAGCCTCTGTCACTCCAGCTCTATTTCCTGCCAAGTACTGCCTCTTCCTGCTTGACCGATAGCCTCCATGTTGTATAACTTTAGGCAAAGGAGTTCTCAGTCAAACAGAAGGGCGTGGTGCTGAGTGGAGAATAGAGCTGGAGTGACAGAGGCATCAGATCTACAAATAGCTCTTTAACCTCATTTGCGCATCAATTTAAATGCTGATTTGTCGATAACGGAGAATCGGACTGGCCATGTAAAGGTTTGATTTTGAGAGTTACGTGCGCCCTGCTTATTATCTTAAAAGGAGGAATAAACCTTATTTATTGGATCTGAGTGATTTACATGACTTAATTTAAGAGATGACAATGTTGTACTTCACAATACGTCTTTTGTTGTTTCCCGTTGATCGCAGCATAGCCTCATACTAACAGTATCTAGAAGTGAAGTACAAACAACTGGGCCAAACTATCCGAAACCACAAGTATGAGCACATTGATGATCTGACTCTTGGTCCTCACTGGCAAAGCTTTAGAAGGGAAGGCAATGTAACGGCTGGCTGTGCTTCTAGGAAAATGAAGTTCAGTAAGGCGGCATTGTCTTATTTTCTGCTATTTTTGCTCCCCAGTGTATAGAACAAAGCAGTGAAGGTCTAGGCTCTGCATTGCTTGGAGAGGTCTTAGATTGGATTAGTATTTACATATGAATTACATAAAGCTGCTAATAAATAGAATTACTAACATCTGCTCCAGGGATTTCATTCATCAAGCAAATTTTATTTCAATTATGATTTATGATGACAACAGCGGAAAGGGGTTCAGACTGTTGTGTGATGTTGTGTTGTTTGTGTTAATGACATGTCTGATGCCCGTGGAATAAGCCAGGGGAAATACATTTCTAGCTGAAATAATTGAAAGATTGATATTTTACTTGTTCATGGTATTTTTTTTTAAAGTGGTTTTCCATAAATGATATTTGCCTCATAATAAATGTTTGATAAGTCAGGCTCTAGTCATTGTCTATGGGACTGTTGTAGCGTACAGTTTCCTAGACAATAAATTAAACATGAGCACCATTCAATTGTCTCTGCAGCTAGAAAGAGTGAGACTAAAGCCTCCGGTTTGAATGATTACTGGGGTCTCTGTGGTGGGACCCCCAGTGATCAGACATTATATCCATATCCCAAGAATCAGGGATAATTGTTATTTGGGGAGAAACCCCTGTAAAAGTGGAAACACACTATGTGAGGTGCATGTGAGATACTTGCATGTGTCTTGCATGACTCACCCAGAGCAGGCTGTGCCTCTCTGGACAGGAGCGCGCCAGCTGCTTGTTTTTCTATGGAGCTCCACGTTCCCGTCCAGAGTGGCAGCGGCCATTCCGGGTGAGTCATGCGAGACACATGCGAGTATCTCACATGCATCTAACATAGTGTGTCTCTGCCCTTAGAATGAATGTGAGCAAAAATTATTTATTCTATAGGTATTTGAACTCAATGTAAGTATTTGAATAAAACTGTATTAAGCTGACTACTTGTTTAGACCCCTGGGTGATCTCCATTTCCAGCCTCTTCAATATCCATGATTCCCAATGTAGGCTTTGTGGGAAAATCATTGCATCATGCCCCTTTGCCCACTAAGAGGACTGGGGAATTAAGATCAGGTGAGTATAAGTTTACTGTAATTATTTTCTGAATCATTTTTACTTTTAATAAACAACTAATGGGACAATAATACAGATTAAGGGACATCATGTGGATCTCGCCGCCCCTCCAGGCAGCTAAACCACCCTGCAGTTTTCAAATTTCCCGCCCCTCCTCTGGCCGGCGCCATGAGTGACAGCCGCACTCACGCCGGTGCAGTGGAGTGGGTGTCCGCAGTGCCTTGAACAGTGCCGATGTCTCACGAGACTTCACAAATCTCGCGAGACATCGGCACAGGCAGGTGCGCCTGCGCCATGCGTGCATATTACCGATGTGTTGTGAGATTTGTGAAGTCTCGCGAGACATCAACACTGTTCAAGGCACCGCAGACACCTGCTCGACTGTGCCAACGCGAGTGTGACTGTGTCTCTCTGCGACGGCCAGGGTGGGTGTAGCAGCCTGGAGGGGCGGCGAGAACAGCATCCACCTGGTCTAAACAGCATCTTCCCAGTCTCAGTAGGAGGTCAACTCTGGACATAATAAAAGTTCATATTTCAGGTATGAGGGGTCAGTCTGGGCACATACAGGGGTTACTAGAACCCCATTTACATCATGTAAATACTGGTGGGCATAGTTTAAATTGCCCAAAGGGGGTGACAGCTTCCCTTTAATAGAAAACGGTAGAAACTTCCTACCAAGGAATTTGTTGATTCACATCATCTCCCCTGATTTTGCTGCAAAACTTCAACAAAAATGTACTGTATGAACATAGCCCAAAACTGTGGAACCCCATAATACCCATATACATAGGCCGTAGTGGCCCGAGTGAGGCAGGGTGTAAGTTACATCCCCATCACACAAAAGGTCACCTTGTCATGGTGGATGGGCATACATCTATTGGCGAAAAAATAAGTAAAGAAAACTTTTTCCAACAGAATTTTTTTGAAAAAAATGTAAACTCTTTGTCCTAGAATGTTAACTTAGTTGTTTCCCATCTCTCTAGTACAGACAGATAGTGTTGGTATTTGCAGAGTGCCGCTGTGGATATTCTTCATATATTGTCCAGTATTGCAGCGTTGCACCTGTTCACATTTCTTTTTTGCAGGAGGTTCTTTCTTCCAGATGTAGAAGACGCCTCCTTGTCTCTGTCTCAGGTATAGGTGTAGAAAGATCATTAGAGAGATCTCTGTACATATTTATACAATTTAATAATAATGCCTTTTTCTATGTGCACTCAGATAAATTCATGGCCAGTATCTATCAGGCTCTACCTAATATTCATTGAGCTACAAAGTGACGGCTTTGGCTCTTGGAGAGTGGAAAGTCTCCTTTAATGCCTTGTCGTTAGTGGTGTAATCTCTGTCGTACCAGCTGAATTTCTGACATTTTTCAGCAAAGAAAGTGGAAACCAAAGTAGACATTGAAATCTCAACCTGTTCCTTTGTGTTAAAAACCATGTCTGTCTAAGGGCAGAACATGTCTCGGAAACAAATGATGCTCAGTCCTTTGTTTCCAGCCTGCAATGTTCATAGTTCTCTGTTCAGACATGGAGAAAACAAGTTATCAATCTGGCCACGGAAAGCTGACATTTTGGAAACATTAAGTTAGTGATCCGTAACCCGGGAGGTCTGCAGGACATGAAATTCCAAGTCTCCATATGATAGAGGAAACTCTTCACCATGAGAAATGGAATAGATGGAGTCAGCAGGTGGAAACTGGGACCATTTTTAAAGGGCAAGACGAAATGACTTGTTATACTTCCTCTGGGTAAACGCTTGAAACTATACACTGGTAAGATAAGAATAGCAGCTCTAGTCACCTCCGTGTAATAACCACAGGGACACGCCATTCAAATATTTATGGGACCAGACTCGCTGTGATATGGATTCGGTTTCCGATGAGAAGAATGCCGTGTTCTTTACAATGAGTTTTCTTCGGGGAAGCTTTGTCAGATAGGCGTCTGATGAGGTAGTGATAGAGCTGCAACGAAGCAAGACACGGCTAACGATGAATAGCGGTGGAGCACCAACGGCAGAGTCTTTGTCATATATCATGTGACTAAAGTCATTGAAAGATTCTAGAACTGACACTGCTAAAGGGTTAAAATCTGACGTCTCCCCATCCTCTACCGTTAGCCACAAAAGGAAATAATGGATATACATTGTACAGCTGGATTGTATTAAAAGACAAAAAAATATTTAGTCCAGCAAGTTTATTAATAAACGTTTATAAGGTGGGATTAACCTTTTTTTTCTTCAAATACCAGTTTTTTGTTTTTATTGTCTCTGAATTGATCTGCAGCCTCTGAATTGCTCTGCAGTAGTTAAGTGAAGTAATTTCCTTTAGTCTATTAAGTGTTAACTTCTGTGGCTCTGCAGTGTTAGGGTGTTGCGATTTGTTTCTCGTCCGTTATCCGGATGAGAAAAAAATCGTCCGACACTCGCCAATGTGTTCTCGGACATAGAATAACATTGATTAATGCAAAGCAGTCTGTGGAGCGCTCAGGAAAGGCAGGCGGGGTGAATTATAGATAAAACTTAGCTTTTTATTATTCTCCTTCACAGCCACAACACGTTTCCACTGACACAGCAGTCTTCCTCAGGTGGAATCTGCTGTGTCAGTGGAAACGCGTTGTGGCTGTGAAGGAGAATAATAAAAAGCTAAGTTTTATCTATAATTGACCCTGCCTGCCTTTCCTGAGCGCTCCACAGACTGCTTTGCATTAATCATATGTTCCAGTTTCTCCTTGGAGGATCAGCAGCAGGAGCAGCTTGGAAGGCACATTAACAAAAGGACCTGTGTGGTGTGAGGTGAAGGCCTGGAACTACAGGACCTTTCCTGTCTGAGCGGTCACATGATCAGAGCTGGGGCTGGAGGAAGCAGCTAACAGGCAGCAGCACACAGAGACTCCAGGGAGAGCGATTAAGCTCCACACTTCAAGTGATTTACCAGGGCTGTGCAGGGCAGTGCACAGCCCTCCAAGGTGAGCAGCTTTTTTACTAGTTAGGGAAAGAAATTGTTTATACAGGTGCACCCATTGCGCATCCTTTTCTGTTTATTTACATATAGAATAACATTGGTCTGACTGCAGTGCGATAAAATCACGCATTGCAGTCGTCTGACTTTCACGCCAGTGTGTCCATACCCTTAGTTGTAGTTGCTGATTGAATAGGCTGATGTGGTTTTACCACTCCTCCAGGTTTTAAGAAGTCCCATGACCCATCAACTTGTGTTGCTGATAGAGTTTAGTCTCTGCAAAAATCGTGAACTGTGCTGATGCTGAGTGCTGTTCAGCTTGGAGCTTCCTTGCTGTGTAGCTTCGTAGAGATTGCCATCTTTCTGGGAGTTGCTGTGCTCATCCGCTCCATGGGTGGAGGAAAGGTGCTTGTAGCCTAGGGCTGGTCAGGAACAGGGCAAGGGTGGTGGCCAAAGCATCCTCACCTTTAGAGGTAATTGTAGGAACAGGGTCAGTTAAGGATCCTCAGTTTAAGGATCAGACTAATTCCCCTGATGGCTTTTCTTGTCACTGCCATCCTGCTACATTATCCCCTGTCTGTTATTCCACCCCATGACATTATTATTGTCAAGTTGGATTGCTTCAATTACCTCCATTGAATTTTCTTGCTTATAGACTATTGCATGCTGCCTTATTTTGTAGGACCCTCTCATTAGTCCCCGTACTTCTCATGACTATGGAGAGCTGGTCCTTATCCTAATTTGGTTCATATGAATACTGGAAATGAGGAAACAAAAGTGGAATAGGGTCTTATCCTTTTTTAACAATGTGAAAAAGGCTGCAAATGTGTCTGCTCACCTGATCTGGTTGTGAGACCCATAAACAGTATATGCGTATAGTACAGCTGCCGCAGGATCCACCCTCCACGGTGTCACTGTGGCCGTCAATATAAATCCAAAGGGACAGTGTTTATCGATCCGCACAAGCCGTACGTTAAATAAAGCATCATTACGCTTTGATCTTTTGTGGTCCTTTTCAACGTACGGCTTTCACGGATTTAATTTTGTTCATATTACTCCACTCCCTCTTCAAAAAAATGAAATTTTAGAGCAATTTTAGCCATAAAACCATTGTATTAAATCTGTGAATGAAAGTGACCTGCAGGTTTTTGCTACCTCATCTGAGAGCAGCAATATGTAGGCAAAGAGATTCTGAAACTAACTGTGTATCACATAGATTACTGGGCGCAGTTATTCTGACACTATCAAAGCTTTAGTTTTAGGCATGTAGCAGAAGATAGAAGAGAAGCCCCCATCTACACCAGGCTCTCAATAGAGAATGTCCATTGACAGTGATATGTCAATCACAGCAGGGGGGTGTCGGACTGCCATGCCAATAACAAAGTAGTCCAGTAATGGTAATTACCAGGTGATAAAGCCTTTAGTTTGCATAAACAATTGCCCATACCCTGATAAGAGTGGCACAGTTGACTTTAGTTTTTTTAACCCCTGCAACATGCTATCCTCAGCTTACGTAGCAAAAACCTGCTGACAGATTCCCTTTAATGAAAATGTAATTATGCTCTTAACAATTTATATACGCCGTTAAGGCAAATGATCCCCTCCGCTATTGCAGCTTACATTTATACTGTATAGTATAAAGTCTTGGTTGCTCAGTGGTATCCTGTAACTTTGCTTTAAAGCTTGGAAGAAATTGCATATTTATTCTCAATATACTAATTGTAAGATGCAATTAGAGACAACATACTCCTGAATCCCTGAGATGCATCACAATATTTTTACATATTCATGGAATAGTTGAACAGAGGGAGCCATCACTTTATGGAATTGTTCTTTCTATATATAAAGCATGAATGGCCTGGTATTATATACTAATGCCTGAGAGGCTCATATCACTGAGAAAATTAGCAAAATACATTATGTATGTTGTAATATTCACCAGTGTCATTACTTAAAAATGCAAATAGTATTTAATATTTTACAGATGGTTTGAACATCACATCTATTTTTCACATCTTCCAATTCCCTTACATTTAAAAATTAAACTAATTTGTGTTACAGAAATAACGTTTTCATTAGTCTCTTCCATTTTTCATCCATGTTTAACTGAAAAAAATGAAAAATGCATGCAAAAACCACAACAGAAACGCATCAAAAACGTGTGTTTTTGGTGTATTTTTCGTGCCAGGAGATGCAGATTTAGTGCAGAAATTTCTGTTACCAAATACCCTACTTGTGCACATAGCCTAAAGGCCCCGTTACACGGTACGAGATCATGAACGATATCGCTGAAATGTCACAGGTTTGGAGTCGTTGAAACGACATCGTTAGGATGTCGTTGCGTGTAACACCAAGATATGACTACGATAAATCTTTGGATCGTTGATCGCAGATTAGAGAACATGTTCTCAAATGAAACAATCGTCGTTCAGCCAACCTGCTGCATCGTTGTGTGTGACACCGCGATAACGATGTTCACATCAGTGAATAAGTATCATTCGCTGGGTTGTGCGAACGATAGCTGCACGCTACATCGTTGGTGCGTCGTCCATGATATTTACACGTCTGACATCTCACCAACGATGTCAAAGCAATATCCTAACGACCGCGCGCGCCCATGAGATCGTTAAGGATATAATTTCAACATTGCAGCGTGTAACGGTACCTTAATGGTACAGTCTGATCTGCACAATGGAAGAGAATAGGACATGTTCTGAGTCTCAGGCCGGCTTCACACCATGGCAAGATCCGATCCAGGGATGTCAGTGCTGAGTTTCAGCACCCAGTATCCGGCTACCGGGTGCGGCTGCGGTGCAATCCAGCGCCATAGACCCCCATGTTAGGGGGCGCTGGATCGCACCTGACCGGGAGGATCCGAGAGCATCAGGGAGGATCAGCTTTGCATGCAGCATTTTTGTGTCCAGGAGAAAATCCGAATCCTCCCGGAATCTCCTGGACAGATGGAAACCGGATGGCAGATAGCTGTTATCCGGCTCCATAGCATACTATGGGGCCAAAATCCGGTCTGGGGTGGTCAGGTTCAACCCTGACAGCCCCGGATCAGATTTCACCGTGGTGTGAAGCCGCCCTCACAGATTGAACTCACCGACCTGTTTTTAAATCTGATGTGTGTATGGGTCAATGAAACACTATGGATCCTTTCACTGCGGACACAGACATAAATGAGCCCCCTGTGCAAGAACAATATATGGGCCCTTTTCAGTCCAATAACTTATCAAGATGGACAATTCCACCTACGTTGGAGGTAGAAATGGGACCCCTTGTCCCCTGGGCCCCTGTGCGGTTGCACAGGTTGCACCAATGATACAGGTGCATCTCAGTGAATTAGAATATCATCAAAAAGTTAATTTATTTCAGTATTTCAATACATAAAGTAAAATACATCTATTATATAGAGTCATTACACACAGAGTAATCTACTTTAATTGTTTATTTATGTTAATGTTGATGATTATGGCTTACAGCCAATGAAAACCCAAAGGCCATTATCTCAGAAAATTAATGTAGGGAGGATGAAAGATCTGAGAGATAAAATATTACCTAAATAGGTATCAGAGGCTTCACCTTGTTTAGTTGTGAGAGTCACAACCACTATAAAAGCATATCATGGCTGCTGCAGTCTCCAACGTGGTGTATATAGGATAGGGAGGATGAAGGGTTAAAAACCACGCTGCCGTATTCCACAAGACATCAAAAGGTGAATGTAATATTGATTTATTAGTCAATGTGTTTCAGGGCTCACTGGCCCCTTCCTCAGGACAAATCAATATCATATTGCCATGTGTCAGTGCATGTCAGGGAGCCCTGAAACACATTGACTAATAAATCAATATTATATTCACCCTTTGATGTCTCATGGAACATAGCAGCTTGGCTTTTAACCCTTTATCCTCCCTACTTTCATTTTCTGAGATAGTGAATGACCTGTGGGTTTTCATTGGCTGTAAGCCATAATCATCAACATTAACAGACATAAAAACTTGAAATAGATCACTCTGTGTGTAATGACTCTATATAATAAATGTATTTCACTTTATATATTGAATTACTGAAATAAATTCACTTTTCAATGACATTCTAATTCATTGAGATGTACCTGTATGTCCATCCCATGGATCCATGTGTTGTCGGAGAAAAAAAACAGGCGACAATAGGATGTGTACAACAGTTGTATGAACATGTTCTAAAAAATAGATTTATATTTTGATATTAATTAATTTGTGTTTGATTCTTGTAATTTTTAACATCTCGGCTGGCTTTTAATGAATGGGAACATACTTGGGTATACCTGGAGACAAAAACCTATACAGATCATATATGAAGAATTATCCACTTTAAAGTGGTGTCTTTAGTTTAAAAAAAAACAAAACAAAACAAAAACATTATGAACATTTCCCTTTAAAGCAGTTTATAATAATAATAATAATAATAATTTATTTTTATTATTATTATTATTATTATTATTAATAATGAGGTCAATAAATTTGTGTCAGTGAACTGAAAGCATAAAAATACTAATCTAATGCAAACATAACTCGAATAATGGTGGTAAAAGTAGGCATTAAATGTCTGGTGTCCTAACCTGTCTACTGATATCTCTTTTCCCCAATGGCCAGCAAAAAAAATGAATATTTGATAGATAAATATAGTGACATGTAGATTGAGCTAAATGACATTCTTGAACTGCTCATTGCACCATATGCACATTTAGCTGACAGACTGTCAAACTCAAAGTGCTTCTAAATACAGTTTCCTACCACACGAGACGTTATAAGAATTCTACACTTTGATAAAGATATTCTAGCTAAAAAAAGCAAGTGAAGATTTATTTTAGCTTTAGTAACAATTTTGCTATGAAGACTTTTATTACGGAATTATAATATTGGACGTGCCTCACCGTAGAGTGAGAATAACTTGACCAGGTCATTCATAATTCCTTCTTAAGTGATCTACTTATGGAGATTTGAAAATGGCCATAAACTTGTTAAAACTTTGAATTCCATTAAAGTGTAACCGACATTTACATTTTTATTTAATGATTATGTAGACCACGGGATTTTAATCAAGTTTCAAATATACTTTATTAATGAAATCTGGTGGAAAACCATTTATAAACCTTCTACAAAGGTGTGCCCACTAGACTTTGTCTGAAGAGGACATATGTTCATTCTCAGTCAGATCCACCTTCACACTGAATACAGACACATGACCATATAAGGGAGGGGGTGTGGCCTATACTGTGTGTGAGCTCCTAACTGCAGCTGGTGAGTTAACAATGAATCAGATTACCACAGGCTACAGCACAGTGCTGAGCAATGTCAGAATGTCAGGGTCACAGCAAACTCCTCTTTCCTTGGCACAAGCTTCTGAACTGCCATCTGGCTCCACACAGCTAAGTCACGATCTCTGTTAACTCTTTCTCTGCTGTCACATTGCACTGCTTTCCATCAGCTGCTGGCCATGCCAACACAGCCATAAAATGCCATTTTTCAAAGAGCACAGACAAATGTGAGAAAATAAGGCATATGGCTCAAAAAAGCATTATCATAGCTGCTATTGTACCGCCCCAGGGTATGGGAACTCGGATGTCTGGGCCCTCAGCTTCGGTGGGGGATCTCACTGGTGGCCGGCCCAGACCCGTGGCCCCGAGGGGAGACAGCCGCCAATTAAGGGGTTGAAGTCTTTATTTCGTGATGCCACCTCTAGTGCCTGGTGACTAGATACAAGCACCGCCACAGTCCTCTGGAGGGTTGTGGTATTGCGGCTAGGGTGGAGCAGCTCCCTACAGGTAGAGCTAATCCTCCGGGGCAGTGTTACTTGATGCCGACACGATGCAAACCATTGAGAAAAGTCAATGAAGCAGGACAGAGACACAGAGGCACTTCACTCTTCCAGGCACTTTACTTGTAAGAGGAAACTGAACAAGATGGTGATACAGTTCACAGTACTCCAGCAGGATGGCCAGCCGGGTAGCCACAGAAGAATGCAGAATCTGTGGAAGTCTCTGGTGGTACCTTCTTGGATCTACCCTTGTCCTGTCCCTTCTCTTTCCTTTCGTGGTCTGCTTCTTGGACAGTAGTACGTCCCAGAGAATAAACACCCTGAGAATGTCTTCGGAGCCGGGATGAGTATGGCCGGAGGGTGAACACTCCAGGCCGCGTTGTCAGACCTGTGCACTCCGGGTGTATAAGTCAGGACATTTCTGTTTGGGCTACGTCTTTCTCAAGCCCTCTTTTGAAGCCCCCTTTCTCTCTCGGGTAAGCTCCCGTTCTCAGGCTTTCCTCGGGGAAGACACTCCTGATGACTCCCCGTGTGTTCCACCTTCCTCCTCTCACACTTTCCACTCTAACTCTGAGACCTCCCCACTTGTATTTGTGGGTGTGTTTTGGGATCAGATCCTTTCACAGTGTTCTGCATTCTACTTGCGACAGGGACAACCACAAGCTCATCTTTGGGTGCAGTACCCCACTTGTGACGCCTGACCATTGAGACGCCACACTATGAGACCCATCATTAACAACTAGTGCAGTATTTTTTTTTTTTTTCAATGAAATGACATTTACACTTTAGACCCTTCATGCCATTGCCATTTTCCATTTTTGTGCGTTTGTTTGATCCTCCCCTTCTTCTAAGAGCCATAACTTTTCTATTTTTTCATCAACTGATAAATGAGGGCTTGTTATTTGTAGGATGAGTTGTACTTTTGAATGGCATCATGCGTTTTACCATATAGTGTACTAGAATACAGGAAAAAAAAACAAGTGTGATGAAATTGCAAAAAAAGGTGCAATTCCACAATTGTTTTGGGGGTTTCTGTATAGCAGAAATCACAATCTACTATGTACATCAGCTCCCATCTGGTGATCACAGGAGGATCGAGATGACAGGCAAGAAGGTCATCAGCTGACTCCTGACTGTAATGAGAACCCATTGTTGGCCTGCAATAGCTTCATGTGCACAACGATGTAAGCAGGGAATGATGCGCCCCTGCGTGTGTGTTAAGTCACGCTGTGAGACATTGGCAGTGAAATTTAACTTGTATACAGCAGCAGGAAGATCTCTGATCCACCTGCTGCTCTAAAGGCCGGGTCACACGTAGCGATGTTCCAGCGACCCGACCAACGATCGGGATCACTGGAACATTGCTGTGTGATCGCTGGTGAGATGCCACACAGGCAGATTTCACCAGCGATCACCCAGCGACACGCCGACACCCCATGAGTCGCTGGGATCGGTCAGGGTGTCGGTCACACACTGGGTGCCACTGGTCATTGCCCCTTATTTTATACAAGAGAACGACTGCCATCACCATTAAGGTGCAAGCAAAAAAACTATATATTAATAAAAAAAAGAATTGCTGCAACACTAAACATGACATGAATATGGAAAAGCTAATGGCTAATGAGTAATGGAAAACAATGAAACACAGGGCAATGTGTATAGCTAAAGGTGTGTATGGAATAGGATCACAGTAAATACTGTACTAGAAAAAGGAATGAGAGACTTAGCTTCTACACTGGCGCCACTGTGAAGAGCCCAGGTTGCCCCTATCCCACATGCCGATGCATTCATGACAGTGGCAGAACAACGATTGAAAAATAGTCCCGGCCATTCCGCAGTGATCAGCGAGCTGATCGCTGGTCGTTGCGGCATGTCACACGCAGCGACAATGGCTGCCGAGGTCGCTGCAACGTCACAAAACCTGTGACGTTGCAGCGACATCAGTAGCAATGTCCCTGCGTGTAACCCGGCCTTTAGAGGTACATGTCAGCTGATTAGATCAGCTGACAATGTGCAAGGAAAGATATGAGCTCGGCATGTGAGCCCCCATCAAAGGCAGGGACAAAATATATGAGGTAAATATACGTAAAACATTTTCAAATATTTTGACCTAGTAAAATCGGTTCTAAGTGTATAGAAGAGGCATACACCATTCATTTAGGAATAACATGAGTTAAAGCACATTTTACAGGAGTACCAGACTCTCTTAACAGGATTTCAAGGATTTTAAAGGGAGTCTGCCAGCATAACATTTCTTTTCAAACTAAGCACAGGCATCTTCCTCTTTCTGTAGTCAGATATCTGGCTTTACAGGAGACCAAGAAGAATGGAGGTTAGAGATCATCGGATCTGGAGACATTCACAATCAGCAGCTCTCATACTTATCTGGGAAATTTGATTTGGATCAAAGATATTTGATATGAATTGAATGTTCCTTCTTATACTTTGGGGTCTCTTAAAATCCCAGATCATAATAAATGTAGAATAGTGAATAAAATAATATTCACTTTATTGCTATATTGTCCCATCACAATCCCAAACCATGGTCCTGAGTAATTGATTAGGGCACAAGTGATGCCCGTCATAACATCGCAACATAACAACATGTGCCGCAATGGCATGAAGCAGGAATGTCAGATAAGTATTAACTTTACTTCAACCTTTTGCTGGCCTTCTGATGTTACAATGTATCCATTGTTTTATTTTTATTTCATAAAACAATAGTTCACATTAAAATATTCTACTTTGTAATATATGTTATCGAACAAATTTTCATCTTTCTCAGCCAGTATTGCTAAGTCATTATCAAAATTCTTAATTCTAACGTAAAATGTGTATTCAGTGAAGACTTTCCCATTACTGAGATAGGAGATGGCAGCTGTTACTGAGGAGATTCTATGACGATATAAGAGGGGCGGAGCTTTACCTCTAGCTCCTCCCTCTGCCTCTAGCTCCTCCCTCCTCCTTTCATAGATTCTCATCAGTACCAGCTGCCATCTCCTATCTTAGTAATAGGAAAGTCTTCACTGAATACACATTTTACTTCAGAATTCAATTTAAATAATAACATACAGTATACAGACATTACAGCTGGGGATCACAGAATATAAGTATACAGACATTACAGCTGGGGATCACAGAATATAAGAGTATACAGGCATTACAGCCTGGGATCATAGAATACAAGAGTATTCAGATATTACAGCCTGGTTCATTCCATATCAAGTGATCCAAATATGAATATTTTTTTTACCTGACATCTTTAGATTTATTTTAATTTTTTTTTTCTCTATGAAGTACAACTTTAGTTAATTACAAAATAAAAGTTTTGAATTTTTTTCTTCAGTTAATTTTTTACAGATTTTTTTCAGAAAAAAACGTATAATTTAAAAATCTCCAAAAATGCACGTCTCTGTTATGCTTCTGTACCAAAATTCAAGTTGGCATCCATAGACCCCCATGTTAAAAATGCATGCCCCAATAGCAAAAACGCATGTCTGAAGGGCCATGCGTTTTTTGTATGCTTTTTTGGCTCAGCACCAAAAAATACTGCATGCTGAATCTTTTGGTGCTTTTTAAAAAACGCATGCATTTTTGTTAACATGGGCCATATGGGAAACGCATGCATTTTTATATGGCACTAAATGGTACATGCGTTTTTGCATGCGTTTTTTAAGGGTGCCCCACACCTAAACAAAAACGCAGAGTCAGCAAAAACGCAGAGTGTCAAAAAGTACCTTAAAAAACGCTTGCCAAGTTTGACCTAGCCTAACACAACTTTTCCAGCTGAGCAGCTTTCAATAAGGTTCTTGCCGATATCTGTAAGGAGATAAGACTCTATTTGCGCATTGTCTCACCTCCTATAGATACTCTTATATTCTTTGATCTCCAGCTGTAATGTCTGTATACTCTTATATTCTGTGATCCCTGGCTGTAATGTCTGTATACTCATATTCTGTGATGCTGCCCAGGCTGTAATGTCTGTATACTCTTATATTCTGTGATCTCGCTAAATGTCTGTATACTCTTATATTCTGTGATCTGCTGGTCTGATAATGTCTGTATACTCTTATATTCTGTGATCTCCAGTTCTAAAGTCTGTATACTCTTATATTCTGTGATCTCTGGCTGTAATGTCTGTATACTCTTTATATCTGTGATCTCCAGTTCTAAAGTCTGTATACTCTTATATTCTGTGATCTCTGGGTGTAATGTCTGTATACTCTTATATTCTGTGATTGCCGGCTGTAATGTCTGTATACTCTTATATTCTGTGATCTCCAGTTCTAAAGTCTGTATACTCTTATATTCTGTGATCTCTGGCTATAATGTCTGTATACTCTTATATTCTGTGATCGCCAGCTGTAATGTCTGTATACTCTTATATATCCTGTGATCTCCAGCTGTAATGTCTGTATACTCTTATATTCTGTGATCTCCAGTTCTAAAGTCTGTATACTCTTATATTCTGTGATCTCTGGCTGTAATATCTGTATACTCTTATATTCTGTGATCGCCAGCTGTAATGTCTGTATACTCTTATATCCTGTGACTCTCCAGCTGTAATATCTGTATACTCTTATATTCTGTGATCTCCAGCTGTAATGTCTGTATACTCTTATATTCTGTGATTGCTGGCTGTAATGTCTGTATACTCTTATATTCTGTGATCGCCAGCTGTAATGTCTGTATACTCTATATTCTGTGATCGCCGGCTGTAATGTCTGTATACTCTTATATTCTGTGATCTCCAGCTTGTAATGTCTATATACCCTTATATTCAGTGATTCCTGGCTGTAATGTCTGTATACTCTTATATTCTGTGATCCCCGCAATAATGTCTGCATACTCTATATTCTGTGATCGCTGGCTGTAATGTCTGTATACTCTTATATTCTGTTTATCCCCAGCTGTAATGTCTGTATACTCTTATATTCTGTGATTCCTGGCTGTAATGTCTGTATACTCTTATATTCTGTGATCCACGGCAAGTAATGTCTGTATACTCTTATATCCAGTGATCTCCAGCTGTAATGTCTGTATATCTTCTACTTTCCTCCCCTGCCCAGGAGCTGTAGTATATCCGATCTGTTCCTGCATAGTTGGACACGTACATTACATAGGAGCACATTTATATTGTGGAACATATTTTTATTGTAAGACCTATTGATTAAAATGTACAATTGGTCATGGCTCAACCCCATTATCTGCACACGTCCTGCAGTGATGGTGTTGTGAACCCCTCATTTATAATGACTGAGGCAACCAATCTCAGGCTCTCAGTGATCTACTGCCCGCACATGTGATCTTCACTTATTGGGCTGTAACAGTCACATAAATGATGTGTGGCATGTGATCTTTGCAGGAACATCTGGGACCCCTTAGACGCAAGGGGTTAAAAGGGTAAATCATAACTATTTCTTTATTGACCAGCTTCCTATTTTTGGCCAAGTTTCTTAAAAACAAAAAAAACCCTTTAACAACTCAACGAATGAAAAGCAAAAACAGCATGCTGGAAAATGTGAGCGAGCGCCATATCTTGCAATTCCACATTGATATTCCTAACATCAGAGAGCCGCTATAATTTGAGCGTCGCTTTGTAGCATGAAACAGATTTGAGCCATTTGGACCTTTTCACATATTAATAAAGCAGCTTTGCATCTACACGTTTCTGATGCCCACTAATAATCAGGCGTGTGCAGATCCGAGCGTCAGGCTGGCGCTGTGGGTGAAACCGCAGCTTTGTAGAGCACGGGTTCAGCCTTCCCCAGCGCTCCAATTTCAGTAGGATTCTGTTTTCTAATTAGACCATTCGAGTTTTCTTTGAGTAAAATAAAAATGTCACAATAGGTGCCAGATTTTAATAGCGGGGATTTAATTAAACTTGGCAGTCAGCACTTTAGTCACAGTATAAAAAAAAGTAAGAAAGTTAATCAGTTTTTGGAATATAATATTGGATTATGTTGGAGGAAAATAGCTAATTAATTTGCATTAAATAATCATTAACTATCCAAAATTTAACATTGACTCAAATGTAATGAACTGTAAGTCACTGCTGTTCCCCCGCTTTAATGAGTAGCCATAAGGAACATTAATGGAAAATGATTATAGCAATATTTGAATCATTTCTTAAATGAAATGGACAAGTCTGAATACACACAATATAGGGAAGATTGCAGAGATTATAATGATCGGCCCTACCTCCGCAGTCTTCAGAATGTGTTATCTTACATAAAAGCTAATGGCCCATGAGGAGCAATATGACTTCTTATATGTCTTTTTCTGCAATTAATGTATCCGATGTCATTTGTTATATTAATTACATTTTTATATTGAGGGAAAATTAGCATTTATTAAATATAGGTAGACACCAATTAAATTAACTGATACAGTACACTATTGATATAGCACGAAGAGGCACGCCTACGCTGTATGATTCTAATAAGTGTATAGAGTGGCAATGTAGCCCACCCTGCTGGATCAGTTACCGACTGCTGTATCCAAGTCCACTTGACTAATATGAATTGATCAGAACCACAGTGCAAAAACTATTTTTGTTTGGCAAATGAATGAAAATTATGTACCGGTATTATGGTATATGGTTCATTGTCATTGTCACTTAAAATGAAATATTTACATATATATATATGTATATATATGTGTAAGGCTAAGACAATTTTTACACGTAAGTGTAGGACAGGCTATATACATAAGGCTAGCACGCAGGGCCATATTTTCTACGAGGCAAGGGTGGGCCCCATGCCCAGCACTGCCATTAGTAGAGAGATGGAATTGGCTTGCCAACTTTCCCCTCCTCCATCAGATGAGCTTCTTTGCAGGTGAGGTGTTGGGAAGTAGAGGATGAGCCTTATCTCCATTTGCAGTCGGGGGCACCCACACACATTAGAAGGTTGACCAAATGGTCGATTTTGATGGGTTCAGCTAATTTTAATCTACTGTACATGGGCACCTTAACTGCCATCTAAAGGGTGTGTTCACATTAGAGGTATATGAAAAAGAGTTCTTTTGGATGTCTCTGAACCCTGCAAGTTGTTTTGGACACTTTAAGTCTTTTGTCCTGAAGTAGCTTTTTCATTTGTTTTTTTTTCCAACATCTTTTGACCCCAATTTTTTTGTTTAGTTTTAATTGTATTCAACAAACTGAACAGTGATCCAGTGTTTTCTTTTAACGGTTTTTCCCCTGTGGAGACCTGAAGCTGTTAAAAGGAGGTCAAAAGACAACATATGAACAGTAAGTGGTTGTAACCTTGCAGTGCCTTTGTTCATTCTTTTTAGTGTATATTTAACACTCTTATTCTGTACGTTGTGCGTAAGCTGAAAACTGCAAATCAATCCAGAGGGGTTGGGTTAAACAGAGTTCATGAATATAAAGGACTACATTGCAGAAGGTTAACTAGTCCTCTGATGATATCTCCTGCTGATACAACAGTTATGTCATCAAAATTACAGCAATCAACCCGGTAAGGGATACATCACTGAAATTAGGGTCCTTGCCCGTATATCTTGCTGCTCTCAGATTAGTATATTTAAGTTTTTGTATTTTTTTTAATACGGTTATCTTTTATCTCTTAGTTATCAATAACATCTCCACTTGCTCTGAATGGAAAGATTCCTGAACATATTAAGAGGCTGGAGAACCTGTCCTATCACATCAGCCTGACACAGTGGCATGGTTTGATACAGCTGATATTGCATCTTCTGTAACTCCTATATTTAGGGACAAAGGTGCGGCATTTACACCTCCAAAGTAGGTGGAATTATACATTATGAAGAGCTATTGGACTGAAAAGGCCCATACATTATTATTATTGCACAGGGACCCTCTGTCTATTTTCACTCCTGAACAATAGATAAAGCCAAACTGATATAATAAGAAACACAAAAATATCATGGGAGTAGATACACAGTAGGGGCTCATCTTAAGGGGTTGTGCAAGCCAAATCCACTATGCAAGCATGTAACCATGACTGCTGCAACTACCATGATCAGGTCAAAGTATCAAAAAGAGAGAGATGCAAATGCCGCACTTTAGGGAAAGGCACTCCATTAATATGGAATGTGATTTTCAATTTTAACGAGTTTCGGAGTTACACTGGCTACTTCTGCAGTCATATGTAACTGTTTCAGCTCACCCAGTAAGGTGGGTTCTTCATGGTCCGGATGAGCACAGGCTTTGGTGCAGCAAACGGGAAGCCGTCAACCAGTAGTGGGACTTGACCCCACAGACCTCCATCAGAGGCCTTTTACCCAGCCAACCCATGCTCCTACTCTGTTCTGATGAAGGGCAAGGACTTCTTATTTTGTAAACATTCACTCATATGATGGCTACCTCCAATAGGTGACACCCCAGAGTCAGCTTTCTTCCTTCTGCAGGAAACTAATTTGCATATTTTTTTTCCAAGGTAGCAATGCCTAGCCAAAAAGTGTATCTATGCCAGCTGGTGATATGCTCCAGGTGAAACTTTACCCCCTAAGCCTTTCAGTAGACACAGGCTTTAGTAGGCAGACTGCTGCTCAATGCACTGAATATAGTCTCCTACATACTCCGGCTATGCATCAGTATTATAAACAGAGGTGTTCCTATATCTGTAGATGGGATTGATGGAATTCTCAGATGCCTAAGGGTACCGTCACACGTGGAGATCTCCCGGGCGATTCCACAGGCGACGCCGAGGCGTGGCCTGTCGCCGGCGACATCGCCAATGCATTGCCTAATGTAAATAGGCGACGGCGAGACGTCTGAGTGGTCGCCTGGTTTCACATCAAAACTGTGAAACCAGGCGACCATTCTTGGGCGATGTGTGCTGATCGCCCTGTGTAACATGTCATGAGCGATGTCAAAGGCGACAGCACACATCGCCCATACCATTCCGGTAGGCGTTTCAGGGCGTATTTTACTTGCTCTGGAGGTCTGCGTGGATTGGTGGCAGTTCGAGCGTTCCGATTGGTTGTCATGTTCAACGGCGCCATATTTGATGTCCAAAGGTGTCTCACCCAGGAGCATACATAGTGTACAGTGATGTCGCCTGTGTGTTTGCGGCTGTGTGCTAAAGTCCAGAGATGTGCCTGAAACAAATGTATGTTAACACAACGCATTCGCCTGAGCGTTGTCAATCTTTTGGTGCCGCCATATTCTGCACACCCATGGAGAAGGAAATGATAGGTGATCTATACATCCCATAACTGCAAACACACAAATATCTGTGCACACACATACTTTCAAGGCTGCAATATTATCCAGACCAAGAAAGCAAAAGTGATTTTATTAGACAACGCAGTAGCACAACGCACTTAACAAAAGCGCTGTACATATTGACTGTACAATAAAACGTCATGCGAGCGTCGTGCTTTGCCTTCTTGGCAACACCAATGCGTATAGCAATAATCCGCGACACATCACACGAGAGTTGTCTATAAAGCACCGAGCACATGCATTTCATGTAACGACACATTAAAATAATGACCAACCACACGTCTTCAAGGCGTCACACAACATTATGTTAACGCCTATCTCCGAGATGCGGCTCAAATTTACGTCCACATCGCTAAAATGGTGGCTCTGTGTGACGCGGAAGCGGCGACCAGTGACTTGATCGCCCCTGGGCCTTGGGCAACGCTCATGCAATTTCCGGTCGGGTTGTCGCCCGAGCGTCGCCTAAGTTGTCGCCCCGTATAAATGAGCAACGGCGACCTTAGGCGACACGCAAATCCGTGCGCGTGCACGTGCGTCGCCTATGGAATCGCCCGGGAGATCTCCACGTGTGACGGTACCCTTAGTGTATTTACTCTTTCCTGTTTCTGAATGTGTGGCTGAAGTAAACTTCCAGGACCTTCCAGATTTTACTCTATTTACTTATGTACCATCTTAAGTAACAAAAAGGCGATGTGCCCGAGTACCTAAGGGTTAATATTAGCTGTAGGAATAGACAACCTGAGACGTTCCCTAGAACATAGTACGGCCATGAATTCTGTCCTATTACATTCTTGTCGTACACTATTTCTCCCTTGATCTATGGACAGTTTTTTAGATAATGTACCATAATGTGTCTCTTATTTTCCTGCACATGAATATTTACAGCTCGCCGACTGAGCTTTCTACAAGAGTGCATGTGAAGTGAATGAAAATGCGCATGTAAATGTGTTCACGCCCTCTCATGACTTTGATCAGAAGACTTGTTAATGTGCTCTTTCATATATTCATTCTGAATCTTGACATCTGTAATTTAACAGTATGATTTCCCATATGACAGAGAGACTGTAAAGACTTGTGTTGTCTTTCATGCTTCCACATGCTGTACTTTCATCTTAGGCAATTTGTACTTAGGAGATTTATTCATACTCGGTGTTTCTGCATAATCCATGCAGATTTAGCTCCAGATATCATAACCTATCCTGTATATTGTGCTACGCAAGACACTGAGAATGTGCTGTCTGTTCAATTCAAGTGATAGAACAAAGAAAATAATTATTAAGACTAGAAGAACACTAAGGAGCAGTTACCAAAAAATATATGCCATGCAGTGCACGAAAACAGGCAAAGACGTCTGCACCAAATGTACTAAGGGGGAGTTCAGAAATCCTGATGTCTCTTTGACAATCCCCAATTGGTCCCAATCACATTTTTGGGTTTTGTGTACGTGTTTCTTCTTTTTTTGTGAATATAATGCAACCGTTATAATTCAAAGGCCTTTTTGCATCTGATTTGTAGACCACACTCCCCTATTCATGATTTTGGCTCAGCAAAAACATGGATAACACCCGTGTAGCATCTGTGGGCTGTCCGCTTTTCACTGACTGACTGTTTGGCTATGTGCACACGTTGTCGGGTGCACAGCGGGTTAGGGTCGGCGGCGGCTGGGCAGACCCGCCAGGAAGCTCCGGAGCCGTCCACCGGGATCCTGGCGGGTATGTGCCGCGGTTGTGCGGCGGGTGCCGGGCGGGTGGCCAGCGGGTTAGCGCCGGCGGTGTTGCGGCAGCTGGAAGCAGTACATGATTCTGCTTGCAGCCGCTGCAGAACCGTCTGGATTATAGAACATGCTCATTCTTTGCTAACCCGCTGGGAACCCAGCGGGTTAGCAACGGATGAGCATGTGGAAACCGCCGGTGTGTGCACACCGAGGGTCGGTTTCCATAGGTTTATATGTTAACCCAAAAGCCGCTTTTGGATTAACATAAATTTACATAAACCTCATGGAAACCGACCGGCGGTTTCCGTGGCTAAACCTGCAGTAAACCTTCCTGTGTGCACGTAGCCTTAGGAGAAGTTTAGAAAACCTCAATCAGTTTTTTGTTACTCTTTGAGAGAAACAGACAACACAATAATGGTTAAAATAACCAGATCTTTAATATTGATGGTCCAACTTTATGATAGGTCATCAATACCAGTTGGGTGGAGGTGTGACACGTGGCACGCCCTTGGATCAGCTATTCCCTGTACCGGCAGAGGTCTGATGTATTTAGTTGTGGAGCAGAAAAGCACAGCTACATTATTGGTGGGGTACTACAGATTCAGCTCTATTCATTTGAAGAATAGGGCATCAGTATTAAAGTTTTCGACAGCTCCTTTAATTGCTCAGCCAAGTGAAACAAGTGTTTCATATTAAACTTTATAGGAAATAAAGCACATTTTCCTACACAAAAAAACATATGCATGATTCTCCATTTTTTTATTTGACTCTTTTTTTGTAGCTCCACAACTCTTTACAGACGTGTTCATCACTGTCCCCATTGGGACTAATGTGTGTTCCCTATCAATACATCTTTGGACTGTAGGAGGCAACTGGTGAAATGAGGAAACCCATGCAAACACAGAGAAAGTAGAAAACCCTTGATGATGTTCTGCAGAATATGGTTTGAACCCAGGACCCAACGCTGCAGTACTGCTAACCGCTGAGCCACCGTGCTGCCCGTCTGTGATAGATGAATACCAGAGCTGGACATAAAGCTTATGAGTAGACATGCCGGACAGTAAGACTGAGTCTAAGTCGACAGTAGAGTGAGGAGTGATGCATCAACATGGGCTCTTTCATGCGAAAGAATGAAGTATCTGGTATATATTCTCAAGATGATCAATGTGCTGCCTTGGTTAAGACTCCAGTCCTATCCTCTGTAGCAGATGCCTCTGAGGCTTATTATGCTCTGTACAGATATGACATAATTTGAGACTGATACACCATTTTAGGCCTCATGATGTATGCATGCCAAGATGTTATGTCGCCCTGGGGCCTTGTAAGTGCCAGAGGATGTCGGGTGCAGGCATAAAGTTCAGCTGACATTGAGAACCAGAATGGACATTGGACCTGGCTTAGAATCCAATTGGTCATCTCTAGGCAATTTTGAATGGTGCGGCACCTTTTATCAATAAAAGTAAATTACCGTATATACTCGCGTATAAGCCGAGTTTTTCAGCCCAAAAATTGGGCTGAAAAGTACCCCCTCGGCTTATACGCGAGTCAGTGCTGTATACCGATGTATACATCGGTACATACCGATGTATACATCGGTATACAGCAGCCCCCGTAATGCAGGGCCCCCCCAGCCTGACTCCGGTCACCTGTAAAGGAAACTATACTTATCACAGTGCCGCTGTCTGCGCCCGCTCGCAGCTGCCGTACGCGATCCTCCATCTTCATGCGTCTTCTTCCTGATTCTGTGCTCGTCGCAGGCAATAACGTCATTCCCTGCGACGAGCACAGGAAACAGGAAGAAGAGGCATGAAGATGGAGGATCGCGTACGGCAGCTGCGAGCGGGTGCGAGCGGGCGCGGATAGCGGCACTGTGATAAGTATAGTTTCCTTTACAGGTGACCGGAGTCAGGCTGGGGGGGCCCTGGATTACGGGGGCTGCTGTATACTACCGCTGGGACTGCAATATACTACCACTGGGGCTGTATACACCACTGGGGCTGCTGCTGTATACTACCACTGGGGCTGCTAGGGCTCCTATATACTACCACTGAGGCTGCTGTATACTACCACTGGGGCTGCTGGGGATGCTACATACTACCACTGGGGCTGCTGTATACTACCACTGGGGAGGCCTGTATACCACTGGGGGGGGCCTGTATACCACACTGCTGGGGGCTGTATACCTGTGCTGAGGTCCACCCTCGGCTTATACACGAGTCAATAGGTTTTTCCAGATTTTTGGGGCAAAAGTAGGGGGGTCGGCTTATACACGAGTCGGCTTATACACGAGTATATACGGTATGTAAAATGTTAGTATGTAAACATAACCAGAGATGTGTGAACTCAGTTTTTCTAAAATATAATTGTGTTTAATTTCTTCCTTTATTTAGATTACATCTTGTTGATTTAGTGCCTTTTAATTTTGTCGATTAATGATATGCCAACATTTTATTTGCAGTTTTCGAGATTTACAAGCTTTGGGGAGTGAATATAAACTATAAAAAGTTTATTGTATAATTGAAGTTTTTATTATTGACAGTGATTACTATTTCACAATCCTCAGGCAAGATGCCCTACAATGGCCTACTGAGGGGGTTTGCTGGACATGAGATAAGTGGTGTTATAAGTACCGTATATACTCGTGTATAAGCCGACCCGTGTATAAGCCGAACCCCCTACTTTTTCCCCCAAAAACTGGGAAAACCTATTGACTCGCGTATAAGCCTAGGATGGACAATGCAGCAGCTACCGGTACTGAAAAATTTAAAAAATGAAAATAGATACGAATAAAATGTTGAACTTTTATTTTAAATAGAAACAGTAAACTACCAATGCAGCAGACCACCGTCTTGTTATAAAGCCCCCTATCACTGGTATATAGCCCACCATTTCTGTATATAGCAGCCACCACTGGTATATAGTGGCCATAACTAGTATACAGTTGCCGCCATCACTGATATACTGTCACGCTGGGAGTGGGGAAGACACCCAGCGTAGGATAACGACGGGGGGGGGGGAATCAGGAGTCCCTAATGCTAAGGCACAAGAAGGAGACGGTGACCACTAGACTTCCTAGAGCTGACCCTGTCTGCCCTAACGTCCCTATACAGTCTCCTCAACTGTCGCCGACCACGAACCTCGTCCCTCTCTGATCCTAGATCTATCCTATCTAAGGATCAGATGGAGAGGTTCACTAGACCCCTCCACTATCAACTAAAGACAAACACCAGGGAAGACAGACATTTGGGAAAAGGAAACACTTATCTGACAGCAGAACACAGCAACCTCCACAATCTCAGCTTCTGCTGGAGCAAGGATAAAGTGTGCACAAGGAACTATCACCTGCACCGAGGAAGGGTAATGAACCTCCTTATAAAGGTGGAAGGAGTCTGCTGGGTCCTAGTGACCTACAACATTGGTGGATAAAACCAGACCGAGCGCAAGACCTCCACAGCCGTCTCCCCATAATAGAGAGATCTCGTCACACCTTCTCTCCATCAACACAGAAGGTAAATGCCCCTGAAAGAGACGGACCATCCTCCACCATTATGGCTGATGGGCCAAACGCTGGGATCGTCTGCGCGTGGCCTCCACCCTGTCATCCGTGCCACCCGTGACAGTACCCCCCCTCCTACGAGTGGCCCCCGGACACTCAGGACCAGGCTTATCCGGATGGGAACGGTGAAAAGCGCGGACCAGCCTTGCGGCGGACACCTCCGACGCCGGCACCCACATCCGCTCCTCAGGACCGTACCCCCTCCAGTGCACCAAATACTGAAGAGAACGGCGCAACATGCGAGGATCAACCACCCTCGAGATCTCGAATTCCAGATTCCCCGCCACACAGATGGGCTCAGGAGGCAAAGGAGATGGTTAGACGACGGCACATACGGCTTGAGGAGCGACCTGTGAAACACATCGTGAATCTTAAGAGCAGGAGGCAACGCAAGACGAAACGCCACGGGATTGATAACGGCGGTTATCCTATAGGGGCCAATAAACCTGGGCCCCAACTTCCAAGAGGGCACCTTCAACTTCACATTCTTGGTAGACAACCACACGTAGTCATTCACACATAGGTCCGGACCTGGCGCACGCTTCCTGTCAGCCATACGTTTGTACCTGTCACCTAAGAGCTTCAAGCTACGCTGTACACCCCGCCAAACCGAGGAGAGGGACGAGGTAAAACGGTCCTCCTCCGGAACTCCGGAAGGACTCGTACCGCTAAAAGTACCAAACTGAGGATGAAACCCATATGCACCGAAGAACGGTGACTTGCCAGTGGACTCCTGAAGACGATTATTAAGGGCGAATTCGGCCAAGGGCAAATAATTTGCCCAAGTCTCCTGATGGTCAGAGACAAAACACCTCAGGTAAGTCTCCAAATTCTGATTCACACGTTCGGTTTGACCATTAGACTGAGGATGAAAAGCAGAAGAAAAGGACAACGTTATCCCCAAACGTGTACAAAAAGCCTTCCAAAATTTGGAGACGAACTGAGTACCGCGATCAGAAACCACATCGGAGGGAACCCCATGAAGTTTCACAATCTCACTTACGAACACCTGTGCCAGAGTCCGAGCATTAGGAAGTGCGGGCAGTGCCACAAAGCGAACCATCTTACTGAATCTATCTACTACTACCAGTACCACCGTCTTGCCCGCAGACGCCGGAAGATCGGTGATAAAATCCATTGACAAATGTGTCCATGGCCTCTCAGAATAGACAATGGCACGAGAGACCCAGACGGACGGGTATGCGGAACCTTAGCACGTGCACACACACCACAGGCGGATACGAATTCCGCTACGTCCTTCCTCAACCCCGGCCACCAAAAGCGACGAGACAAGAGATCGAAAGTGGCCCTACCGCCCGGATGCCCCGCCAGTACAGAGTCGTGATGCTCTGACAGCACCCTGAGGTGCAAAGAGAACGGCACAAAAAGCCTCCCAGAAGGGCAGGAGGCAGGGGCGCCCCCCTGAACCTTCAACACCTCCCCCTCCAGATCAGGGCAAAGAGCAGAAACAACCACCCCCTCCTGCAAGATGGGGACGGGACTCTCATGAGTACTACCACCCGGAAAACTACGCGATAATGCATCCGCCTTCACATTCTGAACCCCCGGACGGTAGGTGACGGTAAAATTAAATCTCGTGAAAAACAAAGACCACCTGGCCTGCCGGGGATTGAGACGCCTGGCGGACTCAAGGTAAGACAGGTTCTTATGGTCGGTAATAACCGTGACGGGATGGACAGCCCCCTCCAGCCAGTGCCGCCATTCCTCAAAAGCCAACTTAATAGCCAACAGCTCCCTATTACCCACATCATAGTTCCTCTCGGCCGACGACAACTTCTTGGAGAAGAACGCACAGGGCACCCATCTCCCAGGCGAAGGGCCCTGCGACAACACAGCCCCCACCCCCACCTCAGACGCATCCACTTCCACAATGAAGGGCTGAGAAAGATCGGGCTGACAAAGAACAGGCGCGGAAGCAAAACAACGCTTCAGGGAGGAAAAAGCCTGGCGAGCAGAATCAGACCACTCAGAAAAATCCGTCCCCTTCCTAGTCATGTCCGTAAGAGGCGTCACCAGTACCGAATAGTTCTTAATAAATTTACGGTAAAAATTGGTAAACCCCAAAAAGCGTTGCAATGCCCGTAGATTGTCCGGCTGTTCCCAATCTAGCACCGCCCGGACCTTTTCCGGATCCATCCGGAAACCCAACGGTGACAAGAGGTACCCCAAAAAACGAACCTCCTGAACGGCGAAAACACATTTCTCGAGTTTAGCATACAGTTTGTTGTCCCGTAAGACCTGCAATACCTGTTTGACATGGGACTGATGCGTCTCCATATCGGGAGAATAGATCAAGATATCGTCCAAGTAAACAACTACAAATCTACCCACCAAATGATGGAAAATATCATTGACAAAATGTTGGAAAACCGCCGGGGCGTTAGTGAGCCCGAACGGCATTACGAGACTTTCAAAATGGCCGTCCGGGGTATTAAACGCAGTTTTCCATTCATCCCCCTCTCTGACCCTAATCAGGTTGTAGGCCCCCCTCAAATCCAACTTGGAGAACCATTTGGCACCCACAACCTGACTAAATAAATCAGGGATCAGAGGGAGGGGGTATGGATCACGGACAGTAATCCGATTCAGTTCCCTTAAATCCAAACAAGGACGTAGGCCCCCATCTTTTTTTTTCACAAAAAAGAAACCAGCCGCAACCGGCGACGTGGAGGGCCTAATGTGTCCCGTCTCCAGACTTTCAGAAATGAAATCCTTCATTGCTTGTCTTTCGGGTCCAGATATAGTAAACATCCTAGCTTTGGGCAGTTTAGCTCCGGGAACGAGGTTGATAGGGCAATCATATGCCCGATGAGGGGGCAAGTCTCGGCACCCCTTCTCTGAGAACACATCCTCATACTCCGATAGGAATGGGGGCAGAGATTCAGCAGATACCACCGAAAGGGATGTAGCCAAACAATTCTCTGAACAAAAATCACTCCATTCCACAATGTCCCTGGACTGCCAATCCACTACGGGATTATGTTTAATCAACCATGGCAAGCCCAGGACAATGGGAGCGGGGAGACCGTCTAAGACATAGCAAGATAAGGTCTCCTGATGTTGGGATCCAACCGTTAACTTAATGTTATGTACGATATGTGTGAGACTACCCTGAGCAAGAGGGGCTGAGTCGATGGCATAGATACGGATGGGGCGAGACAATAAACAGCGGTTAAGCCCATGAGCGTGTACAAAACGAGCATCCACCATGCAGATCCCCGCACCACTATCCACAAACACAGAAATGCCTTCCGTTTTGCTCTCTAGCGCCACCTCTGCACTCAGGAGAAAATGGGAAGTACAAACGGAGGATACACACACCTCCCGCTCGACCACCTCCACCCCCCCCATAGTCACATGAGGTCCCGGCACCCTAGTCCGTTTAGGAGCGTAGGGACAGGCCCCGATAAAATGGTCTCCTTTCCCACAGAAAAAACAGACCCCCTTCCCCCTGCCCCGGGAGGCACCGGAGGAGAGCCTCGAGGCCGCCGCTCCTCCAAGCTGCATAGGTTCCTCCCCCCTCGGGAGAAATGACTCGCCCTCCGAGTGACCACCCGGCAACAAGGAACCACCATGAGAAGGGCTCCCAGTTGCAGGAGGTCTACCCCTCCGCTCCTGGAGGCGTCTATCCATGCGAATAGCCAACGACATAGCTGCCTCCAGGGACGGGGGGGTCTCATACACTGCCAGGGCATCCTTCAGTCTTTCTGAAAGACCCTGGCAAAAATGACTCCTGAGAGCCGGATCGTTCCACTTTGTGTCCATAGCCCACCTGCGGAACTCAGAACAATATGATTCCGCCGACCGAGTCCCCTGGTGGAGATGGCGCAATTTGGATTCAGCCAAAGAGACACGGTCAGGGTCATCATATATGAGGCCTAAGGCGTCAAAAAATCCATCCACAGACTGGAGACAAGTAGAGTCCTGTGGCAGAGAGAAAGCCCAGGATTGGGGATCCCCCTGCAGCAATGATATAATAATTCCTACCCGCTGCTGCTCATCACCAGTGGAATACGGCTTAAGCCTAAAGTATAATTTACAGGCCTCTTTGAACACAGTAAATTTGTCTCTGCCTCCTGAAAACCTGTCAGGGAGGGCAACCTTAGGTTCCGGTCTGGCCGGACCCACTGCTTGATTCCCCAAGACACCATTTTGCGGTTGTGGTCCCTGCAGAGCCGACCGAAGGTCCGCAACCTCCAAAGACAAGGTCTGCAGCTGCTGGGCCAAAGCAGACACAGGATCCATAAGGAAAGGAAGGAAAATCAAATCCTCCCCTTCCTTCACTTACAGTTATGGCAGGTGATAATGTCACGCTGGGAGTGGGGAAGACACCCAGCGTAGGATAACGACGGGGGGGGGGGAATCAGGAGTCCCTAATGCTAAGGGCACAAGAAGGAGACGGTGACCCCTAGACTTCCTAGAGCTGACCCTGTCTGCCCTAACGTCCCTATACAGTCTCCTTAACTGTCGCCGACCACACGAACCTCGTCCCTCTCTGATCCTAGATCTATCCTATCTAAGGATCAGATGGAGAGGTTCACTAGACCCCTCCACTATCAACTAAAGACAAACACCAGGGAAGACAGACATTTGGGAAAAGGAAACACTTATCTGACAGCAGAACACAGCAACCTCCACAATCTCAGCTTCTGCTGGAGCAAGGATAAAGTGTGCACAAGGAACTATCACCTGCACCGAGGAAGGGTAATGAACCTCCTTATAAAGGTGGAAGGAGTCTGCTGGGTCCTAGTGACCTACAACATTGGTGGATAAAACCAGACCGAGCGCAAGACCTCCACAGCCGTCTCCCCATAATAGAGAGATCTCATCACACCTTCTCTCCATCAACACAGAAGGTAAATGCCCCTGAAAGAGACGGACCATCCTCCACCATTATGGCTGATGGGCCAAACGCTGGGATCGTCTGCGCGTGGCCTCCACCCTGTCATCCGTGCCACCCGTGACATATACAGTCCTAGCAGTGATATACAGGCCCTCATCAGTGGTATAAAGGCCCAGCAGTGGTATACAGGCCCCTCGGCAGTGCTATACAGCCCTAGGACGGGTATACAGGCCCAACAGTGGAATACAGGCCCTCAGCAGTGCCCCCAGCACTGGTATACAGGCCCAGCAGTGGTATACAGGCCCCTCAGCAGTGCTATACAGCCCCAGGACTGGTATACAGGCCCAGCAGTGGATACAGGCCCCTCAGCAGTGCTATACAGCCCCCAGCACTGGTATACAGGCCCAGCAGTGGTATACAGGCCCCTCAGCAGTGCTATACAGCCCCCAGACTGGTATACAGGCCCAGCAGTGGTATACAGGCCCCTCAGCAGTGCTGATACAGCCCCCAGGACTGGTATACAGGCCCAGAGGTGGTATACAGGCCCCTCAGCAGTGTTATAACTAGCCCCAGGACGTGGTATACAGGCCTAGAGTGTTATACAGGCCCCCTTCAGCAGATGTCGCTTAATATACAGCCCCCAGGACTGGTATACAGGCCCAGCACTGGTATACAGCTCCCCTGCTGTCTCACCACCCCCCATGTATACAGAGGCCCCCCCAGCAGTGATCTAACACCCTGGGTCTGCAGGCACCCGGGTCCTCCATCTGCGTGCCCTGCGGCTTCTAATACCGGCGTCCTTCCCGCACTTCCTGTTTAATTGCGATCATGTGACCGCAGGTCACATGATTACGTTCACGCAGGAAGAGCGGGGAGGACGCCGGTATTAGAAGCCGCGGGAAACGCAGACGGAGCAGCTGGAGGACCCGGGTGCAGACCGAGGACCAGGACAGAGGGGGTGAGATGGATCACTGCGGGGGCCTCTGTATACATAGGGGGTGGGGAGACAGCAGGGGAGGCTATACTGTGCAGGGGAGCAGTAATGTACTATGCGCTGCTCCCCATGCATAATTAATGAGCGGCACCACGTGACGTGCCGATCATTCTGCAGCCTCCCCCCTCCTCCTCCTGCCTCCTGCAGTGCCCGGACACAGCCCCCACCACACTATAGTGTATATGACTCGCGTATAAGCCGAGGGGGGGACTTTTCAGCCCAATTGTTGGGCTGAAAAAGTCGGCTTATACACGAGTATATACGGTATCTATAATACCAAGGCAGAAAATTACCATAAATATAGCTGTTGTAAGATATAACAGGATGCAAAGCCCTACCCAGAACAGTTGAATCTAAACCTATATAAATGCTGATTAGCTGTAATGCATGGAAATATCATTCTATGCTATGATCTGGTAGAAATTCCCAATGACTATAATTTGCTAATAGTATCCCAGGGGTTTACTGTATAATGTACTTTTCTCTAATATGAGATACAGAATAATGATCTTGTGGTTCATTTAAATGACAGAATGTCCCTTGTTTACATCAGGCTACATTCAGGTATAGCTGAATTCCTCGTATTTCATTGACTGTATGACCTCTCATCACCCAGAAGACCTTTGGCGTAGTAAATCATGTGGCACCAACTTCTGTAATATGTAATCCATTCTTACCAACATTATAGTTGGGAAATAAGGATTTTTAAGTCCCACCTAGAATGCCTACCTTGGAATGTATTTGACCTACCCTGAAGGAATGCCCTCTTTAGGACAGAATGTACATCCTGTAAGGCTACCTTCACATTTGCAGACGTTCGCGCTGCGCACGGTGCTTACGTTCATGTTAAAATACGCATGCGGACTGCGCACCTATATTTTACATGGTGTGCGCATTCATCCGCAAGAAATAAATTATGTCGCGTATGTCCGCGTATCTGTACGCATGCGCATGATGGAGGGCCCAAATGTCCACCGCGGGACGCAGCATGTAGGAATTTTTGGCGCGTCTGCAAAGAGGCAGCATGTGCATGCGCACGCCAGCGCATGGTGCGTTCATTAGTCCCTATGAGTGCGCAAGCGTGCGCGACGTTTTGCGGATGTTGCTGATGGTGCGCATGCGTATGGGGCGTGCCAGTAGGTGAAGTGATGAAAATTAGGGGTAATTTCAGAAACGCATGCAGATAGAAACAGCATGCGCATGATAAAAACGCACGCATACGCAGTGCGTATCATCAGTATGTGCATACGCATGCTGATGAAATCTGCAACGTTTACATGCTTTTATATGCGTTTCCACATGCTGATGCACATGCGCATCGTACGCGGCGTTAACATCTGCAAATGTGAAGGCACCCTAAGCCATGTTGCTTTTGGTCTATTATCTTCTGAGTTTGCTGTGATTTTGTTTAAAATTCCTGACAGTTACAGCAAATTTGGAATAAAGTGTGTAAATAATATGTAGATAAAAAGAATTTCCTATAATGCCCTGCACCAGAGAGTGTTGTAGTAAATGTGCAATTGTACAAGCTCAATACACCTTTGCATTTGTGCAGTATCTCCAAAGACCAAATGACAAAGGCTCATGTAACTGGTTCGAGAGCCTGGTTGGCACTGTAGAAGGCCACTCTCTGTTGGGGTTGGAAACTGTATGTTCAGAGATGTTCTACTCTAGAAATAATTATACTTTAACCGCTACACAGGAACCTTGACTTTGTTGAGGTGAAGCCCACTGTTTATAACCCTAGTTTCATAGTGGCAGGTGCTGAAAGAAAAGGTGTAGTCATATTTAGTCGAAGTAGGGACAGAGGTTAAGTTAGATAAGGGAGAACTAAAGCCAAGAGAAAGTCAAGCCAAAGTTAGAATCAAGAGCGGAGAGCAATGCTGGGCATCAAAACCATGGATGACACAAAGTACAAGGTCAGATACAAGCTAAGGTCAAGTAGGGTTGGCACGAACCGGATGCCAATAAAGCCACTGGAAGGTACCAACCACCTAATGGACACTGACAATGAACTCCAAACATAATGTAATCCATGGACTCAGAAATGAATTTAAGTTTTTCTATTTCCTCACTGAAGTTAAAATTTGCATTCACCTAATTATTCTAAGTAATCAGCTAAGGAGTTATTTTGGGGATAATATGAAGTCAACGCCTGAAGACTAGAATTACCCAATGGTTAAGTATAACCCTTATGGTGCTCATTTGTCCTGTAGTCCTATAGGTTACTATATGGATGTTTTTGTGAGGCTATGGTACAATATATGGTATATATATATGCAGGTTGTGTTCTGCGATATAAACTAAGAAATTCATATTCTGGGGCTTGTAGTTCCACAGGTTGAGGTAATGCATTACAAGTGCAGGACTGCAGTTGAGCCAAGACAGGAGCATGTCTGGCCACCCTGATACCTCACACACCTGGGTGTCTCGGGATATAACCTGTGTGTTAATGTGATTACATCTCTCTGTGCATTTGGGAAAGCAGGAGCACCCTGGAAGATGGGCAAGAGGCCAGACCTCATGCTTAGAACAATGTGTCCTTGGAATGCACGAGGGTCAGGGACCATAGGCTCTTTCTTGCTTGGGACCAGCTAGTGTCCTGGAAAACATGAAGTTCGGAAATCGCATGCAGAGCCTGTGATGGCTCTGGAAAGTACGTGTGAAGGCTCTCTCTCTGGATGTGTGTGGACAAGGTCCATGAAGGGACAGACTGGGTCTCACTCTCAGTGCTTGGAGTGACCATTGTCCTGCAATGCACCTTGGATGGTATGCGTGGAAGTTGATGGCATCCTGGAACGCACACAATGAGGAAACCAACATGGGGGGAGTGTCTGGAAGTGGATGGAACGCATCTCAAAAGACTATGTTTATAATGCCAGGTGGCATTAGGTATTACATATTATGGTCGTTTTATGTTAAATGGTTTATTGTGTAATTAACCAATGGACTTTGTTTTACTGAAAACATGCCTGTATGCTTCAATCTCGCTACCATTTAAGTGTCCCCTAACACACTCAGTGAGAAATCACAAATCACTACTATATATATAATGATTATTAAATGAGTATTATATTTTATATTCAGCCTTAATTATTGGTATTATCTTCATCATCATCATCATTATTATTATTATTATTATTATTATTATACAAATATACAACAGTTACACACAGAAAATAAAATCATTATGCTGAATTTTGTATTAATTCACTAGTCAGACACTTCCAATTATTATTATTATTATTATTATTATTATTATCACAATTTTTTATGTTAATAACATTTCAGTTTGTAAAATGTTTATTTTGCAGCAATTGTAATTTAAAGTTCTACATAAGATGATCCATCAATCTCATTTTCGTAGGGTTTTGCAGTGAGGGGGAAGACTGCAGATTGTCATTTCCCTTTCATTTAGTGTAGAGGTGACTGAGGAGCGTCCTGATTTTAGCACCTGTGAGTCATTTAAATGCTCCTATATCAGTGTGTTGATTGCTCTCTCCATATATATATACCCTCTGTCAGACACTCTGTCTCAGGCTCCATGGGACAGCACAAAGCTCAATTTACTCATCATATCCCTATCTGGCCTGGTCACATATTTGAATTTCAATTTTATTTCTTCCCCGCTGGTGCTGTTCTCAGGAGATCAGTTTATCTGGTTGATTTTCACCATATCCATCAATCATATGTCTGTGCTTTTGGGTCATTATAACAGCCTTTATACACAGACACAGCTGTAATTCAATCCTGAAGACTCCTATACATTGACTCGGGCACTGGGGCGTCATCCGAGGCGAGAAAAATATATTTCCCTACAAACATAGATTGCTGCTTTAAGATGGATTCACTCCCTCATGGACATATAGTCGAAGCTGAGTAAATAAATGAAATAGAGGAAGTCAGTAGGGATTACACACTGTGTATCATAATGATGATAAATGAAGCCTGCAATGACCATAGGACTGCAGAGTCTAGGAAATGTATGCTAATAAAGACACATTCGGAGGACTTGGGGCAATCATCTGCCGACTTTCAGAAACATTCTCCATAGTGTTTTTCCCCTTTCAGAAGGAAAAATTGTTCTGACACTTGGATCCGCTGGTGCTTTTTACAAAAGAGAACATAAGGTGATGAGTTCACATCCCTTTCTTACACAGCCAAGCATCAAACCTAAGTGCTTTTATGTTTTTTTACATAGCTAGCTAACAACAGATTGAATCTTCCATATGGGAATATCTACGAATTAAGTCATTTCAATGAAAATCCATTTAACTGAAACTCAAATATTTCCAGACGGTTCCTGTTTGGGTCTTTGATCTTGTCAGGATGGATATTAGGAATATGTGATGAAAATCACTTTTATAAACCAATTATATGGTAAGAGCAGTTGAAACGTCCCTTAAAAAGGACCTGTCACCAACCATCCATTACAGCACTGAATGCAACATGTCTGCTGCATTCAGGCAAGGGGTCCCCCATCCCTTGATCCCCCTGTACCCCGAGATAATACACTTTGAAAACTTACATACTGGAGCCAAATAGGTGGCTTGTGGCTGGAGCCACTTCTCTCAAAGGGCAGTTTCACGCCCCCCTGGATCTTTAATCTGGCCATGTCACTCATTCTCTCCCTCGCCTGCTGCATAACACAAAGTGAGGGATGCGGTGCTGGCTGCATTGCCCCGCCTCCTGCGGTGATGTCACCACTTATACCCGCCCTGCTCCATGGTTAACAGCCACTAGCCACCACCTATTTGGTAAGTTTTCAAAGTCTATTATCTTGGGGTACAGGGGGGGAGTCAAGAGATGGGGGACCCCTTGCCTGAATGCAGCAGACATGCTGCATTCAGTGCTGTAATTAGATCACCATGGATAGTTGGTGACAGGTCCTCTTTAACGGGAATTTATCAGCAAATCTTTGCTATGTCAGCTGGGGAAAGCATGATGTAATGGTACCTTTACACGCAGCCACAGAAAGGTAGAAACCGCCAGGTATCGGACACAATTGTGCCTGTTGCCATGAAAACACCACGAAGTGGCGGCGTGTAATTCAGGAATTTCCTTCATGTGTCTTGCAGATACCTGGATTACACGCCGCCACTTCGTGGTGTTTTCATGGCAACAGGCACAATTGTGTCCGATGCCTGGTGGTTTCTACCTTCCTGTAGCTGTGTGTAAATGTACCATAAGAGAAAACAAAGAGCAACTGTGCTTCTGTTATCAGGGTCTGTGCAATTTTTTATTTAAACTAATGGCTTTATTACCCTGTGATTAACATTGCAGGACTAGGAAGTCACATGCAGGGCAGTCTGACACCCCCCCTCCTGTGTTTGACACCTCACTGTGAATGTGTGAAAGCCTAGTGTGAGCAGGGGGCACCTATCTCTCCTATTATGTGTTCCTAAAAATAAATTATTTTATTATTTGAGAATGGCTTCAGTATCTATGTGATACTTCAAAAGATTCAGATTCTCTTTGCCTACATTATGTTTCTGTAGGATGAGGTAGAACAAACCTGCTCACAAATTCCTTTTTATGTTATTTTCCTAAAATGCTTTGCCTGGATCTGCTCAATGCTTCATTTTCTTTTGGAAACAGGAATGTGACCATTGTGGACAATTAGCACTGGGTCTAGCAGTGGGGTGTCTACATCTTTTTTTGATCCCATGGACGTGTGATGGCTGCCAATTTTTGGAACTAATGGTGATGCTTTGGATGGATACTACTGTAGATAATGTCTAAAGCAGAATAATTCCCAACCACAACATTAGAGGACGGAGAGAGAAGGACAGAGAATCAGGATTGCACAACTAGCATTTTTAATTTTACACCATGTTGGATCATTTTAATTCCCAAATTGGGGTGGATAACTCTTCCTCTTCATCAGGAGACGTCATCACTCATTTCAGTATATTTGGGGTATTTCCATCAAGAGCCTTTATCATTAGGTTCCATTATATTCTTGGCAACAAAATAGTGGATGCTAGAACAAAACACACCTAACATGTGCTGGGTGATGGATCCAATACTCTTCCATTTTTATGCTCCTATTAGGAAATTAAAAGACTGGCTGTCCTCTGGTGCCAGAACATGCTCAAAGATTTCCCCACATTGATCACTGGAAATGCACATGTTATTACTTTAAACGAAATCTGTTACCATTTTTTGAAACCTAATCTGATATCATCATCATGTAAGGTCAGAGATCCTGATTCCATCGATGAGTCACAATCTAGGCAGTTTGCTGTAGGTTTAATAAAATCACTGTTTTATCAGAAGGATATTATCACTGAAGAACTAGCAGTCCTCCATATTCATGAGCTCGGTATAATCCCATCAACACTATTGATTAGCAGCTTTCTGCCTATTCTCTTTCAACACAGAAAGCTGTCAGTCAGTGGTGTGGGTGGGGTTATACAGCGCTCAATAGTCAATAGTCAGAGAACTGGCCAATCTACTGCAGATAAAACAGTGATTTTATAAAAAACTGCTGTTAAATAGTTCAGGAAATTGCTGGAACCAGGGTCTCTTCTCCTACATTATGCTACTCTAAGGCTGCTTTCACACTGCAGTTTTTTCCTGATCAGGATTCATTAGATTTTGTGTGCCAAAACCCGAAGTGTCTCCAAAACCCAGAGCAGGTGTCAATCTTTAAATTATAGTTTTTCTCTTCAAGTTTCACTCCTGGTTTTGGCACACAAAACCTGATGAATCCTAATCAGGAAAAAACTGAGGTGTGAAAGCAGCCTTAGGGCTCGGACACACTCATCCGACTTTGACGGAGGAGTCTCGGAAAGGGCTGGAGCAGTGACCCTGAACGGCCTCTCTCTGTCAGGGCAGGGAGTGTGGAGTTGCACAAAAACACAAGCAGCCGACAGCCCCTTCCACAGAGGGAGAAGCCGTTCAGGGTTACTGATCCAGCGCTTTCCTAGACTCCTCCATCAAACTCGGATGTCTGTCGGACAGTGTGTCCCTGCCCTTAGATGGGTTTGCAAAATCCAGGTGACAGATTCCCTTTATAAAATTTATAATTAAAGTGGACTTTAACATGCCCGGTAAATATCCATTGCACCCAGCAACAGGCTGATAACTCCTCTGAGAGGCAACACGGGTGTCCGCATACCGGTGCTCAGTCACCTACAACCCACAGATGGGGGTAGTTGTTGTGAGGCGGTCGACAGGGTATGGGGTAATCGGGTACCAGGGCTGATGGCGGCTTTGATGGGGTGATTACGGCTGGTCGATCCCCAGTCCTGTGCCCTGGACCCTCAGTGGTGGAGGTGGTGGGGGATAAAGAGATTGTTAAAGTGACGCCACCTATGGTACCTGGAAACGGGTATACCAGGGCTGCAACCAGCCTCTGAGGTAATGGTGGGTGCAGCAGAGTGTGGTACAGCTCCCCACAGGTGGAGCTTTACCTCAGGGCAGTGGGGATGGATGAGGGGAGTAGTAGTTAAGTCTTTGCTGACAAAGCGGTGAGTTGCAGTGACTAGACAGGCACACAGACACACAGGGATTGTTTTAGTGCCTTTTACTGGTGACAAGGTAACAGGTACAGTCCAGAATAGTAACCAGGTCCCCAGTGCAATTTGGGACTTCCACCTTAGAAAGTTATGAGGCCTCCTCTGTCTTTGTTCTCTATGGTGTGGGGTAAGTCCTGCCTGAGCCTGAACCCACCGCTTCTTCTCCCTCTCTGGGCTTTGCTCTAAACTGACAATGAGGTCCTTCTGCGGGGTCCCCATTCTTCCCATGTCCCCTGGTCCTGTGCTTGGTCAGTTTTTAGCATCTCTTATTTGCTCTCCTCAGGGCTGAACTCCGCCTGAGTCTTCCGGGCTTTTGCTGTAGCACTAAATGCTGGCAGTGTCGGACTCCAGTGTCCGGGTACACTAAAGGGCTGTAGTAACCGGTTCCCTTTTCTTAGTTCCCTTCTTTCTCCACTTGCCTCCGACCCTTTCCCTAGGGGATGCACAGCGGTCAGTGCTGGCCTGATCCTGGGCCTGGATCCTTCCCAGCGACCAGCTCCTCACTCCAGCTCTCTCCTCACACACTAACTGGAGCTCACTACTGGGACTGACTAACTCCTCCCCTCAGGCCTGGATGTTTTAAAGGGGAACTGACTTAAGGTAGCCAGTAGAGCTCCCCCTTCAGGTCTGGGGTGGAAGCTGGTTTGTGCTGTGCGAACCAAGGTGTAATTCCCTTCTTGCACCAGTGGATCCTGTGGCAATCCCCCGCAGGGGTGCCACAGTAGCAACAGCGTCCTGCCATGCTGTCAGGGAAGTGACTGGTGGCATTTATAGACACAAGGTTACCATAGGGCTCTGCCACTCAGGTACATGTGAAGCATAGTGTCAGATCATCCCATTAGTCATGCCCTGCTATTAGATCAGACGGGCTTCTCCGCACTGATTATATGCCTCACAAATGACAGACGCCCCTCAGTGGGTCCAGCCTCAAACTTCAGATAAAAAAAGATGCAAGAAAACACTAAAGATGAAAAGGTGAGGTGTTAGTAGATATTTTGGTCCAAAATATGTAAGCTTGTAACCCCCAGTCAAGGGCCCTCACTTTTACGAGTCCTAACCATATGTTTACTGCCATATGTTTATTTATACTTTGAGATTCACCGAATAGGATATAAAATCAGAAAAAAATCAACAAAACATTGCCCGGTAAATATCCATTGCACCTAGCGGCAGGCTGATAGCTCCTTCGAGAGGCAACACAGATGTCCGCATATCGGTGCTCAGTCACCTGCAACCCACAGATGGGGCGGTTGTAGCACCAGTGTCCGGCCATGCTGTCAGGGAGGCGAATGGTAGCATTTACAGACACAAGGTTACCATAGGGCTCTGCCACTCAGGTGCATGTGAAGCATAGTGTCAGAGCAGCCCATTGGTCATGCCCAGCTATTAGATCAGGCTAGGAGGATTAAATCAAGATTGTTTGTGGTGTATTCCTGAGGAAGGGGCCAGGACAGCCCCAAAACGCGTAGAAGTAATAAAGCACCGTTCTTATATACCAAGATTGTGATCCTTCCTTATACTCAGCAGCGCGGATCATCGCACACCCCGATCCTTTGGATTATGTACATGTATGTTCCTGTTGGAACGATGGATCCTGCGGCAGCTATCTTGAGCATTTAAAACAGGTTGTGAGGCACACAACCGCATCAGGTGAGCAGTACCTCATCTTTCAACCTATTTGATATCTAAGAAATAAGACCCTATTGCGCCCTTGTCTACCCTTTAATAGGCAATGTGTGACTGTGGCCTAGAGGGCTTCCTGACATAGAGTCTTGGTTTGTTATAGTTGTCATCACATCATCACTAATATATATGGAAATGATTTCTTTTTACTAACAGTGGATGTTTGCTAGAATTAATTTCATTTCTGTCTTTACACTGTAATAAGTCTCTGTGCCTCTCCGAACTCTTAAAACACATGTAGCTTTTAGTGCTGAATTAATAAAGAGATGGAAACATTAGGGGCAAGTCTGCAAAGGTGAAAATAAATAGTTAATATCTTTTTTACTAATGTGTAAGAGCCATTAATAACCCCATAGGTTTCTACCTTAAAACTTTCTGCGCCCCAGACTCACGGCTAATGTTTCCTTTTGACAACAACAACCTTTCTTTTCCCTCTGGAAATGTCTCTTCGCGAGAAGCTGAATGCTGCCTCTCGTTGTGCTCGTGCTACTGTATTATTTAATGCAAAAACGGTGTTAAAATGTGACGGCTAAAGTCCATTTGCACTTCTCAGCAATGCAAATGTCAAAGCGGTCTGAGCTTTTTGCAGATATTTACTCTTAACAAAAAGGGAACATCAGACTAGAACATTTAAATCCTCTCTGCTTTAAGGGCTTGTGAAGAGCTCGGAAGCTTCATCCGCACTGCCGAAAAATGGCAGAAAATGCTTTGAAATCAGAGTCAAAGAATCGGTGCAAAAACATGGCTAAATGTGCTAAGAACAACTAGTATCAAGGTACTAAAGTACTTCACGGATCCCGAATGTATTAAAGATGACTTGTCTAATCTTCTGGATGCCAGTAACAATGCGGAAGGTCTGATAAGCAGCATTTTCTACCAAAGTGCTGAAGTAAACACATACTTGGTGTATTTTTTGCTGAAATAGTTGAGTTTCTATGAATAATTCGCTTTCTTATCCTATTCCATCATTTCTAGGAAACTGACAGGAGTGCAAATAAGGAAAATCATCATCTATTCTGGTATATTGCTTGTCAAGCAACTGGGTTAGACTAAGCGCTATAGGTTCTGGATGGTTTCATGTTTAAAGGGATCATCCACCTCTTAAAGGGAATGTCTTATCAGAAAATAGCCTATTATTTACACCAGGTTCTCATGTTAACGTTTTTCCAATTTGCGTATTTTTGTGCCTTTTTCATATTATGGTGTGTATGAAAAAAATAGAAATCTTTACATTTTAACATAGACTTGTTAGGCTATTCAAGACTGTTCTTAATAGCAATAGATGAGTCAGCCCCTATCTTTTGTATTGAAGTTTCTAATAAGCCAGTGCATATGTTTTTGTGAAAGGAGGGGTAGAGTTAGTTGTGAAATCACCTGTTGTGATTGGTGGATCTTATGTGATCCACTGTGTATAGAGGTGCTGCCTGTCATTGTAATGCTGGCTCTGATGGTAATCAGAGTTCTGAAAAGTCTTCAAGAGATCAGGTTTTCACTAAATCATCTGACTGCAACATAATGTAGGCAAAGAAACCCATCATGTAGGTTACTGGCTGCAGCCGTTCTCACACAGTCAAAAGATTTATTTCAGGCACACAGAAGAGCTTAGATAGCTGCCCTGTCCATACCAGGTTCTCAATAGAGATTGTGCATTGACTGTGAGATATCAATCAAAGCAGAGGGTGTGTCAGGCTGCCGTGTGCATGAGGTTTAAGGGCGGCTTCACACTGCGGTCAGGTCCGGTCCGGGGCTGTCAGGGATGAACCTAACGACCCCGGACCGGATCTGAACACAGAACCGGAGGGCAATCCGGCCCCATAGACTCCCATGTTAGGGAGCGCCGGATTGCCCCAGATCCTCACGGACAGATGGAAACCGGATGGCGGATAGCTGCCATTCGGCTCCATCCGGCCCCATAGAATACTATGGGGCCAAAATCCGGTCTGGGGCTGTCCGGTTTAAACCGGACAGTCCTGGACCGGACCTGACCGCAGTGTGAAGCCGCCCTAAGTCCTGCAGTGTTAATCACGGTGAAGGTGAAAATAAATAATTAATATCTCTTTTACTAATGTATAAGAGCCATTAATAACCCTATAGGTTTCTACTGTAAAACTTTCTGCGCCCCAGGCTCACGGCTAATGTTTCCTTTTGACAACTACAATCTTCCTTTTCCCTCTGGAAATGTCTCTTCCCAGAAGCTGAATGCTGCCTCTCATTGTGGTCATGCTACTGTATTATTTAATGAAATAAAGCCGTTAGTTTAAGTAAACAATTGCACAAACACAGATAAGAGAAGCACAGTTGCTTTGTTTTTTTTAACTCTTACATCCTGCTGTCCTCAGCTTACAAAGCAAAATGCTGCTGACAGAGCCCTTTAAAAAAAAGTATAGGAAATGTGAGTGTAAAATAGCCCCAGTGGCCATTATAAATATCACGGTTTCTATGTTTTTTAATACACGTTGTCTCAAGTTATACAAAAAGACATTTAGCCCAAAAATCAGACTTAAGTAAGAAGTTGTGTTCTGATGATGCATTCCATTCAACATCAATCTGTTTTATTAATTTCTTATTTTTCGCTTTATAAGACGCACCGGATTATAAGACGCACCCCCAAATTTGGTGAAGAAAAAGAGAAATTTTTTTTTTTTAATGTTAAATGATGTCCGTCTTACAATACATAGTAACATAGTAACATAGTTTTTAAGGTTGAAGGAAGACTTTAAGTCCATCTAGTTCAACCCATAGCCTAACAATCAGTATATATGTTCCTCATCCTGGTACATAAACCCCCCAATCCTGGTATCCTGCTATATATCCCTCATCCTGGCATATATGTCCCTCATCCGGCTATACATGTCCCCATCCTGTATAAATGCGCCCATCCTGGTATGTATATTGCTCATCCTGGTATATATGTCCCCATCCTATATATATGCTCCAATCATGGCATATACGGTATGTCCCTCATCCTGGTATACATGTGCCCATTCTGTATGTATGGCCCCCATCCTGTATATGTACCCCCATCCTATATATGACCCCCAACCTGTATATATGTCCCCCATTCTGTATATATTTCCCCTATTCTGTATATATGCACCCCATCCTGTATATGTTCCCCCATCCTGTATATATGCCCCCATTCTGTTAAAAAGTGAAAAATACGGTATCTTCAGAGTGAGGAAAGCTCCATTTTTCTGATGCTGAACACCAATTTGAAGGTCACTTAGAATGTCTGCATCATTGTTATGGTTGCATTATTTCTGCAGGCACAAATACAGGGATTTTATTGTTCTTCAAATAATAATTTATAGAAATTAAATAATAACACATTTAATATGCACAATTGTAATCTATTTTATAGATAAATATTCTTTTTCTATGTATCAGTCACTTTTTATCTCCTACACAGCTCAAGTCTACAAATCTATGTATAGTGAGGGATCAAATTATAATTGATGTCTATAAAAGTCTATGGTGGGAAGAGGTGAAAGATGTTGGTTAATTTGAGTTCATTGATTTGATGCTAATTGTATTTATGTAGAATATTAGGAAATTCCCTGGACCTGGCAAATGTAAATAATCTTTCAAACTGATTCCTGCAAATCATCTAAAGAGTTCCTATCACCATTTTACACAAAGCATAAGATTGCATGAGGTAAAGATGATTCACATAACCCCATGTATAAACGCACATACATAAAATGTTAAAGCAGTATTGTATGTATAATTTATTATTTATTGCAAAGTTACACTTATCAGCTTGATTTGACATGTTTTTACCATGTCGGCTGTTCAGGACTTCATTCTGCACTGTGTTACCGAGGGGCTTTTAAGCCGGTGATTAAGGGGTTAATCAGACGCTGGTGTCATGACACCATCTGTCCAGGGGTTGTCCTCCCCCCCTGGATACATGGTGACATGACATCATGTATCTGAATGGGTTAATTATTCTGTAAACCAGGTTCAAGTGTATGTCGGGACAGAAAGAGCCATGATTTGTAAGGAGCTGTCCATGGTGCTGAAGCTTCCATTCACAAATCACCGGCTTATTCTGTCACATCTCTAAACCCGACATACACTTGAACCTGGTTTACAGAATAATTAATCCATTCAGACACATGATGTCATGTCACCATGTATCCAGGGGGGAGGACAACCCCTGGACAGATGGTGTCATGATACCAGCGTCTGATTAACCCCTTAATCACCGGCTTAAAACCCCCTCGGTAGCACAGTGCAGAATGAAGTCCTGAACAGCCGACATGGTAAAAACATGTAAAATCAAGCTGATAAGTGTAACTTTGCAAAAAATAATAAATTATACATATAATAATGCTTCACTGCCGCTGTCACAGCAATGAAACATTATTGTAACTGTATGGGGACTGCGGGGGGCCAGTGATTTTGACAGCACACGGCTGCGACTCTCGCACCGTGTGCTGTGTGGGTGCGAGTTTGATTCGCACCCATATAGTTTTAATGGCCCCTCGCATGAGGCAATCGTGGTGCAATCGCAGCATGCTGCGATTGCACTCGGATTGCTCTCGCAAAGCGAGTTTAATGCCAGAAACTTGCATTAATGTGACCTGTATCATTGAAAGATACAGGTCCGAGTTTAATGCGAGTTTTCTCGCATTAAACTCGTGCCAGTTCAACGCCAGCGTGCCTCCACCCTTAGGCTGGTTGCACACTGCAGTTTTTTCCCTGATCAGGTTCGATCAGTTTGTGTGTCAAAACCAAAACCAGGAGAGGAACCAGGAAAAACTGTAATTGAAAGATTGGCACCCATTCTGAGTTTTGGAGACACTCCTGGTTTTAGCACACAAACCTGATCGAACCTGATCAGGGAAAATCCTGCAGTGTGAAACCATCCTAAGGTTGTGTTTGTGTTAAAGAGCTTGAACCCAGAGTGTTGCATATGTGTTTTCAGGGTAATAGGAGGCTTTGCCAAAAGTGTAGTTTGTGGTAAATCACTTTGAATTGATTTTTTGGTAAAGAATTAACAAACAAAAGCAAAACAAAATCAGACAAATGCTAAAAAGAAATTAATTGTTCTTGCACAAACATGTAAAACACTGGCCAGAAACAGTGTTATTCCTTATAAACACAAAAATCAGCTTATTCTGAAAGTCACATGAAAATGCAGTTTTAATTTATTACTAGACTTCTATTGTCAGTGTCCTTTCTGGTCCTGACCTCACTTACAGCTCCGTGCTGAACACATCAAAGACCTTTCTGTTATGTCCTGCGACCAGTGCTGTGTGTGAAGGATGGTGGCTGAATTCTTAACCAATATCTAAGCCAACCCCCTTTACTGACTATGCAGTGGCTATGACATAGTACAAGTATCTTTGAAGGGGTTGTCCAGTCTCATAATTGTTATTCTGCAGTCACCACCCAAGGGGACTGCAGACTTATCAATCCTCCCAGTTCCTTCACTGTGCTCTGCGAGGATTCGCAGTTTCTAAACCGAGAATGGACCACAGTTATGTGGAATACATGATCCTGGTCATAACCCCAACTATTGTGCACGGCCTTGCTCTACATGAGTGTACGGATCAAGGCCGCGGCAGCTAGACGGCTGTTCCCACTAGTCGAACACGCCCACTTGTATTGAGTAATGCCGCGCCCACTATTCATATTGTTGTTGGGAACATGAATACTGCATCATTGCAGTCTGGCTGAGAAACCGGCGAATCCTCGCAGAGCACAGTGCGTGTGCTGGGATGATTGATAGATCTGCAGTCACATAGCATCTGCAAGGAGTTTGTCATCTGCAAGGAGTTTGTATGTTCTCCACATGTTTACATGGGTTTCCTATGGGCAGTATGGTTTCCTCCCACATTTCAAAGACATACTGATAGGATGTTTAGATTGTGAGCCCCAACGGGGACAGTGTTGCAAATGTATGTAAAGAAGGCGCTATGGAATTAATAGCACTAGATAAAAAGATAAATATTATTATTATAATTATAGAGTAACTGCAGAATTATCAGTTGTAGACCGGACAACCCCTTTAAATAAAGAACCCCTATAACTTTATAAGGGAATACATTTTAGAATACTGTTTATGAATAGCAAACACTTTAACTTTAAATTACTGTTACAGCACTAAACTAAAATAGCATAATCTCGTTACATGAAGTTTTGATCTTTTTCTGCCAGTTGCTTCTGATACTTTAATTAACTCCCATTGTTGCTTGCATTTAGTCTTTTTCACACTTCTTTATCAAAGTGAAAAAGACTATGATGAACTCTGAGGCTTCTAACATCTCAGCTCTTATTATCACTGCATCACAGAGCAAAGTGTAGAGATAGCTTCGATATTGACTGCTGCCATGATTGGCTCATCTATATTAATGGTATTTCCAAAGAACAAAGTTGGTTTTTAGCATAACATCTTGGAATAATAAGAGGTTCCAGAATTGGATGTGTTTAAAAAAATATTCCTGTGTTGAGATAATCTTTTATATGCCTAGGGTCACATATAAGCCCTGGATCCGTTATTTGCATCAGTCTTTCAACTTTAGAATTCTAAATCCAAAAACTGATGATGTTAACAGATCCTGGACTCAAGTGTGACTCTCTGCTATCCGTTTGTTAACAGGACCCAAAAAACCCCAGCAAGCAGCATTTTTTGGGTGCAGTAAAAAAAGGGATCCGCTTTTTTAACATGGGGCCCTATGGGAAATGGATCCGTTAAAAAAAGGAACCATTCGTTAACGGATCCGTTTTTGCTATCATTTTTTGGCGAAAAACACATAGCTGCACAGGAGGCTCAAAAACCACCTAAAAAAAACGGATTTGTTATAGGATCCATTAAAAAAACTGATTGGCATGTGTGACCCTAGCCTATGGCTAGGGTCACACATCCCAGGAATTTTTGCTTCAGGTCCATTTTTGAAGCAAAATTATGCTTTTTTTTTTCTAAGGCTAGGGTCAGATTAGCATTTTTTTTTTTTCATCCGGATCCGGTTTTGAGCATTAAAAATGCTCAAAACCGGATCCGGATCCGCAGCCCATAGGCTGCAATACAAAAACCGGATTGCACTATTTGCAATCCGATTACCGCATTCCAGTTTCGCTGCCTGTGTGAAAAATCATGCAGGCAGCGCAGCGCAATATACCTAATGTTAAAGCTTTCAGAACCCTGGATATCAGCAGATACAGTATGCACATTACGTACTGTATCTCCTCCACAACGAGGAGCCGCCGGGTATCATTCAGAAAATAGTAAATGCCGACAATAGCCGGCAATACTGTAATTGCACATATTAACCCTTCACATGCCTAACTATGTGGACAGCATTTCTCTAGGGAGGGTGGACACTCCCTACAGACATGTTGCCCACATCTATTATTAACATTAACCCTTTGCTTATCCCTGCACCAGCAGGTATGGACAAAGCATCCGGCAACCGGATTGCACATTCTGAGCAATCCGGTTACCAGATTCGGGTTTAAAGACACATTGTGAACAAAAAATGTGTCTGAAGGCTCATGCGATTACCACATCCGGATCTGAATGCGGTAATCGCAATGAGCCTTCCAAATGTGACCCAAGCCTACGTCTCAAAAATGGATCCATTAACAGATGGTGCATATAGGCGCACCAGCGTTTTTCAAAAAATGCATGGGTTTTTATGCAGCAACCGAAAATCGCTAGCAGCGTTTTTGGGGTCCGTTACAAAAATGCATGCATTTTCTTAACATGGGGCCCTATGGTGACGCATGCATTAACGCATGGCACATATAGGTCCCAAAAATTCCAAAAAAACGTCCTGGACCTCAGGGGACATTATTGGCACCCTTATAAAAACCAAATCTGTTTTCTAAGGGCTTAAAAAATGGATTTGGATGTGTGACCCTAGCCTATGTGTCACTTCTATGTTTTTGTAATGGACATGTCTGACTGTACAGGGACATGATCTGATCATACCAAATCTCCTGTGCTGAGATAATCTCATATATGTGTCCCTGCTATGTACTGTGTAATGAATGTGTCTGACCGTACAGGGACATGATCTGATCATACTATATCTCCAGTGCTGAGATAATCTTATATATGTGTCTCTGCTATGTACTGTGTAATGAATGTGTCTGACCATACAGGGATATGGTCTGATCATACCAAATCTCCTGTGCTGAGATAATCTTATATATATGTCCCTGCTATGTACTGTGTAATGGCCATGTCTGACTGTACAGGGACATGGTGTGATCATACCACATCTCCTGTGCTGAGATAATCTTATATATGTGTCCCTGCTATGTACTGTGTAATGGCCATGTAACTGGATTGCTCCTTAATGTGCAATTTGGTTGCAGGATGCTTTGTTCATCCTTGCTGCTGCGGAGATGAACAAAGGGTTAATGTGTTAAATATATGTGAGCAACATGTCCACAGGGAGTGTCCACCCTCCCTAGAGACATGTTGTCCAAATACACTGACATGTTAATGGTTAATAGGTTTATTACGGTAACACCGCTATTTTTCGGCTTTTAAAGCTTATGAATAAAAAAGCCGGCGGCTCCTCTGTGTAGTAATGTGGGTAAGCACCAGGGACAGCTCCTTATTGAGAATGCTGCATTGCAATGTGCTTACGCACATTACGTACTGATACTACAAAGAGGAGCTGCCGACAAATAGCGGCGATACAGTAATAAACCTATTAACCATTAACATGCCAATGTATTTGGACAACATGTCTCTAGGGAGGGTGGACACTCTCTGGGGACAAGTTGCCCACATATATAAAACACATTAACCCTTTGTTCATCCACGCAGCAGCAGGGATGAACAAAGCATTCGGCAACCGCAGGCATTCACATGTGCCTTGCGGTAGCCAGATGGGCTCCCATAGGCGCCCATTATAGCAGCCCCCTGCGGTTTTCAAAATGTTGCTGATTTTTCACGCAGACAGCGGAACTGGAATGCGGTAACCGGATTGCATTAAGTGCAATCTGGTTTTATAATGGGTGCCTATCAGCTGTGGATCCTGATCCAGTTTTAAGCATTTTTACAGCTCAAAACCAGATCAGGATCTGCACTCCCGACCACATATGTGACCCTAGCCATAATTTTATATATGTGTCCCTGCTATGTGCTGTGTAATGGATGTGTCTGACCATACAGGGACATGGTGTGGGTGTGATCATACCACATCTCCTGTGCTAAGATAATCTTATATATGTGTCACTGCTATGTACTGTGTAATGAATGTGTCTGACTATACAGGGACATGGTGTGATGATACCACATCTCCTGTGCTGAGATAATCATATATATGTGTCCCTGCTATGTACTGTGTAATGAATGTGTCTTACCGTACAGGGACATGGTCTGATCATACCACATCTCCTGTGCTGAGATCTTATATATGTGTCCCAGTTATATACTGTGTAATGGATGTGTCTGACTGTACAGGGACATGGACTGATCATACCACATCTCCTGGCCCGGGGAGGAAGTAAAAACATATACAGATGTTACAGCATGGGATTGCACATAATTCTTTGTTTGAGGTAAGACATTTTTAAACGCAGCCAGGAAAATGTTTTACCTCACAAAAAGAATCGGCTGTGATGTTTTTATTCACTTTTCCTTCCTACCCTGCCCAGGAGATGTGGTATGATCAAACTAATCTAGTTAATTTCATCCAACCAAGCATTGACATATTAGCTACCTCTCGTAGGTGGTTCCATTCCTCATTTGAAAAAAAAAATACATCAACAAACTGGAGCAAAGTCATAGAAAAGCGACTAGAATGGTGACCGGTCTGCAACCCATGTCCTATGAGGAACGGTGACAGGATTTGGGAATGTTTTACTTGCAAAAAAATAAGACTGAGAGAAGACCTATAACGGTAAATAAAGAGAAAAGTGCCTCACTGGGTCCTGATTTGTAGTATAATCTGCCTTATTGGTGCAGGTGTCCAGCCACAGCTTTGACTAAGAAGCTTCTCATATAAAGGATAGAGTGGGGAGTCCCATACTGATTAAAATCTTCATCTTTATTAAAAAGATTAAAATATCATAGTGGTTGGATTATTGTTTCAACATGTTTCAGGCAAAAGCCCTTAGTCACGGAGATACAGAATCACTATAACACAAGGTTTAAAAACACAAATCCACCAACCAATGATAACATAGGCATCTGTTAACAATTGATCACATATGAAGATCATTTGCATAATCACAAGTCACTACATGAATTCCTCCACATAAATCAATACAAATACAATGTGTCATTTCTATAATTCATTCCCTTTAGGTATTTTGTATCCAATTTTATAATCCAATACACTTCCCTTAATAAGAGTTTTTTACGTATATGTCCCCCTCTCACCTGAGTATCCATTTTCTCTATAGCAGTGTTTCCCAACTCCAGTCCTCAAGGCACACCAACAGGTCATGTTTTCAGGATTTCCTTATCATTAGACAGATGATGGAATTATCCCCTGTGCAAGTGATTAAATTATCACCTATGCAATCCTAAGGAAATCCTGAAAACATGACCTGTTGGTGTGCCTTGAGGACTGGAGTTGGGAAACACTGCTCTATACCATAAAATGTAAAATTATGTAGATCGCCATTATGTTTCTCCACAAAATGTTTGCATGCACCTGAGTATCCTACATTTTTATTTTTGATATTAGTAATATGTTCTGCTATCTGTTTTTTTCATTTTCTTATTGTACATGCAATATACTTTATTTCACATTTTTTACAGTATACACAGTAAACTACAAAGTTCGTATAGCAGTTAATACATTTTTTAATATCAGTATTTGTGTCAATTTTTTGCGTTTGTCAAGTGAATTGGCATACATTACATTTAGAGCATGAGCATTTATAAAAGCCCTTACAATTTAGCCATATCTTTTTGTTTTTCTGTGGCACATATAAACTCGGTGAAAGAATCGCTCCTAGTGATTTACCCCTTCTCGGGACACAAGTGAATCCTTTACTGAGTATTTTATTAAGATGTTGGTCCTGATATAAAATCGGGATATATTACGGTATGATTTTTTTATGTCATAAAATAATAAATATGAAGATTTTAATCAATATGGGACTCGCCACTATATCCTTTATATGAGAGAAGATCTAATAGCTGTGTACAAATATCTCAAGGGCTGTCACACTGTAGAGGAATCAGCTTTATTCACATTTGCACAAGGAAAGACTAGAATCAGTGGGTTGAAACTGAATGGGAGCAGACACAGATTAGATATTAGAAAAAAACTTTTTGACAGTGAGGGTGATCAATGAGTGGAACAGGCAGCCACGAGAGATGGTAAGTTCTCCTTCAATGGAAGTCTTCAAATAAAGGCTGGGCTGTCTGGGATGATGTAATGAACCCTGCTTTGAGCAGGGGGCTGGACCAGATGACCCAGAAGGTCCATTACAATTCTGCCTTTCTATGATTCTATGGTACATGCAAGATAGTTTCTTTCATTCTGCAATAAGGCAAATTTGCAAACATTTTTCCCATGGAATATTGCCAGTTAGACTCCATACCCAGTTGGTCTCTTTGGAAGAACCAGAATGTCCCCAACAAATGCTGAATAAAGGCAGCTAACTCAAGAATAGCTTTGCTAAATTTTCTCCACAATCATTCTGACCTCACACTACTCCTGTCTGGAAAACGGCTGCAGATGGAGGGACATGTAATGAGACTCATCCATCAGCATACTGCATTGAAACACTGTGTATGCTCTAGTTTCCCAGATGTTCATGACATGCGCAATTGTAAACAAAGTGAGTGTCATGTCATCATCATTCATTAGGCTTTCCATATGTTGTATTTATGTTTTTAAAACATTTGTAAGATTATTCATAAAGCAGTCAAGTAAAGCGGTTGTGTGTATCTATCTATCTATCTATCTATCTATCTATCTATCTATCTATCTATCTATACAGTACAATAGGTAGCAGGTGGAAAGCCAGGTTTTCACATTATCTTCTGTTTTGCACAGAAAGACAAACACATGTTTCATTTGGCAGCACATCACTTGTTAGCAACAAAATTTGAGAAATACAGAATGCTTGACTTGAATATGCCATTGTTTCTATCTGTCCTTCCATGATGACAGCCCGCAACTGTCTGTTTCACCTTGGCTCATTATCAAAAATACAGGGGAGTCCAGGCCTTTCTTTTTAAACTATTTATTTATTAATTAATAATTTTACAAAATGGCCCTGAGTTCCCTCTATTTTTGATAACCAGCCAAAGTAAAGCAGACAGCTGCAGGCTGCAGCTCACAGCTATATCCTCTTCCTTGGCTGAGTATTAAAAACAAGAGGGACTCCCCATCATTTTTTAAATTAATTTATTTATTAGGTTAAATCAGGATGAACTCTGTTTAGTCTGTTTAACCTAATAAATAAATATTTTTTTTTTTTTAAATAGCGTGAGGTCCCTCCTATTTTTGATCACCAGCCAAGGTAAAACAGACAGCTGTGAGCTTGTATCATCAGTTGGGAGTTCCTGTTGTTATAGGGCCCTTCCTAGCCTAAATTTAAAGCCTGCAGTCACCCCATAATTGGTGTATCACAAAAGATATACCAATTCTAATTTTATGTGACTCTTAAAGGGGTTAATGTTAGTTGTGAATTGTCAGCTGGCAGCATGCCCAGGGGTTAATAATGGTTAAACCTCTATTAGACTCCCTCATTACTAACCTAACAGCTATTCACATACACCAGGTACTGATTACAATTCTCATCATAGCCACAGGCTCTTGCTGATCACAGCGTTGAGCCAGTGGTTATGAAATTTGAATCATGTAGCAATTTCAGATATCCAGTGGCATTGAGGTTTCCATTGATAAAGAATGGCCCCACTATCTTTGTACCCCATATACCACACCATACCATCAATTTTTGTGTTCCAACAATCTTGGATGGATCTCTCCAGTGTGGGTTAGTGTCAGACCAATAATGGTGTTTTTTTTTGTTAACTTCTAGGGATGAGCGAGTATACTCGCTACTATTTGGAACTCGCCGAATAGTAGCGGTATTCGGCTACTCGCTACTCTCCGAGTATCTTATGTGTACTCGGGAGTAGCGAGTAGTCCTAATACTTTCGCAGTATATCTATAGATACACTGCGAAAGTAGCCTAAAAGTGATTAAAAGATGTTAAAAATAATAAAATTACATACTCACCTGTCCAACACCTGCACCGGCACCGGCAAAGAAGACATCCGATCACCAGACAAGGACCTGTGACTACCAGCCAATCAGATGGCCGGTATCGATCTGGCCAATCAGACGGCAACATGTCACAACCACGTGATCGCTAACGGCCACCTGATTGGCTAGATTGCAAGGTCCTAGGTGTACTTTCAGGACCTTGCAATCTGGCCAATCAGGTGGCCGCTAGTGATCATGTGGTTGTAACGTGTCACCATCTGATTGGCCAGATGGCTACCGGCCATATGATTGGCTGGTAGTCACAGGTCCTTGTCTGGTGATCAGATGTCTTATTTGCCGGTCCCGGTGCAGGCGTCTTACAGGTGAGTATGTAATTTTATTATTTTAAACAACTTTTAATCACTTTTAGGTACTTTTGCACTGCGAAAATATTCGTACTCGCTATACTCACAACGAGTACCGAGTACCGGTACCTACTCGTTGCGAGTACGAATGTTACGGTACTTGCTCATCCCTATTAACTTTACCATCCACAAAAAAGTTTGCCTCATCACTCATCTGAAGGCAATTGTCTATGCTGTGAAGATACGAGATGTGCAGCATATGAAACAACAGTGGCTGGAAGCCTGTGCTAGCATTTCTTTCCGCGGTGTGCTATTAGTGTGTCAAGAGTGGGAGAAGATGTTGCATTGACAATACAACCAATGGGCAGCACTTCAACAAGTTTTTATATAGTGGTCATAAATTTGTCAAATAACTTATTGAAAGAATACAGTTATGTGTAAAACCATAGTCCCACCTTGTTTTCTTTGAACTGCTCATATGTTTGATGTGACACATGACTTCTTCCCATTGACAAAATTAAAGTGGATCCAAAATGGCCTGACTTCCAAATGGCCACCATGTCACCACCACCTGAAAAGTTTTCCCCCTGCCATTTACTTAATGTGCCACAAACAAGAAGTTGATATCTCAACCATTCCTATTTTAATTTAGGTGCGTATATATAAATGGCCAGCTGTACTTGTTACTCGAAATGAGCCCATCTAGTATGCAGGCATGCTTGAGTCAAGTAACAAAATATTAAGCACTTTGGTTCTTGTTATCTTAGTTATCACTAGGGATTTGGGAATCCTTAACAGTAAAGTTTGGGTCCGTACTAACACCTAGTGTTTGAGCAGAGACCCCAAATGTGAACTCCTTAAGAAGTCCGTGTTACATTCAGGTTCGCCTTTCGATAGGGAGCTATAAAATTAAAACAAATAGTGATTAAACCTCAACTCATACTTACCATGTCCTGTTTAGTACTTCTGGTGACGCTCATTAATTCTCCATATTATTCACTGGTGAGAGGGCGTACCAGCCAATCACAGAAGCTGTCACATGACAGTGGGCCGTCTTGATTGGCAGTTGGAGCAAATTGGAAAGAGCCCATCATTTTAAGCTTCCCATCCACGTCACTTCAACCCATGTGGACCTTGAAGTGTATATAGCAAACCAGCCGTCATCCTGTTGCACTATGCCGCATTCTCTCACCCCAGTAACTGCTACGGCATTTAATGCTAATTTTACGTATTATATGCATAAAAATAAGTTTTACCTGACGTGCGTACTGAACCTCCTTGTTTCTCTTCACTTGATTTGTACTGGACAATTACTGAGACTCGAATCTTCACTATTCAGCTAAGTACAGGTCCATAACCGGTATGCCTTTTTTCCGGTGATAGTGACGTCTAAAGCCTTGTCTTTGACTTTGTCTATAATTCATCCCTTATCTATTTATATTAGGTAGACATAAACATATTGTATAAATATTTTAGTTGCCCTTATGTACAAGAATCCTACACTCCTTCTCTAAATTAAAGCTGGATCTCAGCAGGGAGAACACCAGCCGAGCAAATGAACAAGCCGCAGTGATGGGAGCAGAGGGATTTCTCCAAGAGAAAATGTGATAAGTGATTTTATTATTTTTTATGCTGTGTTTTATATTACTCTTCGGTTTGTAATAAATAATACTACCTTACACTCTGCGCGCTCTTTTATTACAGAATCCCTGTGCTTTAATGAAATCACAGCACAGCATAAGAAAGATACTTTTGTTAAGGAGATGAGGCATAAAATGCGCGCGGCAAGCAGTTTACAGTTTAGAAAGTGTTTTCATAAGTATAAGCCTGGCTAATACATATGATAGTGAGACAAGCAAAGCAAATTATCCTGATTTAAGTACAAAGTGCATAGACGTTACAGATTTTACCCTGGAATATGAAGCCACATAAAGAAGCATGTATATCTTAGCGGCTAAGAGCATAAGTAGTGAGTGGCCATATTTTAGTTTTCATGATGCACTATACAAGAGGTTCAGATTATTACCTGTTCAGTACATCTATCACACTGTATATAATAATGGTTTATAATGCTGTGGTACTAGGCAAGAACTAGGACAAAACTTATTTCTCCAAATTATGTAGTTTAAGGCTATGTTCCACTGTGATCTGTTATTTGTGATCCATTTTTGCAGGAAAACGGACCACTTTCTGTGATGCCCAGCAAGCAATGAGTTTGAGAAATGCTGTGCAGGCGCTGCACTTCTACTGGTCTGTTTTTGGTGCAGAAATCGCATCCAGAATAAGAATGAGCATGTCAACTAGGGACCTTTCACATCAGCGATTTCTAGATTCGCGGCAGATCCGGTAGATTTTGCTGCCTCGTCCGCGTAATGGCCGACTTGCGGCAAGCCCCATTCGCACTCTATGGGACTTGCGGTCAGTGCGGCAACTGCGGTTTTGCCAGATCCAGCACTTGCCGCAGCGCATAAAAAATCGCTTGCTAGCAGTGGTTTTTTTTTGACTTGCCGCAAGAAGTGCCGCAAGTGCCAGATCCGGCAAAACCACACTTGCCGCACCTGACCGCAAGTCCCATAGAGAATGAATGGGGCTTCCCGCAATTGGGCCATTACATGGCAAAGCTGCCAGATCATCGCGAACGGGAATTATCTCAGATGGAAAGCAGCCTTAGTTTTTCTTTCCTGCATTTTCTCCTTCACACCATTGTAAATTGAAAAAAATGCAGCACAAACAAAGGATCAGAAACGCAATGCGTTTTTGAATGTCATTTTTTTCCAATAACAGATCCAGTTATGCTGCTGAAAATTCAACAAAAAGCAGAAAAAACATAAAACACACAGTGTGAACATAGCCTAATACACCTGAAATCTGATTGTGGATAGAAAACTACTACAATTAGACACCTGTTCAGAGATAGTTATGTTGAACACATTTTAATTGGGATTTCACCCGCAATTTTTATTTTATTATTTTGCTGTTTATGGACTGATATGTAAGAAATATTTAAAGAGGTAGTCCTATACCAAAAATGTGTTTTCTTGCAAGCAAATATAATATATAAAGCTGAGTATGCATGTGTGTGTATATATCATAGCCCTGCCCCTCCAGCTAGCCCTATGCCTTTATGGCCACACACACTTTATTGCACCACCCCTTCCATAATGCATAGGATGCATATGGCTCTGTCCCTCCAGTTGGCCCGCCACCTCAAAATATGCTGGATGCATATGCCTACCCCTCCAGTACCTGCCACTTCATCACTTCATAATGCACAGGTGCGTATGGCTCTACCTTCAGTTAGCCCACTCCTGTATTATGCCCATTTATTTAGCTTGAAACGAAGCTGAGGGGTGATCTTATAATAATGTATAAATATATGAGGGGACAGTACAGAGACCTTTCTAATGATCTCTTTACTCTTAGGCTGAGACTGGACAAGGGCATCATCTACGTCTGGAGAAAGAAGGTTTAATCATAATCACAGACGTGGATCTTTACTGTAAGAGCATGAGACTATGGAACTCTCTGCACATGATGTTGTATGAGTGAGTCACTACTAACATTTAAGAAGGCCTGGATGCTTCTTGAAAACTATAATATTACCAGTTATATATACTAGATTCTTTGATAGGGCGTTGATCCAGGAATTAGTCTGATTGCCATATCTGGAGTCAGGAAGGAATTTTTCCCCAATGTGGAGCTTAGTGTTGCACATGGGGTTTTTTTCCCTTTCCTCTGGATCAACCATGTTAGGCTATGGTTGAACTAGATGGACTTAAAGTCTTCCTTCAACCTAAAACTATGTTACTATGTTACTATGTATTTATTACTGTAACGAGGGCAATGCCTCCTTCTGAATGAGCCTTTACCTAGGCTATGTTGCTTCATCAATAGCAGAAGGTTCATCCAGACTAGTACCAGCCTAAGTAACAACTTGAACTCCATTTTATCTGTAAGCAGTGATTATGCTGCTTTAATTCTTAATAATAATAATATAATAATAATAATAATAATTGCCCTAATAGTGTAGTGAGAGGGTTAGTGTTAGATGAAGTAGCATATGAAATATTATCCAAAAATACAACCTGAAGTCTAAATACAGACACTTATAAAATAAACATCTCCCAACAACTATTCCTCAAATGATGTTATTTTTAATGCTAGTCATTTGTCACTCACATCTCAATTTGGCCCCCATTAAGGTACCTTTACACGCCGCCACTGAGGTGTAGCAACTGCCTGGCAATCGGCTTTTTGTCACGGTTGCCTTGAAATTGCTACGAAGTAGCGGCGTTAATTGGGGAAAGTGATTGGGTTTCTCGCAGTTGCTCCGGGTTGCGGTTTCTGAGCCGTGTTCTAAAATCAGAGGCAACCCAAACGGTGAATTGCCCTGGTATTGGCGTGTAAACGGGGGATAGGGATGGAATCTGCGTCGCCTAGTGATTTCCCCGGGGCGTGCCACAGTGTGTTTGATACCGCGCCCCATCAGCGATGATTGGTGGGGGCTACTGTGTAACCATTGGCTGTCCCTTCACAGGGCGCCATATTTAAAGAGCTGACCATTCACACTACACAATTGCAATAGCGTCAGGTATTAGCCAGCCTTCCTGCACAGGCTGGCCAATCAGGACGCTATTGCGTTGTCCAATCAGCGTGTTAGCGTTACGGAATACACGAGTCTGTCACACCTATAAGCGCCGCAGAACATGTACGCCGACATTCCCCTACTGATTGTGGCGTGTGAAGCGGCATCGGGATTCAACCGGATGTTTCCCGCAGGATCTGTTGGAGCTTCCGGGGAACCATGTTCCCTTAGGTTGAGGGCACAATTGCGGCGTGTAAATGCGGCATCGGCGATTGTTAGCAACCGTTAAAAATGTGCACGCGCACGTACGGTTGCTATTGATCGTCAGTGATAGTTGCGGCGTGTAAAGGTACCTTTAGAGGTATGGAAGAACACTGTATATATATGCAATATAGCAAGACAACCTAATGTTTAAACAGCTCAATATACCTCAGATCACTGGTGTAAGACAAAGAGTGGTTTAATTGAAAAATATGCGTAACCTTAAAATACAGAAAATCGTGTTGAAATGTTCCGGCTTATGGTTTTCTCCTTTCTCTCCATTTTCAGGAATTATCCAATTAACTTATAATTGACCAATTAACCCAGTGCCTGGTATAAGGAATCAGTGAACTATGAAATAATGAAGTGCGAAGGTCTGAACCCAGACTAGTCTTATATGCCTTATTTTCCATTATGTACTACAGCCCCATCAGATGTTTAAGACAAGTGCCTTAAGTACTTTCTTAATTACAATTAGGTTAAATCATAATTCAGTAGTGTATTACCCACTGCTGTGCAGGCAGAAACAACATGATAATGGATTGCTGTTTTGAGTGCAAATTAATGGAAAAACAGGGTCACGTTGATTACGTGCATAAATATATTTCCATTCATATATGACTAAACAATATTCAAGACTTAGCAGGTAGTGATCTCAAGACATTTAGAAATAAACTGGAAAGTAATTGGGCAATTGACTGTATTTAACGCCTACCCATGTAAATAATCACAGAGCCGGCATGGCTGCTCCTTGGGTTTAATGAAGAATGCAATTATCATGTGTTGTAGGCTATAGTCTACAATAATATTAAAATACTGGGTACGTGTCATCTGCTGGGAGCTGGAGAATGACTTTCTATTATGAGGAATTGGATTCTTAGGCCTCAATCAGACAGAGCGTTGTTCTCCATTTTTTGTTGAACCGTTTTTGATGCAGTTTCTGCTCCAACAAGGATCCTCTTTTTGCAAAAAAAAAAGCATCACAAACGCATCATCTGTGCTGCTTTTTGCTCCGTTTTCAGGGGACACAGACAGACAGACACACAAGCCATACACACACTTTCTTACCCTCCACGCGATCCCACAATGAGCCCTGGTGATGGCTTCCTCCCAAGCAGGACCTGTGAGTTGTATGAGTACTTACAGGACCTTGCACCATGTGACTCTAAGGCTGAGTCACATGGTGTCGTCCTGTTAGTACTGTGCCTGACTACCCACAGGTCCTGCTGGTGCCTGGAGGGAAAACATCACCGGAGCTCACCATGGGATCGCCGGGGAGGGGAATAAGTAATTGGATGTTAGTGGTGCAAAAAGCATAACAGAAAAACATAGCACTAGTTGACACGCTCATTATTTTCTGGATGCGCTTTCTGCACTAACACAGCAGTCACAAACACTGACGTCTGTGCAGCAAAATGAAAATCCCATTTGTTTTGCTGGCAGATGATTTAACTGATCCGTTTTGGTGCAGTTTTAAAAAGAACCAAAAGTGGATCAAAAACATGCAGTGTGAACATAGCTTTAGGGTCCATCCATGGTCCTTTAGCATTGGTGCAGATAGCAAAACATACCTATGCATTTTTGGTTGCTTAAAGAGGACCTGTCACAAAATAAAAAGTGACCAGTTTTTGCTCTTATTTTATTTCTGCTGCTCCCCTGAATAATTTGGTTATTATTTATTTCTGAACCTGTCATACGGTTTCATAGATAGTTTTGTTTAGAGCAAATTTTATGGCTTTTACCAATGAAGTGTGCCATATAGGCTCCTCAGGGGAGGTGTCTTTAGGCTGCTCTGATTTATTATCTTTTGTAAGTACAAATGGGATTTTTTTTTGGAGTGAGATCAAATTCTACTTGAATTTTCCTAAAATGTGTGTTCTCCAATAAAGAATACAGATTATTTTTGCAATTCGCTATGCTATTTTGCCAAGTGTGGAGGTGCAGGCAAAAGGGTAATAAAAAATAACCTCACCAGCCCTCTCTGGAAACATGGGTGGCTCAATTCTAGAATGAGGAGAAACGGATGAGTAATATGAAGGAGAATGATCAGACAGGTAGGTTCCCAATGGTGTCTGCCCATCAGATCCAGTGGCTGACAGGTCTCTCCCTCCATGTACGTTTACAGAGAGACCTGTCACCCCAGGTCAGTGGGTGAGGAGAAACCACTGGGGACATGCTTGTCCAACTAGTCTTCCATGTGGCTCGGTCCTCAGCAGTTTTTAAACTATGTCTTTGAAAAAATGCAACATTTCAGAGTTAAATTTACATGGTACAAATCATGCCGGCATTGCCAGACGCATGATTCCCATGGATCGAGCCATGGATTGAACAACGTTTTAGCTGTAAATAGTTATTATCTTACAGTGTCTCTACAGTATAGTAACACCTCCTACTGTTCAACCAACCTAAAAGAATCACAGATCACTCATGTAAAAGGCAGAATGATTTAAGGATATGTTCACACATGTCATTTTTGCAGTGTTTTTCTTATGTTTTTTTTTAGGTATTGTACACAACATGTGAACATACCCTGATCAAAATATACATATCCCTTTAAGGGTTCACTCACACTGGTGTATACATCAGATGAGTGTTGTCAAATGTTATATCTGATTGCACTCTCTAAAGCGGCCGTCACACGCTACCATCTCGCTAGCGATATTGTAAGCGATCACGTGCACGCGCAATCGCTTACAATATCGCTCACATCGCTGGTGAGATGTCACACAGACAGACTCACCAGCGATGTGGAGCCGCGATATCGCTGGTAACTATGGTACACATCGGGTTACTAGGCGCCGCGCGTCGCTTAGTAACCCAACGTTTAGCATAGATACCATCTCCCAGCATAGGCTCTGCCGCTGGGAGATCGTTCATCGTGGTGTCACACACCACGATGAAGCAGATCGTGAAATCGTTCATCGCTAGATCTGAGCTCCGGAGCTCAGATCTGAGATCTCACGATCAAGCGATTTTCCATAGTAAAATCGCTTGATTACATGCAACGATGCCAAAACGATATCGCTTAAGCGATCAAACAGCAGATCGCTTAAACGATATCGGGCAAGAAATCGTAGCGTGTGACGGCCGCTTAATGTTTATACCATGGGGCAGTGTCCATTAGTGCTTTCTTTCTCATGCTAATTTGCCAGGAGATAAATATTGCTCCATTCTACGATTGGATATTGGAATACTCTCGGATGTCATCCAAGTGCAGAATAATATACGCCAACACAGAAAATGGAAAAGATGGAAAAATTAAGATGTATGTCTTCTACATAACTGGGGCTCCAAACTTTAAATGCAAGAGAATTAAATCACAGTAAAATGACACTTGGCTTATGCTCAGATGATAGTTTGAGACAAGTGTCATTGCATAATCCCTCTGGAAAAAAAAATACTCATGGGAGCAGTGGGAATTATGAAAGCTAAAGTTGGTGATTTTTGAACTGATGATGGGTTCTGTTTAAATAGTTTTCGAAGGTATTTAAAAATTGCCCTAATACTAATAAGAATAAGTCAAAATGGTGACGGTAAAGAGTGTTGGGCGACTTGAGAGTAATTAGGACGGCATGGTGGCGCAGTGGTTAGCACTGCAGTTTTGCAGCACCAGGATCCTGTTCCAGTCCCATCAAAGACAACATCTGCAAGGAGTTTGTATGTACTCACTGTGTTTGGTGAGTTTCCTCTGGGTTCTCTAGCTTTCTCCCACACTCCAAAATCATACTGTGAGGGAACTTAGATTTTGAGCCCCATTGAGGACAGTGTTGGTGATGAATGAAAAGTGCTGTGGAATTATTGCTGCTATAAAATTATATATATATATATATACAGTACAGACCAAAAGTTTGGACACACCTTCTCATTCAAAGAGTATTCTTTATTTTCATGACTATGAAAATTGTAGATTCACACTGAAAGCATCAAAACTATGAATTAAGACATGTGGAATTAAATACTTAACAAAAAAGTGTGAAACAACTGAAAATATGTCTTATATTCTAGGTTCTTCAAAGTAGACACCATTTGCTTTCATTACTGCTTTGCACACTCTTGGCATTCTCTTGATGAGCTTCAAGAGGTAGTCACTGGAAATGGTCTTCTAACAGCCTTGACTGAGCTCCCAGAGATGCTTAGCACTTGTTGGCACATTTGCCTTCACTCTGCGGTCCAGCTCACCCCAAACCATCTCGATTGGGTTCAGGTCTGGTGACTGTGGAGGCCAGGTCATCTGGCGTACCACCCCATCACTCTCCTCTATGGTCTAATAGCCCTTACACAGCCTGGAGGTGTGTTTGGGGTCATTGTCCTGTTGAAAAATAAATGTTGGTCCAACTAAACGAAATCCAGATGGAATAGCATACCGCTGCAAGATGCTGTGGTAGCCATGCTGGTTCAGTATGCCTTCAATTTTGAATAATTTTTGAAAACACAGTGTCACCAGCAAAGCACCCCACACCATCACAGCTCCTCCTCCATGCTTCACGGTGGGAACCAGGCATGTAGACTCCATCCGTTCACCTTTTCTGTGTCGCACAAAGACACGGTGGTTTGAACCAAAAATCTCAAATTTGGACTCATCAGACCAAAGCACAGATGTCCACTGGTTTATTGTCCATTCCTTGTGTTCTTTAGCCCAAGCAAGTCTCTTCTGCTTGTTGCCTGTCCTTAGCAGTGGTTTCCTAGCAGCTATTTTACCATAAAGGCCTGCTGCACAAAGTCTCCTCTTAACTGTTGATGTAGAGATGTGTCTGCTGCTAGAACTGTATGTGGCATTGACCTGGTCTCTAATCTGAGCTGCTGTTAACCTGCGATTTCTGAGGCTGGTGACTCAGATGAACTTCTCCTCCGCAGCAGAGGTGATTCTTGGTTCCTTATCTGGGGCAGTCCTCATGTGAGCCAGTTTCTTTGTAGCGCTTGATGGTTTTTGCAACTGCACTTGGGGACACTTTCAAAGTTTTCCCAATTTTTCGGACTGACTGACCTTCATTTCTTAAAGTAATGATGGCCACTCGTTTTTCTTTACTTAGCTGCTTTTTTCTTGCCATAATACAAATTCTAACAGTCTATTCAGTAGGACTATCAGCTGTGTATCCACCAGACTTCTGCACAACAAAACTGATGGTCCCAACCCCATTTATAAGGCAAGAAATCCCACTTATTAAACCTGAAAGATGATGGGAGTATAGGTGTATCACGGTCCACGCTGCTCCAGGGCTTAAAAAACTCACCAAAGAGTCAGTCAGATTTCCATCCTTTATTCTCCTTCTCCTACGCGTTTCGGTGCCTAGCCTGGCACCTTCACCTTCACTTATTAAGCCTGACAGGCACACCTGTGAAGTGAAAACCATTTCCGGCAGTGGCGCACCCAAGGGGGGGACCTACGTGTCTGGACCCCCCCTTTGGACGGGGGACAACAAATAAGACCGTTTTTGTGCAGTATTAAGCATAATTAGGTATTCAAATTCACAAAAATCGCTTGGCTTTTAGGGAGCTTCGCTCCCCCAAACCACCCCACCGGGGCTTTGCCCCTCGGAACCCGCTGGGGGGTGACACCTCCCTTTCAGGGCCGGTGTGTGTTTCTTGGACCCCTACCTTGGGAAATTTCTGGGTGCGCCACTGATTTCCGGTGACTACCTCTTGAAGCTCATCAAGAGAATGCCAAGAGTGTGCAAAGCAGTAATCAAAGCAAAAGGTGGCCACTTTGAAGAACCTAGAATAGAAGACATATTTTCAGTTGTTTCACACTTTTTTGTTAAATAATTCCACATGTGTTAATTCATAGTTTTGATGCCTTCAGTGTGAATCTACTAGTTTCATAGTGTTGTAGACTCTTAACCGAGGCTCCATGGACTTCATCTGCATATGAAAATACAGAAAACTCTTTGAATGAGAAGGTGTGTCTAAATCTTTGGTCTGTACTGTATATTATTAGTTACATTTTATGTTTATGTTGCTCTGGGTTTGGAGAGAGATAATAATAAAGAACATTAAATTCTTAATGAACCAACCTCAGTGCGAAGCAAGTTTCATGGGAAAATCTGTGTGAACAGGCAAATTTGACAATACTTTTGAACATTCAATATTCTTAGCTCATTCTGATTTGTGATATGTGAAATTGTGATCACCTACACCTGTATCACTTATATCAACTTTACTCTTAGACCTTCAAAAGGAAACTGAAGACCCACCTCTTCCGACAAGCCTACAACCTGCAGTGATCCCATTCCACCAAACTGCCACACAACCAGCTCTACTCTCTCCTACTGTATCCTCACCCATCCCTTGTAGACTGTGAGCCCTTGCAGGCAGGGTCCTCTTTCCTCACCTCTTTTATCCTCACCCATCCCTGTAAACTGTTAGCCCTCATGAGCAGGATCCTCTCTCCTCACCTACTTTATCCTCACCCATCCCTTGTAGACGGTGAGCCCTCGCGGGCAGGGTCCTCTCTCCTCACCTCCTTTACCCTCACCCATCGCTTGTAGACTGTGAGCCCTCATGGGCAGGGTCCCCTCTCCTTCTGCACCTTGTGTGTGCCTTGTATTGCTCATGTTTATTGCACTTGTCTATGGCTAGGGTCACACTTGGGAGTCTGCATCCAGTAACTGGATGCCTTACTGGATCCAGTTTTTCCCCTTGTCTGTTTGGAGGCATTTTTACCGAATCAGGTACCTGATCAGTTACCTGATGGTACCTATATGTACCATCAGGTATTGGATCAGGTTCCCATAGGCTCCGTGTTAAAAAACTGATTAGGTTTTGCTAAAAGGCCAAAAAATGTTGCAGACCCTATTAAAACCTGACTTCTCAAAAACTGGATCTAGTAGACAGATTGCACTTTGGCAAACAATTGTTAACATTGGAGTCTATGAGTCAGGTTCCTGATCAGGTTTTCAGGATGAAAAACTGGATCCAGTAACTGGTTTGCAAACGCAAGTGTGACCATAGCCTATGTATGCCCTTTTCACATGTAAAGCGCCATGGGATAATGGCGCTATGATATTGACTAATATCCTTTATTTATTCTTAGTGATGACTAATATTAATTTTTGAAAAAAAAAAAAAGAGACAGCACCTAACAAAATGTTAAGACGCTGGTGCTCGCTATAACACTGGATAATAGACAAAGAGAAAAAAATTCTATAGCAGCATACTGTTGTGCCAACCATATGCATGTATAAACATAAATATTTTCAGCTATATTACACATATGTTCCATGTTCTTATCATTGTCTTTGGTAGATATTATTTACTACACTACTGCGCTTTATTACAATTTTTCGTATAACATTTTTCTGGTATTTTTAGAACTAATAGATTGATATGCTAAATGTATGCTAATGAAACTAGACCTATATAAGTCACCGTAATTCACCATCTTGCTTGAGGAAGATGTTGAGGTTGCGTTTTTTCTCATGGCCATTATATGATGACAGTTTTGTATCGGAGCTGGGTTTTTAAGGGCTGCCTGTTCTCTCTACTGTTATATTCCCCGTTCTGAAGAGCTGCTGATGCGTTTTTAGACTTTTGTATTATCTTGCTTTTTTGGATTTTCTTTGAATTGCCTGCTAAGTCAACCTTGAACACTGGCATTTGTGCATGACTACAGCATCCCAGAACAATAGGCCGGTGCCATAAAACGTGCAGGCACTATTGTATAGCAAGTAAGCTATGTCTGGGCATTGTTCAGTTAGAAATGATAAGCTATAAAAATGTAACTCCAAACATGCTTTCCAAGTCTGCTCTAATTTGCTTTATGGTTGATAAAACATTGCATGAAACTTCCGCATCTCCACTCTTGAACAGATGTGTGCATCATAATATAAGATTAGGAAAGAGAAATGTCTTACACAAGAAAGCCTGTGATTGATGAGTGCTATAATGTGACAGGCTACTATCCCCTGTACCAAGGTGGTGACATCACCTCACATCTAATGTGCATAAGGTCACAATATTGCACCTATGAACTTCCATAAAGAAATGTATTTCCACTTTCAGACAGGTCTATTCTAATATTTATGTTAAAGAGAACTTGTCTCATGTATAAACACTATTTAATCTGCAATATGGTGTTAATAATGCTTGAAAGCTGACTGGCTTCTGCACATTAAACCTCACAGCTGGGAGGAAATGAACTACTGTACAATCTCCTGGCAGGGTTCCGGTTTCAGTCATGTAGGCGGCTTCGGATCAGTCCCGCTCTATGTATGGAGAGTGGTGGCTGTTACTCGATCCCGGGCGTCAGTCATGGGTGCTGTCAATGGTAGCCGGTGGCAAAAGGTTGAAAGGTTTAAGGTGAACAAATACTTTCACAAGGCACTGTATGTAGAGTTTCTGACTGAGAACTTTCTTCCATGGTGCAAAAAGCAAAAACATGCCTCGAGGAGCAAAATCGTCTTCATGCATGACAATACACCATCTTATGCTGCAAAGAATACCTCTGTGTCATTGGCTGCTATGGGCATAAAAGGAGATAACTCATGGTGTGGCCACCATCTTCCCCTGACCTCAACCCTATAGAGAACTTTGGTGTATAATCAAGCAAAAGATCTGTGAGGGTGGGAGGCAGTACACATCAAAACAGCAGCTCTGGGAGGCTATTCTGACATCATCCAAAGAAATACAAGCAGAAACTCTCCAGAAACTCACAAGTTGAATGGATGCTAGAATTGTGAAGTTGATATCAAGTGGGTTCCTATTAATGTATTGGCTGTTAGGATTTTTGGAGTTAAATAGCTTTTTATTTAGTGAATGTGACCTCCTAATGCTGCAAATTAAACAAATGAGCATTTTCAGTTCTTTCAAACATATCAAATGTTTAGAAACTCTACGGTGCCTAATCATTTGGAACAGTGCATGTAGAGTTTTTTTTTAATTTTGAAGATTATACTGTTATCATTGGGAGGTTTCTTCAATAAAATTCGATGTATACTCTAACAGGTGACGACTTTTATTACACTGACTGTCATTTGCACCACCATTTAGGAAAATCAAGAGAAAAATAACATTTGCATAATAATTTGGAACATGGTATATAACTGGTAATCAAGAACAAGCATTCAGGATCTTAATTAACCAGTATCACTGCCCAGGGTTAACAACATGAATCAATGACCATGGTTAATCCTCAGGCTCACAGCGAGGACGGTGCCAGAGTTATATGATCTGTAAAGGACCACTGAATTGTCACTGTGCTTCGCCTGTGAAAGAAGCGTAACCTGGACCAACGACAGATGCAGAAATCAGAGTGGGTGGGAACCTATAAGCAGTGGCGTAACTGGGCCCCAATGCAAAAGCTGCCATGGGTCCCCAATTATTGAAAGTATGTAATAGCATTGGTGTTTTTATATAGGCCATAAGGACTTTTTAGGCACCCTAGGCTACAAGTCGCAGGTGCAGTTGCGAACTCTGAACATATTGTAGTCACAGATATGGAGAGTATGGCGGTACATCCAGTAAAATGCACCTTTTATTAGACCATGGAATGACCAGCTCCATTGAGCTTTTCTCAAGTATGGTTAATAATGAAACATCGCACGCGGGTTAATAAAGATACATTTCACTGGATGTGCTTCCCTCCCTTTCCATACTTGCTGACTATTGGTGATTGTTGGATCAAGTCATTAGTGGCGTGCACCTGCACCCCCTCTTTCAAATTAGCATTGGAGATGCCTTTCCTTTAACCACATTGATATCATAGCTATTAGTTGACTGGGAAAGAGGCCTTTGATGTTGGTGTAGGACGGCCAGCTCGTTAGTATAGGAAGTCTCTATACGCCAATCTTTTTCTTTTGAAGGAGAATTTGGCTTAGTTTGTATCATTAGCCATGTGAGAGGTATAGTAAAAGGTCAGAATATTTGTCTTAAGTTTACACTACAGAGGTGGTTTATTTCAATCCCTCCTGCTGGAGAATTAATTTATACAGGTTTTCCATAAGGAGGAGCATTTCCTGACCTCTTCCAATGTCGGCTGGTGATCTCCACCAGGTGATGCTAATCACTATCCAGACATGTGAACGGACATTTCTTAGATGTGAAGCACCTGCACTTGTACATACATATGACAAATTATTACTGTTCCATATTTTCCTGCTATGATTAGACCAGAAATATCTGTGACTGTAATTTAAAGACTCTTCTGTAAATCTTAAGGCCTGATATATCTGGTAAATCTGCAGTCACTCCTTGGTTATAGCAATGCTGTTATTTTTTCGCGAAGATAAAGCTTCTTGCAGTTTGTGCCTTGCTTGATAGCTACATTTATATATTACTGCACCACAGAAAAAGACAGGGAAAATTAGTCATCACATACAATTAAAATTATGAAATTGGGTCTTACAGCAAGTTGCCACTTAAGGGAAAGACAAATTACAGTAATTTGTTATGTGTGTTGGGCACCAAGATAACTGCAGATCTAACAAGCAGGTTATGAGATTGATGATCACAGATCCGCAATATAATGACATACGTTGCTAAGATCTGCCGTGCCCGCTCTATGCATCCAGCTTCTGGAGAACGTGCATTTCAGCACCAAACATATGTTACAAATCTGCCTCATTAACTCTTTGCACATATTTTATATTATTTGTTTAAACATCTACTATCTTGTCTTTTTATAGAAAGTAGACAAAAAACTGAATTCAAAGTAGCTTCAAAACCCCAATGTAGTAAACCTGATATACTGTACGTTTGATATCTTTAATGCAGTATGTTATGATGTAGAAAAAAAGGGTACAGTAGCAGGATATAAAGTGTATTTGACATACAGAACACATAACATAGCTAGTCTTTCCTTAACTTTTGGCCAAAAATCAGTTTGAAGCCCCTACATGTTATCTCAATCCACTACTCAAGGTGCACCTGCAAACACCACCTCGAGCACATTGCCTGCCAAAACCTTCAGGCTACACCCCTGCAATTCATTTTAATGACATTTACTGTGTCAACTTGCAGGGTGTAGCCTAGAAAAGAGTGTGGATGGACATTTACCATGGGTGATAGAGTCCACAAGATGTGCCAGTAAGCTTCTGGAATTTCATGAGGGTATTTCGAAAAAAACAATGGGAAACTGAATGTTTGCCCAATAATAAACAATGCTTAGATCTAGTATTACTTTACGTCCGGTAAGTTATCCTGTGGGAGATCGAGGGAATCTCAGCAGTGTCTCCATTATCGGGGTACAGCAGGCCGTTAACATGCAAGTAAAACCATCTGGCCACCTTCAGTGGTGTATGATATATTTTATAGGGTTGAGTGAGTGTAATCATTACTATTCAATAATCACCAGATAGTATGGCATTCGCAATACTCATTACTTGGCGAGTATCGCTGGTGCTCGTGAGTGATGGGTTGATCATTATCGATCTGACATAAATTGACAGCTCCCTTCAGTAAACAATGGGAGCTGGCACCTCACTGAGAGCAGATTGAATGTTAGGGTCTCTCTGGGGGCACAGCAAGGTGTTTTATGCAGTAGAAACGCAAAAAAAACACCCTCCCACCTCGTTTTTTGAGCAGATGTGTGTGGGTGGAGCCTAACACTTATTGACTAATTATTAGACTCGCTATTTGGACGAATATGTGAGTATTAAAAAAACTACTTGTTACGAGTATAGAGAGTGTGAATATTTTGATACTCTCTCATCACTAATATTTATGTAATATACATTTAGTAACTAGTTTATGACCATTACTTTTCCTATACATTTGTCCATACATTGTAGTGTTTAGCATTATGATTACATTGAAATGCTGAAATCAGACTAATCTGTTATATGCCTGTCCAAGTGTAGTAATCCTTCTGTCCTGCTCCACCATAAATTAGACTTTACCATCCCAGCATTTTATTCAGCTCTTCTATAATAATGGGCGAACCTGAACTGTAAAGTCCTGAACCCTTACCGAACACATAGTGTTCATGCACAAGGTCCCTAACACGGGTTTCCATGGGAATCCCATGTTACAGTTCAGGTCCAGGGGCTGTAAAATAAAGCTTATAATTAATAATAAACATTATGATTATACCTGGGGGCACAACTGTCCGGCCTCAGCTGTGCACTCATGTGAAGTCTCTGACAAAAAATCAGTGTGTCTCCTCGCACAGATATAGGGAGCTGAAGTAAAGAGATGCTCGTCCGCCTGTGGACTACGTCGTGAGGGTTTTTTTGGGTAATAAAAATGAAGTCCTAAATGTCTACTGTTTTACTTCTAGTAAAATATTTTTTTCTTTGTGTTGTGTTTTATTTTACTGTTGACGATCAAAATACAGTATATATTTTTAAATAATAAAATATTAAATTAATGAGCTTTCTGTATTTTGATTGCCAGCCAAGGTAAAGCCAGGCAGATAGGGGTGGCAGCCCGTAGCTGTCTGCTTTATCTGCGCTGAGAATCAAAAATACAGTGGAGCGTTACGTCATTTTTTAAAATTTTTTGTTTATTTTTGCATTACTATGAAGTCAGTTAATCTGTGAAGGGCCCAACAGCCAATCACAGACCCTTTCACAGGGTGGACATCTGTGATTGCCTGCTGAGTAACCTGAAACCAGCCCATACATTCTAGCCTCTAAAATGTATGGGCAGATTCCAGGTTACTCCAACAGGCAATCACAGACATCCATTCTGCGTGACTGTGATTGGCTGTTTCATTCCTCACACATGTAGTGTAAAAAATGCTTGGACTTCCACCATATTTTGGTTGCCAGCCAGGTGAATCCAGGCAGCTGGGGGCTCGGATTCTCAGCATGGTAAGACCCAAGCCTTCTGGGCTCCCCATGGTAAAAACCGCAGCCCGCAGCCACCCCTGGAATGGCACATTTTTTTTAGCACCATTTTCAGGTACTTTACCTGGCTTGTTGAGCGGTCCTGATGGCAGTGGTACACTGGATAATAAAGGTGTTAGGGCCAGCTTTGTATTATCAGCTGGCACTAAGCCTGACATTCATGCTGTCACACCAAATTAGATATGGCCACTATAAATTTCTAGTAATCAGTAAAAAAAAACACAACACAGAGAGAATAGTTTTTATTGGAAATAAAGCAAAAACACTCCGTCTTCATTAAAAGGAAAAAATCCTCAGTCCGACGTAGTCTACCGGGACAGCTCTGCTACATTGCTCTGTATAGACAAGTGTCTATACAGAGCCAGAAGCAGGCTGAAACTGACAGTGACAGTCAAAGCTCAGTCCATGAACTCAGGTGAACCCTGATGTCACGGCACGAACACTGCCGACAGGGGCTTAAAACAGCTGAGCACCGAGCAGTGGAGTGAATACAGACGGAAGTTAATGAGCGGCCCCAGAAGTAGAAGCGGCCGGGAGACAGAGGGTTCGGGACAACGCTTTGCGCTACCGTTAAGTATAATCATAATGTTTATCATTAATTATATGCTTTGTTTTACAGTCCCCTCCTGCCCCAACCTATAACTGAAAAGCCCAAGCTCGGGGTTTGGACACAAGTTCGAGTTATCTCCGGCCCCGGGCTCAAACTTTATAAGAAGCTCGGGCGAGTCTCCCAATCCTGAGCATCGCCCATCAATACTCTTCTATTTTTATCTTCTGCTTGGAAGAAATGCAGCAATATTGCTGATGCTCACATCAGAATCCCCCCAAATCCTCTGAAACGTATAGGCAAAGGAGAATATTTAATTTACCTATTATTGAAAGCAAAATTACGTAGACGGAATAGACATCTTCCTGTAGGCTGGCCCCAAGCACCTTACCGAATGAAAAGGGTACAAATTGAAAAAGCTCTGATAATTGTGCATTTGTATGTAAATAATGATTATTTAGATGCTTATTAAGCCCTTAGTGTACTGTTGAAATAAAAGAAGAACACCTAAAAGAAAAAGGGAAGGGAAGAAAGGGGGATAAATAGTATTATACAATGGTGTTATAGGATCAATTCAGGCATAGTGTAATTTAGGGACAGGATCTAAGATACCCGACATTCTGTGCCAACAGGTCCCTGAGAATTCATCTTTACCTTCTACCATATGTCTCAGTGGTCTGAGGTCAGAAATATCTGCATGATGACCACTTAACACAAAGCTACAGTAAATGGCCACCTAAAAGAGAACTAGGAACTAGCAGGATGCTGTGCAAAAGGGAATCATAATGCTGATTTGTACAAACATTGGAAACAAACTATATGTAGCAGTAAAGAAATCTTAAATGATCATTTTCCTGTAAGAACGCACATAAGGAGCTGAGAATGGTAATAAGATCAGGGAATATTTCTTATAGATTACATTGATCTGCCACTTGTTCTCTGGGAAATACAGATACTACATGGCCCTATCAAGTGCAGTTCTGTGCAATGAGCACATAAATCCAGAGAATACTTTCTGTTTTATTGGTGCATTACATTCCACAATAACACGAGTCCTCCGTAGCTGCAGTTTATGACAAATGTATAGTTTTTGAGCCTTTTATGCAATGAGAAGAGAGAAGAAAATAAAGGCAGAAAGACAGACAGCATGGCCGGTCACCAACCTTTATAGGAACTGGCTTTGATGTGACAGTAAGGGGAAGAAAATGCAATCTTTCAATATCTCAGCCTGATGTGACAGTGGACAGCGTCAGCATTCAACAAGGCAAATAATCTCAGGACATCACAGAAATGTAAATCTTTACTCCATGGTGATAAAAAGTAACAGAGAAAATACCACTTTCACTTTTATTTTGCCAGCGCAAGTAACGTTGCTTTGCTTCCTGTACTCCATTATTTAGGCTAGGGTCACACTCGAGTTGTGCCATCCACTAAACAGATGCGTTAAACGGATGTGTTTTATTACCTGGCCTTCACATGACATGATTGTACATTTTTGCAGCATGCATTAACGCATGCGTTAACGCAGGGTACATGTATGTACCATGCATTAACAGATGCGTTTGTCATAGACTCCAATAATAAATTAACGCATCCGGCACAGTCACGTTTCCCAAAACGGCCCAAAAAATGCTGCAGACACCATTATGATACCAATTTGGCCATGCATTTTTTGTATTAAAGTCTATGGGTGTGTTAACGCATCCATTTGCAGACATTGTTAGATAAAAAAAACAACGCATTTTTTTGGCGGATGCTTGGCGCTAGTGTGACCCTAGTCTTAGATAATCTTTCCAAAAGTGTCTATTAGGAAAAAAGAGGGGAGCATCACTGCCAATAAAAGGGTGCAAATCATGCCAAGCTGTCGTCAAAACTCCTTATACGTACTAGTAAAAAAGGCTGCAGCACTCCTGTAGACAGATGAAATACAAACCTTTAATCCGGCCCTAGATACATTTGGCAATGTTTGTCCCCTGGACAAAGGGCGTGTGTGCCTGAAACATTGCCAAATGTACACGGGGCTGGATTGAAGGCTTGTATTTCATCTGACTACAGGAGTGCTGCAGCCTTTTTTACTAGTATCTGTCTACCTATCTATCTATCTATCTATCTATCTGATCATCTATCCATCATCTGCTAATCAATTATTTATCTATCTACATGCAAAAATGTTAAGTAGCACACTGTGTGCGACAAGATGTAACCAAATATTAAATGTGTGAAATCTAAATTGCATGACTGGAATATAGAATATCAAGCAAACATAGAAAAATCAGTGTAATTGCCACTCCTGGAATCAACAGGATCCACTGTTATTCAGCTCAGCATGTCAGAGGAGGTGCACACTCAGAATCACAGTTCATATGGGTCTAGAAAGAAAGAAAAAGAGCAGCACGCACTAGGCTTCCAGCTGTATGTTTAATTTCATATCAAATCTTCCAAAAAAACAGAAACAGGAGGGAGGATGGGGATCAGACAACGGCTGTTTTGCGCCACGTAATGCGCTTCCATTTGGACCTGTGGAAGCACATTACCTAGCATGAAACGGCCATCATCCAATCCCAATCCTCCCTCCTGTTTCTATTCTTTGAAAATGGGATGTAAAATAAAACTTATAGCTTGAAGCCTGGTGAGTGCCACTCTTTTTCTTTCTTGTTGGACCCATATGGAATATAGGATATACTTAACAAATGAAGACTATACCTATAAAATTGAGGTACTTAATGCACAAATTGGACAATTAATGATAACCCACCAGATACAACATGGCAACCTTTCTTTCACAATATAGTTATATGGAGCCTCATTCTGAGTCTCATAGATGTAACATTGGTGGTAATAACATATAGAAGTATCCCACTAGCCTATCTATTTTGTTGTAGAGAATAGCTTCCTAGGAGATTTCCAAGGGATCCAATTCCACCACATTGAAATTTGTCTTTGTTGTGGTCCATATAAAACCATGTGCAAGTCAATTTAATGCATATATCTAACAAGTACCAGGAAGATATCAGATAAGTTTGATGTGTTTCGGGCCTGTATGGTTCTTACTTATAATCTATGTTTAACTCAAATGACTCAAACTTATCGGACGTAACACCACCCTACACATTAGTTTGGTAAAGATGAGGAGCAGTGATGTGATCAAAAGGAGTACTAGACTGGTGTTGAATGTTCAATAAACTACCATTCAATAAGTAATCAAAGGTAGGAACTTTAAGGGAGAAAAATGTACTGAGATTTATTTATTTTACTTACATCTATAGAACTATTACATTTATAGCGCTATACAAATATCATTATCTGTATGTCTTTGGAATGTCAGAAGAAACCGGAGTAACCGGAGGAAACTCAGACAAACACAGGGAGAACATATAAAATTCTGCAGGCAATAGTCTCGTGAGGGGGCTTGGATCTCCCAGATTTGAAGGCATATTACCTGACAGCTCACATGGTGAGAGTAGTGGATTGGTTCCGACATGGTTTTGTCAAGCAGTGGGTACATATTGAGCAAAGTTTCATGGGGATCCCCCTGACCACTGCCCCCTGGCTTCTTAATGTCTCTGACCTTAGTCCAAAAACTCACTCCTTTTTTAGGGATTACACTGCTATGTTGTTCTAGGTCATAGGTCACTCCCGACTGCTTCCCTACCCATCGCCCTTGACGCTAATACCCCAACTTTTACCCCAGACTGTCAGATCCGATATTCCAGCTCTGGAGGGTGGGGGGGCAGACTTTTAGAGTGAGGCAGTTTATTGACCACAGTTCCTGGCTGACTATGGATGAGATTTGTTACACGACTGCTCCTGTGCAGTTGGGGAGCTGGAGGGCAATGCAATTCAGACATTTCTTGAGATCTTTACTTGAAGTGACCAGGTTCATGAGTGCCGCTCTAAGTTTGAAAATTTATGCCTAGAAGAGGGACCATTTTCTCAATATACTACAGGAATATCTCTTAACAGATAGTTTTTATTGCGTATTAAAATGTCCTGTGTGGACCGTGTGACAGTGTTATAGTGTTTGACATACAAGTAACATAAAAAATAACCCTCCCCCACACCAAAGAAAACACAATATCTATTGTATTAGGGAAGAAATTTAGTCACTGTTAGTGTATCACAAGCGGAGTCCCCAAATAACACTTATATAAGGTCAAGGTCTTTTTAAAAGACCATAACCTGTGGTTATATATGTGTATACATCATCTTCTGTATTTTATGTGGATGCTAAATGTATGATATTAGATGTTACGTATCCTTTGGAGACCTTGACCTTATATAAGTGTTATTTGGGGACTCCGCTTGTGATATACTAACAGTGACTAAAGTGACAGACGGACTACTAATACCTATGTGGCTTAGGTCTGGAGTTTTTACATCCAGGCAAACCAATAGGAATTATACGGGACACCAGCACTGTTCAGGTGACATTTATGGAATCACCATTTCTTCCCTAATACAATAGATATTGTGTTTTCTTGGGTGTGGGGGAGGGTTATTTTTTATGTTACGTGTATGTCAAACACCACAACACTGTCACACGGTCCACACAGGACATTTTAATATGCAATAAAAACTATCTGTTAAGAGATATTCCTGTAGTATATTGAATATAATAGTTTGGATATCTTTATACCTCTGAAAATCGGTGAAAATAAGGACCATTTTGTCACTCTCTTTCAGTGGTGAAATCCATACTGGTTCTCTCTGTGGATCTTCCTCCACCCGGATATTTGCTGGAATGGAAGAGAGATCTGGGCATGCAGCTTACTCCTGACCTTAGGGACGGGATTTTGACATTGTCTAGATGGTATAGGGTACTCCGAAGACTCCATGCTATGTTTCCCTCTGTGGATTCTGTTTGTTGGAGATGTGGAAAGGCAAAGTGAACGTTTCAACACATCTTTTGGAGCTGTGAAAAAATGGATCGGTTCTGGGAGGATGTGAGAAGAGTCATTAAACAGGTAACGAACACCCAACAAGATCTTGGACCTGAACTCTTTTTGCGCCAACACTCTCCTCTCCCAGTCTCGATCTATAAAAGATCCCTCTTGAGGTTTATGGTAATAGCTCCGAGAGCATGTATTTCGCTTTGTTGGAGATCCCCCTCCCCGCTTGGCATAAGTATGTGGGTGGGTAAAATGAAAGACCTGATGCTGATTGAAGATCTGACAGCATCTCTCAAAAATAAGTACACAAAGTTGTTTGGCACCTGGTATCAGTGGAGCGATTTTAAATCTTCCTCGGATAACCTGAACCTTGTGCTCGAGATGTATTATGCTGGAGGTGCTGATTGCGGGGACCCCTTACAGAAGGCGTGGACCTCCCTTCCCTTCCTTATCCCCCTCCCTTTTCCCTCATTTTCTCTTCCTTATTACACCCTTATTCCCTTCTCCTCTAGCCTTCACTTTTTTTTTTCTCTTTCTTTCTTCTTTTTCTGATTCTCTTTCTTTGCTATACCTATCAGGCTTTTTCTTGTTTTATGCCTAGTTTTGATAAAACTTCATTTGGTTTAGCATTTTTTAAGGTGTAAGGCTAGGGTCACACTTGTGTTTTGTCCCTAGCCTAACGGATTGCGCTTAAAGCTTAGTACTTTTCCCAGAAGCGCATAGCGTTAACTATGTGCTGCCAGAGAACGCTTCTCCTAGTTACTCGATATTTACCTTCCCAACCAGCCACACACAAAGCTGCTGGGAGTGCGCTTTACAACAACGCACAGGAAACATTGTCTGCAATGTTTCCTGTGCGCTCTGCAAAAGCGCTGTCCGAACAGCTTTGTGTGTGGCTGGTTGGGAAGGTAAATATCGGGTAACTAGGAGAAGCGTTCTCTGGCAGCACATAGCATTAACGCTATGCGCTTCTGGGAAAAGTACTAAGTTTTAAGCGCAATCCGCTAGGCTAGGGTCACAACGCAAGTGTGACCTTAGCCTAAGAGACAACAATAAGTTTCCTGGTCCCATAAGAGTAAATGTGAATACATTCTATTAGGAAATGTAACATGATGGTATATGAGTCCTTGACTTACTCGAATAATGAACTTGACTTACCGTATATACTCGTGTATAAGCCGACCCGTGTATAAGCCGACCCCCCTACTTTTGCCCCCAAAACCTGGGAAAACCTATTGACTCGTGTATAAGCCGAGGGTGGACCCCAGCACAGGTATACAGTCCCCCCCAGTGGTATATAGCAGCCTCCCCAGTGGTAGTATACAGCAGCCACAGAGGTATATACAGCAGCCCCAGTAGTAGTATACAGCAGCCTCCCCAGTGGTAGTATACAGCAGCCTCCCCAGTGGTAGTATACAGCAGTCTCCCCCAGTAGTAGTATACAGCAGTCTTCCCCTGTGGTAGTATACAGCAGTCTCCCCCTGTGGTAGTATACAGCAGTCTCCCCCTGTGGTAGTATACAGCAGCCACAGAGGTATATACAGCAGCCTCTCCCCTGTGGTAGTATACAGCAGCCCCCCCTGTGGGTATACAGCAGTGCCTCCCCATGTGGTATATACTGCAGCCCCTCCCCTGTGGTAGTATACAGCAGCCCCCCCCCCTGTGGGCATACAGCAGTGCCTCCCCCTGTGGTATATACAGCAGAGCCTCCCCTGTGGGTATACAGCAGTCCCCCCTGTGGTAGTATACAGCAGCCCCCCCCCCTGTGAGTATACAGCAGCCCCCCCCCCTGTGAGTATACAGCAGCCCCCCCGTGGTAGTATACAGCAGCCCCCCCGTAGTATATACAGCAGCCCCCCCCTGTGAGAATACAGCAACCCCCCCGTGGTAGTATACAGCAGCCTCCCCGTAGTATATACAGCAGCCCCCCCCCGTGGTAGTATACAGCAGCCCCCCTGTGGGTATATACAGCAGCCCCCCCGTGGTAGTATACAGCAGCCCCCCTGTGGGTATATACAGCAGCCCCCCCGTGGTAGTATACAGCAGCCCCCCTGTGGGTATATACAGCAGCCCCCCCGTAGTATATACAGCAGCCCCCCCGTGGTAGTATACAGCAGCCCCCCCCGTAGTATATACAGCAGCCCCCCTGTGGGTATATAGAGCCCCCCCCGTTGCTGCCGCACACCTGTAAAAAGAAGATCTTTCATACTTAATCTCCTGCTGTCACCGCGCGCATCCTCCGCTCTTCTTGCTTGCACCCGGGCCCGGCGTCCATCCATATGACCGCGCACAAATAATGACGTCATTATTTGTGCGCGGTCACGTGGATGGACGCCGGGTGCAAGCAAGAAGAGCGGAGGATGCGCGCGGTGACAGCAGGAGGATAAGTATGAAAGATCTTCTTTTTACAGGTGTGCGGCAGCAACGGGGGGGGGGCTCTATATACCCACAGGGGGGCTGCTGTATACTACCACGGGGGGGCTGCTGTATATACTACGGGGGGGGCTGCTGTATACTACCACGGGGGGGCTGCTGTATTCTCACAGGGGGGGCTGCTGTATATACTACGGGGGGGCTGCTGTATACTACCACGGGGGGGCTGCTGTATACTCACAGGGGGGGGGGGGCTGCTGTATACTACCACAGGGGGGCGGGAGAGCACTGACAGTGCTATGTAATATGCACGGCTCCCCTGCCGCTGATGGACAGGGGGATGCAGTGCATATTGCATTGCACTAATGAGCGGCCCCACGTGACCGGCCGCTCATTGTACAGCCTCCCCCTGCCTCCTCCATCCCCCGGACACCGGCCCCACACAGTCAGCCGTCACTGACTCGTGTATAAGCCGAGGGGGCACTTTTCAGCACAATTTCTGTGCTGAAAAACTCGGCTTATACACGAGTATATACGGTATTTGTAAGCTGTTTATTTTATTATTTGTTTGTGAAATTGATAAATAATTCAATAAAAAAAAGAAACTATAAAATTCTTAGAGATGTTGTAATTGGTGGGATTTGATCCCCAGATAGCAGACCTGCAGTGCTACCCACTGAGCCACTATGCTGCCCTTCTTCTTTATTTGTCTCTCTGTATTTCTAATACTGATTAAAGTGATATTTTTTCTCCATCAATGCATCTTGGTTTGGTAGTTACCTAACCATCAAGTACAGCAAACCAGGAAAATCATTTTTCTTTGTCCTGCTGTTCATGGCTTCTATTCCTAGTCGCCAATTACGTCAAGATCACATGAAACACTAAGATACATTGTGTTTTTATTACCTGCAACAAAAATTCCCCACTATCAGTGATCGTATATGTTGTTTCATAGAAGACATCAAGCCACATGACATAGGTTGTTGTTTGATATACCATCACTCAAGAAAATTGATCTATCATGGAGAAGACGTTCTCGGCTATTTTTATCAATAACATGATATCAAGTTTTTACTTTGGTTTGATGAAAAATTGGAGATGGTGTAAAATAAATGTCCTATACAAGAAGATGGAGCATTCAGAGTTGAAGGACGGGAAGGTCTTTGCTGTGGTGTTAGTTTTTAAGGAAATAGAGAAACACTTTTTCGAAATTTCAGCAGATTGACCTTAAATTTTCTACTGACTTAAGTGACTTTGCTAGAAATTAAAGCAACTCACTTGGGCAATGTCAGGAACGGAGTTTAAAGAGGGTCTATATTTCAAATGGATTGTGAATGACAGACTAAACTTGTTGGTGAACCGCAGGTCACATATCCCTTGATTGCTATCAGGCCCTTTTTGTAACTGCTCTGACACTCTCTATTCAAGCACACGTAAAGAAATAATAGCTCTTGGCCTTTGACGCTAAAATGAATGGGTGGATGTAGATCACATAGAGTCTGAGCAGTGGCGGAGCGCTCACATTTGGAAGAAACAACACTTTGAATACAATATAATCTGCGTTCCTAGCACTTTGTAAATGTCAGGAAGTTTCAAAGCTTTACCAAGAAATACTCAACATTAATATTAATATGGCTGCCTTAAATACATTATTGGGACCAAGGCATGAGAAGGACTCTACTTGGGTTAAACTTAATCCAACAAACTTAATGGATACTTACTGACCCCTCTATTTTCATTTATCCTAACTAATAAAAAGTGAAAGAGACTTAGCACAAGTGCAGTATATAATATTTACCAATGTTATAGGATACAAAATGATTCTAAATATATGAGTAGGAGTCCAATCATACTAAAAGTTAATGAATTTGTAGCCATTTAAAAAATAATCAGTATGACATTTATACCCCTAAATCTCAATAAAAGGAGCTGTCTCGTCTTCAGGAGCTTACCACTTTCCTGCCATTTCTGGCACAGCCTGATTTATTGGCAGCTTGGACTTGTCATATTGTTTAGTCTTTGTCCTTAATTGTTTGCTCCTGATGCTACTGTATAAGGTAGCTATGCCCCTGCAACATCACAGAAGCATAGTAGCATTGAGCTGGCCGGTTTTGGAAGCTAATGGTGGCTTGGGTGCATTGATTACAAGCTCTATAGATTAGAACTTATAAGCACTGTTTATGTTCCATCACTGCTGTGAAGGCCACTTCCCAAGGAAATGAGCTGAGAACAGTGTTTTGATTTTAATAGTAAATTTGAAAATTGTTTCTATTAATAAGCCCTGTCTGATTACAATTATATTATACTTTAAAGTGAGCCTGTCACTTGCAAAAACACTGTATATGGGATAATTTGCAGGCTAACAGCATTTGAAAAGTGCCCGGCGCTTGCTTGTTGAACCTGTTGCTTGGAGGAAAAGAACTTTTTTTCTCCTATCAGAATTCCAGTTTGAGTCACAGGATTAGGAGCCAGCGCGGGTTCAGTCACAGATCTGTGTATGAAGTGCAGTGGCTGTAACCATGCCGCTTGCACTAATTGACAGCCATTCAGTATTACAGGAGACAGTCAGTGTGGGGTTGTAGCTGCTGACCCGCCCCAGGGCCGTGGGGTACCCAGTTCCGGGCGTTGATTTACTGGGGATGTCACGGGGCCTGTTGCCTGGTCCTGTGGCTCTGGCTGTCACTGAAAAAGGGGAATAGTCAATAAAAATGGTAGAAATAGTGTCTCGTGATGCCACCTAAGGATATCGGTGCTGCGGGACCGACCTACGGGATAATGGTAAAGCAGCAAGGTGGTTTCGCTCCCCGTAGACTGATGGGGGGCATGGATGATGGGGGGCATGGATCAGTCTTTTAATTACCGTATATACTCGTGTATAAGCCGACCCGTGTATAAGCCGACCCCCCTACTTTTGCCCCCAAAAACTGGGAAAACGTATTGACTCGCGTATAAGCCGAGGGTGGACTCCAGCACAGGTATACAACCCCCAGCAGTGAGGTATACAGCAGCCTCCCCAGTGGTAGTATACAGCAGCAGCCCCAGTGGTAGTATACAGCAGCCCCAGAGGTATATACAGCCCCAGAGGTATATGCAACCCCAGAGGTATATGCAGCCCCATATGCAGCCCCAGAGGTATATGCAGCCCCATATGCAGCCCCAGAGGTATATGCAGCCCCAGAGGTATATGCAGCCCCATATGCAGCCCCAGAGGTATATGCAGCCCCATATGTAGCCCCATATGTATATGCAGCCCCATATGTATATGCAGCCCCATATGCAGCCCCAGGGGTATATGCAGCCCCAGAGGTATATGCAGCCCCATATGCAGCCCCAGAGGTATATGCAGCCCCAGAGGTATATGCAGCCCCAGAGGTATATACAGCAGCCCTAGTGGTGTATACAGCAGCCCCAGTGGTAGTATACAGCAGCCCTTAGGTAGTATACAGCAGCCCCAGTGCTGTATACAGCAGCAGCCCCAGGGCTGTATACAGCAGAAGCCCCAGGGCTGTATACAGCAGAAGCCCCAGGGCTGTATACAGCAGAAGCCCCAGGGCTGTATACAGCAGAAGCCCCAGGGCTGTATACAGCAGAAGCCCCAGGGCTGTATACAGCAGAAGCCCCAGGGCTGTATACAGCAGAAGCCCCAGGGCTGTATACAGACGCAGCCCCAGGGCTGTATACAGCCGCAGCCCCAGGGCTGTATACAGCCGCAGCCCCGGAGGTATACAGGCCCCCCCCATCAAGCTCCAGGGCCCCCCCCTTGAGGTCTGAAAAATAAAAAAGAATGAATACTTCACCTGTCCGACGCCTTCTGCCGCTGTGCGATCCCCAGTTCCAAGTGAGGTCTCTTCTGACAGGACCTGTGGTGATGTCAGAGGGGCGTTCCCGGGCACTCGCGGTCATGTGATACATATCACATGACCGCGAACAGCCAATCAGCGCTGGGAACGCCCCGGGAACGCCCCCCCTCTGACGTCACCACAGGTCTTCTCAGTACACCTCACTGAATGAAGCCCGGGATCGCGTGTCGGCAGCTGCGGACGGCGCGACAGGAGACTGGCAAGTATGATATTCCTTTACAGGACGCCGCTCAAGGGGGGGGCCCTGGAGCTTGATGGGGGGGGGCCTGTATACCTCCGGGGCTGCGGCTGTATATATATATACATATACTCGCGTATAAGCCGAGGGGGGACTTTTCAGCCCAAATTTTGGGCTGAAAAAGTCGGCTTATACGCGAGTATATACGGTACTCTGGAGTGCAGCTACACCAGTCCAGGTTACTGGCTCTTATACTGCGGTCAGCTGGTTCTCAGGTGCAGGTGAATAAAGTACATCACACAATTTATAATTTTCAATGGGTTTACTAGCAGTTCCTTACACACAGTCTTTTCAGGTCTGCCTGGCCTGGGTAGTCACTGGGAATTAGGATGCCGCACTTGGGTTCCTTGGTGAAATGCCTACTGTTCCTGTCTGGTTCCTTTCTGCGCTCAATCCTGCCTCCCTCAGCGCCTCCGCACGCAGACCCTGCAGCCAGCACCCTCGGATCCTCTCTAACTGAGCAACTCCTCTCCAAGCCCTTGAGATCCTCTATGGTGCCTTTTCCGGGGTGCGCCGGGTGTTGGGCACGACTCCCTCAAGAAGCTTGGGCCTCCGGTTTGGCAGCTCGGGGGTAATCACCCATACCACTCTAGGAGCCGGTCCTTCTCTTCCGGGACAAAACCCCTCCGACTGGTAGTTATACCACGTCCAGATTTGGGCGTACCGCAATATCTAGTGCCCCTAGGATCCCCTTCAGATCTGATAGCTCCTCCTCCATCTACTCCTATCTCCCCAATGGAGCTCTCCCACTCAATAACTAGCTCTCCACCCACATACTCTTCTATCCTGTCACTCCTCCCATGGGACTGGGTCCTCCTTGTAGCGGGACCACCCATAGTCCCCTACCTAGGGTGTGTGTGGATGCGTGTAATGAGATTCCTTAATGCAGCATCCCAATTCCTCAGCCACAGGAAGACTACACACTCTTTTGTGGGTGCAGTACTCCTCCGTGGAGTCCCGACCAGTGGGGCGCTACACTGCCACTCCCCATACACAGAGCGGTGACTGAACCTGTTTCAGCTGAGTGATGATATCTTATCTTTCAATTTACAGTGGGTGTGGAAAGTATCCTTACCCCTCTAAATGTTTCACTCTTTGGAGCCATTTTGTAAATTCAAAAAAGTTCTTTTTTTCTCATTAATGTACAATCTGCACCCCATCTTGACTGAAAAAAAAGAAATTAGATATTTTTATTAAAAAAAATAACTGAAATATCACATGGTCATAAGTATTTAGATCCTTTGCTCATACACTCATATATAAGTCACATGCTCTCCCATTTCCTTGTGATCCTCCTTGAGATGGTTCTACTCCTTCATTGGAATCCAGCTGTGTTTAATTAAACTGATAGGACTTGATTTGGAAGGGCACACACCTGTCTATATAAGACCTGACAGCTCACAGTGCATGTCAGACAATTGAGACTCATGAGGTCAAAGGAAATGCCCAAAAAGCTCAGAGACAGAATTGTAGCAAGGCACAGACCTGGCCAAAGTTACAAAAGAATTTCTGCAGTATTCGAGGGTTCCTAAGAGCACAGAGGCCTCCATAATCCTTAAATGGGAGACGTTTTGGACAATCAGAAGTCTTCCTAGACCTGGTCAACCAGCCAAACTGAGCAATCATGGGAGAAGAGCCTTGGTGAGAGAGGTAAAGAAGAACCCCAAGATGACTGTGGCTGAGCTCCAGAGATGCAGTAGGGAGATAGGAGAAAGTTCCACAAAGTCAACTATCACTGCAGCCCTCTACCAGTCAAGCCTTTATGGCAGAGTTGGCCAACAGAAGCCTCTCCACAGTGCAAGACATATGAAAGTCAACATAGAGTCACAAAAAAACACATGAAGGATCTGCAGACTTTGAGAAATAGGATTCTCTGGTCTGATAAGACAAAGACAGAACTTTTTGGTGATAATTCTAAGCGGTATATGTAGAGAAAACAAGGCACTGCTCATCACCTGCCTAATACAATTCCAATAGTGAAACATGGTGGTGGCAGCATTATGCTATGGGGGTACTTTTCAGCTGCAACGACTGGACCACTGGTTGCAATTGAAGTAAACATGAATATGGCCAAGTACAGAGATATCAGGGATGAAAACATCTTCCAGAGTGCTCTGGACCTCAGACTTAGCAAAAAGTTTACCTTCCAACAAGACAATGATCCTAAGCACACAGCTAAATTAACAAAGGAGTGGCTTCAGGACAACTCTGTGACCATTCTTGACTTGCCTAGCCAGCGCCCTGACCTAAACCCAATTGAGCATCTCGGGAAAGACCTGAAAAAGCTGTCCACCAACGTTCACCATCCAACCTGACGGAACTGAAGAGGTTCTGCAAGGAAGAATGGCAGAGGATCCCCAAATCCAGGTGTGAAAGCTTGTTGCATCATTTCCAAGAAGACTCATGGTTGTACTAGCTCAAAATGGTGCTTCTACTCAATACTAAGCAAAAGGTCTGAACACCGATGACCATATGTATTTCAGTTTTTCTTTTTTAATACATTAGCAAAAATTCTACATTTCTGTTTTTTATTAAGTCAAGATGGGGTGCAGAATGTACATTAGGAGGGTCCCTAGTTACCCGCTATGCACCTTGGATATCAGCCCGTGAGTGGAGAAGGCTGGTAACCAAGGTATACTTCAGGTATCTAGGCAGAGCGCGCTGCCTAGATACCCACTGTTTACCTTGGAGATCAGCACCCAGCGCTTGCAGAGAGGCGCTGGGAGCTGGCTTATCGGTCGTCTACCGTGTCACATGCAGCGATGCTGCGTGTCCACCGGGTGACCAATGATAGATTTGAGGTCCAGCCCTCAAATTAAACGATGAGCGATCAGCCGACTGGAGAGTGGTGATTACAGTGAGAGAGTTAAAAAAGATATTGTTGCTATGGAAGAAAGATATAAAGGAAGATGGAATCCATCAATGCTTGCAGATATCTGTTGGACATTGTAAGAGATGATCCAATTCGAGAGTACAAAGGACAATCAAAGAAGACTTTTGACTAAATCAGGAAAAACATTTGTAGTGCAATTTGATTATAATTCGCACTAGTGTTTAGTTAGATTTTAGTTATTTGAATTGTTGCTGTTGTCAGAAAATTGCCATAATAAAATATTTTGCATCTTTAAATTTGCGAAATAATAATGTTTCAAAGTTCTGAAAACTTTTATGCATAAATTATATATAATAGGAACAGGAAATCTCTGTTAGCATAGAAACAAGAGCCAACTAATAATTCTAATGGTCAGATTTGAAATCAGGAGGTCAAAGTCATTAGGAAATGGCTGATTTCATAACTGAACCTAACAACTTTTCATAATATCTAGAACAGTGTAATTTTTAGAGCAATTCTGGTTTATGCCTTTCCTTTGTTATCACTCTTGATTAAAAATGTATGAAACAAATGGTCATTTCCATTCCTCTTGTTAATAGGCTGTGACCTTACACACTTTGCTACTACTCATATTCCGAGTCTGCATAGCAACATGCCAACGACGAGGGAGGGCATGGTAGTGCATGGTTGTTAGTTTGTTTAAATATTTACAATAAGAATAGTGAAGGGCGGCACCATAAAGAGTTATTTCTTTTTTAACGTATTAACAAATAAAGTTTTGTCCATTTCAGTTACATGGAAAGCGTTGTTGAGGGCAAGCACTCTCTGAGATCTGTTGCAAGTAATTATTACTTTACAAAGCCCATACATAGGCATTTAAGTTTGACATTGTGAAAGTCAGGTTTAAAGCTCATAGGTGACGGTGCATTTTGCCATCATCACGTCTCTCCTGCCATCTAATATCTTCTTTCAGAAATCTCGGGAATACAGATTTTGTCGGTGTTCGTGTCATGATCTCTACATCATTTGTTTGGAACAGGGCATCTATCTTTTCCAGTAAATAATTATATGAATTGCTTCATTTCTTTTCTGCAGATTGGATTAGGGAAACAAATTAGACTTTTATACGGTATCACAAAGTCCACTATATGGAGTTTTATTTCTGTCCCGCAGGAAAGGCTTTCAACCTGGGCTCAGAATGGCTAATTAAATGACAATACTCAACTCTGTAAATTAGTTGAAGATTAAAAACTGAATTTGGTACTTTTATTTACTTGAGTAGGTTGGAATGATTCCTAATGTGACTCACAGTCTTGTCATTTAGTACTCGGATCACTGCCAGACACGGCTTTGCATATTTGTATAGGTATGGGTCCAACTGCTGTGCTATTCTTAATAACTGGGCACTATGGAGTCCAGTGTGAATGGAGTGATGTTCGAACGTGCCCACCATTGCTTTATTTATTGCCAATAGGACTGTTTGATATAGTATAGAATAGAGCCTGGCTATGTCTGGCACTCCCGCTCACAATGAGTGAAGTAGTGTTGTGCATGCCCCTCTGTTGACAGGAGACGTTGTCCTGTCCTGGGATTGTTGGACGTTCAAGCTTTGGGAGCCCCAGCGATAATGTGTCATCACTTATACTATGGAGAGGTAATAACGTGTTCCTACTGGAATATTCCTCTAATGTACCATGTTTTGTTCCCTTCATCTCCCTATTTCACGACACATATGTTTTTTTTCTGTTGATACAGAGATCTTGAATTATTAATGCTAGCATTTTGACACAGCAGTTCCAGTTTAATTTATTTTTTTACTTTGCTATGTGGTATGACTTAATATTTTTTTCTGCAAGTTTTAATGACCATATCATACCAAATTAAATAGAATTTTATGCATTTTTACATTTGCACACTAAAAACTCATTGGCCTCGATTCAACGAGACCGTCACTTTTCATGCCAAACTTGATGAGGAGGGTGCTGTAGTAAGGCACTCCTAATTCATTAAAGTATTTGTTCACTAGTTGGACAACCCACCCTTCTCAATCTCTATGTTTTCCCCAGTAAATAGTAAGGCTGGCTTACACTGCAGTTTTTTCACTGATCAGTGTCCATCCGGTTTGTGGCCAAAACAGGAGTGACTCCAAAACTCAGAACAGGTGTCAATCTTTCAATTATAGGTTTTCTCTGCAAGTTCCTCTCCTGTCCCTGTCCTGGTTTTGGCACACAAACTGGATGGACACTGATCAGTGAAAAAACTGCAGTGTGAAGCCAGCCTAACACTTGTACTCAGCTCTGGTGTTGGCATCATTTTAATAATGTCAGCATTGCCTTTCCAGGGGATTGTGTGACATTATTGTGTCCAAGGTCATGAAATGGTTAAATATTAATATTAAAAAATCCTCCATTGAACTTAAAATTAAATGTTAAACTTAAGGTAACTACTAAAGCTTCTTTCACATCAGCGTTTATTTGAAATCGTGGCAACGGCTCACTTGCACCAAGCTGCGATAAGTCCTATTCATGCCATATGAGACTTATAGTTAGGTGCAGGCAAGTGCGGTTTTCCCGTATCCGGCAAATCCGGCACTTGCGGAGAAGGAAAAACCCGCTGCTGGCAGCATTTTTCGCGCTGTCGCAAGTGCCGGATCCTGCAAAACTGCACTTGCCGCACCTGACCGCAAGTCTCATATGGAATGAATGGGGCTTACCGCAAAGATGCCGGATCTGGTGCGAACAGGCAGAATCACAGATGTAAAAGGTGCCTGATACATAAAAAATCATGAAAAGGGAGTCCATCTCCTAAAAGATGTAGTGGTAGCTGCAGGGATTATGATCAGCCATGTGTAACAGTTCAGAGCTGATGTCTTTATTTTTACCATGCATACATAGATAGATGTCTGGTCCATACTAAGCTAAATCTGCTATTGTGAGATATATAAAAATATTGTTAGTCACCAATTGTTGGCTTCTCAGGCAAAATAAATCCATTCCTGTAGACCTGATGCCAAGTTATTCGCATAGTAATTGAATTGGGTGAAAACATTGCCCTGTGTAATGGGCAGTTTTATATGACAAACTTCCAAACCTCATTAGATTATTACTGGCTTTATATTTATGATATTAGTGTTGTAAGTATTCCACAAATTAGTTCTACATGATTTAATTATGATTCCTGTAGTGACATTTTCATCACTTACTCCTAATCACGGCGTGCATTAACAAAGAGGTGCTGGTTTGTTATCACTTTGCGCATGACAGACAATGGTATAGAAATAACACAACCCAGGAAAGTCAATGTAATAACATCCTAGATAGGAAAGTGCTTGTTCAGGAGCATTTAATATGACATTTTGTCAGCTCAAATTGTAGGGTAAGGCTTCTCGTTTTATTGGTGACTGGATGTGTTAAACAGCGGGCTATAGAATGTATGCCTCCGTTCTCCAGGTAGTCTGCACACTAGTATTATAGTAAATAGACCGAAACTGTGATTATTTAGTGTTTAGGATGCTTTTGAAGAAAGCTTTCTAGCTAGATATCCCTAAATGCAGTCATTGCTTTTAAATCAAGCTGTAAAGTATAGTATTCTGGTAATCAGGAAAAGTAACACGTTATCACAGATATGTATATATATATATAGCGCTACACAATATGCTTCATCTATAAAAGTAGCCATCATGATGAATCATATAATTGAAAAAGATATATACATTACGTATATATAAATATATATATATACAGTATATCATATTTTTCTTTATAAGATACACCTGATTATAAGAAGCACCCCAAATTTGGTGAAGGAAAAGAGAAGATAATAATTTTTTATGTTAAATTGGGTCCATCTCTATAATGCCAGTGTCCATCTTACAAATCATATTAATATCTTGTCATCCTGGCATATATATAATCCCCATATGCTGGCACATATTCCCCTCTGTGCTGGCACAATGCCCCCCTGTGCTGGCACATATAGCTTCCCTGTGCTGGAACATATAGCCCCCCTTTGTTGGAACATATGCCCCCTGTGCTGGCATATATGGCCCCCTGTGCTAGCACATATAACCCCTTGTCCTGGCACATATAGTCCCCTGTGCAGGTATATAAAGGCCCCTGTGCTGGCACACATAGCGCCCCTGTGCTGGCACATATATGACCCCTGTCACTCTATATGCCCCCCTGCTGGCATGCACATAGTAAAATAACAAACGCTTTTAACTCACCTTCCGCCACTCTTTGTCGCTCCCAGCTCCTTGGTATCTCTTCCTGTGTCTGTACTGGCATCCAATCATGTGATTGGCACAGCACAGTGATGATGGGGGAAGGGGCATATCCAGGATGGGGGATGAGTGCAGGCACATGTAATATGCCTGCTCTCCTGTCCACATTTCAGCGCAGTTCAGCACCGAGGTGATGGACAACGGATGTAGTTCATATTACATGAGGCTAATGAGCGGGAGCACCTGACCTCCCACCGCCTCTGCAGCCTAATCCAGCCCCCAGCCACCATTCCAAAGCGGCCCACCCTCCCCTACAGTGCATGCATATTCGGATTATAAAATGCACTCCCCAATTTCCCCCAAAATTTGGGGAACAAAAATGCATTTTACAAGTCTTATAATCTGAAGAATATGGTATATATATATATATATTGTGGTGATGCAACCCATGGCCGGGTGCATCACACGGGTGGTCGGTATATGACTCTGTTCACTTTATCCGGTTTTACTGTGGTCGTGCTGTGTTAAATTTACCCGGAACACAGCGAGTTAACAGCTGAGAGTGAGTGCTGTAATCCTGTCTGGTGCACAATAGGTTAATAGCCAAGAGATTCATGAACCTAATGAGCGGCTGAGAGCAATGGGTGCTGATTGCTGACAGCCCAGGTAGGTGTGTCAGGTGGGTGTGGTGAGCAGGACTTAACCTGCCAGGTGTGTGTGAGTTGTGGAGTTCAGTCTGTGTGAGAGCAGAACAGAGCCTCTGAGGGAGATTCAGTCTGTGAGAGAGAGAGAGCAGAACAGAGCCTCTGAGGGAGAATAGTCCATATCCTGTAGAGATGAGTGGAGCCATGAGGCCAGAAGGCAGAGGGTTTTGCAGCACCTGTACTTGGGAAGACTGGCTGACCCTGGAGGGGTTCACGATGGCGTGTCTGGTGCAGCCGCTTTCCTGGAGGTCTGGGCCTGTGATGGCAGACTTGGAAGTGGCTGGTGACCTGGAGACACGTGCTGAGGAGTCCTTGGGGATGCCTGGCTTGCCCTGGAGCTCTGGTAGCTAAACCCAGGTCGGGCCTGGTTCTGACCGGTATCCTATACCAATGCCAGTGTGTGTCCCAGAATGTGTGCGGGGACAGTGTAGAGCAGTGTGGAGCTCTGTGTAGTGACTGTGAGCACATTAGCAGCCTGTATGCATGGACTGAGCTACTCCAAGGGGAACTAAGCTATGGAAGAGCCTGGCTGTATGTCAGAGACTGTTATGTATGAACAGGGGTGTACCGGCTGTGCCCGGACTCCTGTGGGACTGTGAATGACCCATATATTCTGTGTGTAATAAGCACTGTAATATTGAGTGTTGTACAGACTGTCCTGTGTATATAGTGCCATGTGGGCAGTTACCACCCTTGGGACCGACTATAAGGTTATAAAGGTCCCGTTGACAACTATATGATAAAAATGTTATGTATTATGTGTGAATAAGGCTAGGCGGCCATAAACGGCATAGGGAGCTATGATTGGTGCTCATGGTGTTCCATGGAGCTGTAATCAGTGCTCCCCGGTATATCAGCCTTTTTAAAAGGGTTTATGTGCAATATAATGTACTGTTGTATGTAATGTTATGTTGATTATGGTGTTATGTGAGTGTATTATGTATTTTATATGTGATGAGCAGTTTGAGCTTAATAAACTGCTCCTTAAATGTTTTAACAGTTAAAAACTTGTTTTGGTGTCATTGGGCAGCAAGCAAGCCCTTAGGCGTACGCTACCTCACAATATATATATATATATACAGTGCCTTGTGAAAGTATTTGGCCCCCTTGAACTTTTCAACCTTTTGCCACATTTCAGGCTTCAAACATAGAGATATTACTTCTAATAATTTTGTGAAGCATCAACAACAAGTGGGACACAATCGTGAAGTGGAACGAAAATTTTTGGATATTTTAAACAAATAAAAAACTGAAAATTGGGGCGTGTAATATTATTTGGCCCCCTTGAGTTAATACTTTGTAGCGCCACCTTTTGCTGTGATTACAGCTGTAAGTCACTTGGGGTATGTCTCTATCAGTTTTGCACATCGAGAGACTGAAATTCTTGCCCATTCTTCCTTGCAAAACAACTCGAGCTCAGTGAGGTTGGATGGAGAGCGTTTGTGAACAGCAGTTTTCAGCTCTTTCCATAGATTCTCGATGGGATTCATATATATATGTATGTGTATATATATTGTAAGAGGGCAAGGGGACGCATAGTGGATGGCAGGTATGTGTCACATGCCTACCTGAGGTCTGTGATGTAAGCCGGCATTAGCATCTCTTAGTGGAGAGCAACACTGAGGGAGTTGTTAGTAACCAAGGGGCCGGCTTATGAGTCCTGAGAGTGACGGGCGGGTCCAGGACTCACATACCCTCCCAGGGGCGTGGTGTCCGGCTATGTAAGGGAGGTTGGACTTAGGCACAGGGGGAAAGTGATTAGGATTCTGTGTTTGCTGTGTGTTTTCCCTGTGGAATGGTTTATGAGCAAATAAACCCTTCTGGTCTCACCTATGCAAAGCTGCCTCCTCGTGCTTCCTGATGTCGCCAGCGAGCCGCTCCGTTACAATTGGTGGAGAATGCGGGCACAGCTCCCAGCAGAAGACGTGAGACCGGTGGGCTTTGGTGTTTATGTCCTGGGTGAAGTCTGTCCTGACTCAGTCACAGCCTCCGGAGATCATGGAGGAGCTGATGAGACACTTGGTACAAGCTCAGCAGGCCCAGCAGGCTCAACATCTCCAGCTCTTACAACAGCAACAGGCGGCCCAGCAAGAGACCACCAAGCTGCTGACACAGCAGATCCAACTCCAACGTCAGCAACAGCAAGACCAGCATCAGCAGCAGCAGCAGCAGATCGATATCCTGGCTGAGGCGGTCCGGAGCACGTCAGCAGAGACAAGGTCAGTGGGTGATTTTTCTATTAGAAAAGCTGTGAGAGGAGCCCTGCAGAAAATGACTCCAGGAGATGACATAGAGGCTTTTCTGACTGTTTTTGAGCGTGTTGCAGAGAGAGAGGGGCTCCCACCAGCACAGTGGGCAGAGGTGCTGGCGCCATATCTATCCAGGGAGCCTCAGAAGGCTTATTATGATTTGGCCCTGCAAGACGCTAAGGAATATAGCAAGTTAAAAACGGAGATACTAGCCCGCCTGGGGGTGACAATGACTGTGAGGGCGCAGCGGGTTCACCAATGGGCGTATCATCGAGACAGACCGCCTCGCTCCCAAATGTTCGACCTGTTGCACTTGGTCCAGAAATGGCTTCAGCCGGAGAGCTCTACGCCAGCACAGATGGTGGAACGTGTCGTGATGGATCGGTTTGTACACTCCCTGCCACGATCCGTTCAGACCTGGGTTGCCCAGGGTGATCCCCAGAACGCGGATGACCTTATCGGGCTGGTGGAGAGATACCAGGGGATGGAAGGGCCTGGGGCCAGATTGCCCGCTCCTTACTGGGGGACCCAGTCGCGGGCCGAGGCCCAAAAGGGGGTGGGGCGTCCAAGGTCCCTAAGGGCGGGGGAGGCGGTGCCCACGGTCCCTACGGGCGAGATCATATGTTGGAGATGCCATGGTCCAGGCCACATTGCGGCACGGTGTCCCTTGACCCCTGAACAGATGGATTGCAGCATGGGTCGCCGCTGTTCTTATTTTGCATACTCAGTCTGCAGTATGACCAGTATATCCAGCGAAGGGCCCCCAGCGTGTCCGGTGAAAGTGAACGGGAGGAGCGTGGTCGGGCTGTTGGACTCCGGGAGCCTCGTTACTCTGGTGAGGGACTTCCCGTCCCTTATCCTGGTCCCTAGGAAAAGGGTCGGAGTGCGGTGTATCCACGGTGACGCCAAGGACTATCCAGTAGCTCGAGTGGACATTGAGACGGCACATGGGGTGAGGACTCATGAAGTCGGAGTCGTCCAGGACTTGCTACACCCCATCATTATCGGCCGGGACTTTTGTTTATTTTGGCAGCTGTGGGGGCAGGGTCCGGGAGTGGGGCCCGTGGAAACGACCTCTCCCCACTCTGACATGGCTGAGTTCCCGCTTGGTGTCCTTGTAGGAGATGAGGAGGAAGCACCGCCCGAGACCACGGTACTGAACTTGGGGGCGACCAGGGAGAACTTTGGGACAGCCCAACATAAAGACCTGACTCTAAGGGAAGCATTCAATAGTGTCACGGTCATCAACGGGGTCCCACAGGAGCCAGGGAGCGACACTAGGTTCCCCCATTTTATGCTAAGTGAGGAATTGTTATACCGGGTGACGAAGGTGAAGGACGACCGGGTGGAACAGTTGTTAGTACCGGGGCCGTATCGGCAGCAAGTACTCAACATGGCCCATTCCCATATCTTAGGGGGTCATCTAGGGGTAGAGAAAACACAGGACCGGATACTGCAATGGTTCTATTGGCCTGGGTGTCACCGGGAGATAGCGAGATACTGCCAATCTTGCCCTACCTGTCAAATAACCACCCCTACCAGGCACTTTCGTAGTCCCCTGGTACCATTACCCATCATCGAAATCCCCTTTGAGAGAATAGCTATGGACTTGGTGGGGCCCCTGGTGAAATCGGCTCGGGGTCATCAGTATATCTTAGTTATCCTGGACTATGCCACCCGGTACCCCGAAGCGCATAGCTAAGGAGCTGGTTCAGGTGTTTTCTCGCACGGGGTTACCAAAAGAAATCCTGACAGATCAGGGTACCCCCTTCATGAGTAAGGTGATGAGCGAGTTGTGCAGGGTCCTTCAGATCACCCAGCTGAGGACTTCTGTATACCATCCTCAAACAGACGGCCTTGTCGAGAGGTTCAACAAAACCCTCAAAGGCATGTTAAGGAAAGTGGTAGAGAAGGATGGGAAGGACTGGGACTGTCTCCTACCGTATCTGCTGTTTTCCATTCGGGAGGTTCCACAGGCTTCCACGGGTTTCTCACCATTCGAGCTCCTGTATGGACGACATCCACGCGGTCTCCTAGATGTAGCCAAGGAAACCTGGGAAGCCGAAGTCACACCTCATCGGAGTGTCATTGAGCACGTCGCCATGATGCAGGAGAGAATGGAGAAAGTGATGCCGATCCTAAGGGAACATCTCCTGCGGGCCCAGGAGGCTCAGGCCCGAGTCTACAACCGCTCCGCCAGAATCCGGCAGTTTCATCCCGGGGACCGGGTCCTGGTCCTGATACCCACAGTGGAAAGCAAGTTCCTCGCCAAATGGCAAGGGCCATATGAGGTCGTTGAGAAGCTCGGCGAAGTGAACTACAAGGTCCACCAACCGGGATGAAGGAAGTCGTACCAAATCTATCATATCAACCTCCTCAAGGCATGGCGAGATCGGGAGGCCCAAGATGTGCCCTGCTCGGTGGGCAGGCCGGTGAACGACATTGAAGCCGTGACCATAGCGGACACCCTCTCCGAAAGCCAGAAACAGCAGTGTAGAGAGCTGTTACAGCAGAACAGGAATTTGTTCACAGAGCTGCCAGGGTGCACCACCGTGGTAGAACATGACATTCTGACGGAACCACAGGTGCGGGTGAACCTGAAGCCATATAGGATACCCGAGGCCCGACGGGAGGTGATCTCCAAGGAGGTGGCCCGGATGCTGAAATTGGGTGTGATAGAGGAATCCAAGAGTGGTTGGTCAAGCCCCATAGTATTGGTACCGAAACCCGACGGCGAATGGAGATTCTGTAACGATTATCGAAAACTGAACGAGGTCTCCAACTTTGACGCCTATCCCATGCCACGAGTCGACGAGCTGATCGAGCGCCTGGGACCCGCCAGGTACATCACTACCCTAGACCTCACCAAAGGGTATTGGCAGATCCCTATGGCATCGGGAGCCAAAGAGAAGACCGCGTTCTCTACGCCGGATGGGTGCTTTCACTATGTCCGAATGCCGTTTGGATTGCAGGGGGCCCCAGCCACTTTTCAAAGGGCCATGGATCGGATCCTCATGCCGCATAAAGACTACGCCGCTGCCTATCTGGACGATATTGTGGTTTTCAGCCTCGACTGGCAGAGCCATCTGGTGAAGCTCCAAGCGGTGCTGGATGCTCTGAGGACGGCGGGGTTTACGGTAAACCCAAAGAAATGTGCCCTGGGGAAGTCCGAGGCCAAATACCTGGGATATGTTGTCGGCAGAGGCATGATCAAGCCCCAAATCACAAAGGTCGCAGCGATCCAGCAGTGGCCGCGACCCTCGTCTAAGAGACAAGTCCGAGGCTTCCTGGGTATAGTCGGATACTACAGGCGGTTCATCCCTGAGTTTGCTGTAATGGCTGCACCCTTGACTAACCTCTTGAAGGGGACTAAGTCGTCTATGGCTCAGTGGACGACGGAGGCGGAAGCTGCCTTTTCGGGATTGAAAGAGGCTCTCTGTAGGCGACCGGTCTTGCTCGCTCCCGACTTCAAGAGGGAATTTGTTCTCCAAACGGATGCCTCAGATAACGGTTTGGGGGCAGTCCTGTCCCAGGAGATTCAGGGGGAGGAACACCCGGTCCTCTACCTGAGCAGGAAACTGTCCCCTAGTGAGATGCGTTATTCCGTGATTGAAAAGGAGTGCCTGGCCATAAAGTGGGCGGTGGACACACTACGTTACTATTTGTTGGGGCGACAGTTCCGGTTGGTGTCTGACCATGCCCCTCTCCGGTGGTTGAGGGACTCGAAGGGGAAAAACACGAGGGTCACTCGTTGGTTTTTGGCCCTGCAGGACTTTCGTTTCCGAGTGGAGCACCGGGCGGGAAAACTCCATGGCAACGCTGATGCTCTCTCCCGTATCCCCTGTTTGGTTGTCCGCGGTGCCGAGCCCGACGGCTTTCGGCAGAGGGGGGAGGTGTGTAAGAGGGCAAGGGGACGCATAGTGGATGGCAGGTATGTGTCACATGCCTACCTGAGGTCTGTGATGTAAGCCGGCATTAGCATCTCTTAGTGGAGAGCAACACTGAGGGAGTTGTTAGTAACCAAGGGGCCGGCTTATGAGTCCTGAGAGTGACGGGCGGGTCCAGGACTCACATACCCTCCCAGGGGCGTGGTGTCCGGCTATGTAAGGGAGGTTGGACTTAGGCACAGGGGGAAAGTGATTAGGATTCTGTGTTTGCTGTGTGTTTTCCCTGTGGAATGGTTTATGAGCAAATAAACCCTTCTGGTCTCACCTATGCAAAGCTGCCTCCTCGTGCTTCCTGACGTCGCCAGTGAGCCGCTCCGTTACAATATATATAGATATATATATACATATACATACTGTATATATATATATATATCTATATATATATATATACTAGAGCATCTTAATGAATTAGAATATCATCAAAAAGTTAATTTTTGTCAGTAATTCAATAGAAGTGACACACATATATTACATAAAGTCACTACAAAGTGATCTCTTTCTAGTGTTTATTTCTGTTAATGTTGATGATTATGCCTTATGGCCAATGAAAACCCAATGGTCATTATTTCAGAAAATTTAAGTAGGGAGGATGAAACGTTAAACATCATGCTGCTGTATTCCACAAGTCATCAAAGGGTGAGTATAATATTGATTTATTAGTTAACATGTTTCAGGGCTCCCAGAAACACCCTGAAACATGGCAATATTACATTGATGTTTGATGATAATCTAATTCATTGAGATGCACTAGTATATATACTATATATTCTCTCAAAATATAGTTCTTATAAGCATGGTTGCTATAAACAATTCAAAACTCACAGTTTACAGATACACTAATCATAGGAAGTGAACTTCCCCATGGACCCCTTCACTACTGGACAACCTGGGCTTAATCAATTCAGGACCCTGATCACAATAAAAACAATGCATACTCTCTTCCAGTAGTTGCGCTATCCCAGTGATGTCAGCACTGTTATTCCTAGAGATGGATGTGTCATTGTTGTGTCAGATGCCAGCTGCAGCCTATAAATGGTCACTGTTTGGCTATAGCTCATCAATTCTGTCCACTCCAATTAAATAATAAAAGTTGCAGCTAAACAGTAGTTGCTCATTGGCTGCAGCTAGCACATGACACAACAATGGTGCATCACTCTATGAGTCCTGAATTGATTAAGCAGGATTTGTCATGGTGTCCTGGAGGAAAACCATTCATAAATCTTCCACAAGGTGTCTCCACTAGACTGTGAGTAAAGCAGACAAATGTTCTTTATCAGTCAGGTCCGTCTGCACACTGAACATGGGGCATGTGACCATATAAGAGAGGGGCGTGACCTACACTGTGTGCGAGCTTCTGACTCCAGCAGATGAGTAAATGTATCAGATTACTTCAGCCTACAGCACAGTACTGAGCAATGTCAGAATGGTAGGATCACTGCAAACTCCTATTTCCTTGGCACAAGCTTCTGGTCTGTCATCTGGCTCCACACAGCTCAGTCACGATCTCTGTTAACTCCTTCTCTGCTGGTACATTACACTGCTCACTATAAGCCTGCTCTGAGAAGCTGTGGAAATACACACACAGTGCTGGCAGACACTAAGGGACGCTGACCACACCCACACTGTCATAAACTGCAGCTTTTAAAGAGCACAGAAAAATATGAGAAAATAAGTCATATGGGACAAACAAGCATTATCTTAGCTGCTATGTGACCCATCATTAACAGTTCAGTATTGTGATTTAGTTTTTTTTCAGTGAAATGACATTTACAGTTTAATAGAGGACTCTAAGATTCCTGCTATAGCTCTGACTGTAGCTATTATACTATCACATAGCTGGTACCTGTGCTGTTTGAAGAGGGCCGATTTCCTATTTCTGAGACCGCACAAGTGCCATATGTGCCTGGGGTGGTGCATGCACAGATCAACACGTCTTCTTATATGATGAGGCACTGATGGTGCATGCAAGGTCGCAGAAACAGGAGACAAAAAGGAGAGAAACACAAAGAAGGAGACTGGCAGTGACTTGGGACCGGCTAAAAGGGTTTCAGCAATCATCAGCATTGAAGATATTATTCAGTAGTACTGAGCTGCGTGGCTGTGAATCCAGCACTGAAGTGAAATATTGCATTTTCTGAAATCTACAGCTCCATCTGCCTATATTTGCCTGGTCTCTCACTGTACTGAGTTCACCTCACTCCTCTCCATTCCAATTTTTATAGGTTGCACTGCGTTGTCTGTCTTTCTTTGATTAAGACAGATTTGAGAGCCCTTTCTTCATAACTGTGTAAAAACATTTTTTTATCATATCAGTATACTGAGAAATAGGTTTACATCACATAGTCTTTAATGTTCGTTAGGATTTTCCAATTTGTCCATAGAAAATGTTAATTGCACAGAAAAATAACTCAACTTGAGCACCCTGCTTTTCAAGGGGCTGATGACCTACCATGGTAGGGATCACTGCACTGTGTCTTGCCTTTGTATAGTGAATGATTTCTAAAGAACTCAGAAAGTTGTATTCATTGGAGCCAAAGCCTTGTGTCTATGTCTGGAATTTCTCCTAGTTCCGTATAATGAGCTTAGGAAATACCTGTAAGAGCATAAAGCAATGACTTTTCCCAGAACCTGTCAGGAGGTGTATGTGACCAGACAGCGCAGCTTCTCTTTAACAGGATCTATCTTTGTTGCATGAGGAGATCTCACTCCCAGTCATTTATTCATACAGCTCACAAAATGAACAAAACACGCGATTCCCTTGGCTACTGTTCACTTTTATGTTGAGAGGCTCCCGGCCTCTCTTCGCTTTTATGCAACCAGTGTTTGGACACACAATCATTAAAGTGATAAGTTTTACAATTACACCTCATTAATTCTCCTTGAATCAAAACGGGAGTTCTGTATGTGTTTAAATTGCAGAGCCCATCTTCCAGTCTGAAGACTCCTGCCCAGAATTTATGGCTTAAATCCAATTAGGGAACCCCGAGAGACCAATACATCAACAAGAAAATGCTCAAGCTTTGGTCTCTGAGAATGAAATAGTACAATATCACATACCAACATCCATCTCTGCAAATCACAGCCTGGCACATTCACTGGCAGAAAGGAACGCAAGCTTTTATCAAGTGTCTTACAACAATCTGAAACAATAATTGTTAGGTCTGTTTTACAGATGCTCAACATTCATGTAGGTGTCGGCAATTCTTAGACTACTGGTATCTGATGGTTAAATGTAATTGGTCTTAGAGATGTTTTAGAACACACAGAATGTGATTCGCACATATCTAGAAAGCATTTTTCAGAACAAGCTGTAACGTGTGTATTTCTGTCCATTATATATCTTGTGTTCTGTGTTTTTACGAGCTTTCTCCATCGAGTACTAGCTTTTTTTTATTATGAATGGGAAACGAGGAATGAGAAGAGGCTTTTCCAACTGTTTGACATCTCCTTTAACATTGTACAGTCATGGCCAAAAGTTTGGAGAATGACACCAAAATTATATTTTCCCATGATCTGTTGCCCTCTGGTTTTTATTTGTGTTTGTCTGATGTTTATATCACATACTGAAATATAATTGCAATCATATTATGAGTACCAAAAGGTTATATTGACAGAATGAGTTAATGCAGCAAGTCAATATTTGCAGTGTTGACCCTTCTTCTTCAGGACCTCTGCAATTCTCCCTGGCATGCTCTCAATCAACTTCTGGACCAAATCCTGACTGATAGCAGTCCATTCTTGCATAATCAATGCTTGCATTTTGGCAGAATTTGTTGGTTTTTGTTTGTCCACTCGTCTCTTGATGATTGACCACAAGTTCTCAATGGGATTAAGATCTATGGAGTTTCCAGGCCATGGACCCAAAATCTCTATGTTTTGTTCCCTGAGCCATTTAGTTATCAACTTTGCTTTATGGCAAGGCGCCCCATCATGCTGGAAAAAGCATTGTTGGGCGCCAAACTGCTCTTGGACGGTTGGGAGAAGTTGCTCTTGGAGGACATTCTGGTACCATTCTTTATTCATGGCTGTGTTTTTAGGCAAGACTGTGAGTGAGCCGATTCCCTTGGCTGAGAAGCAACCCCACACATGAATGGTTTCAGGATGCTTTACAGTTGGCATGAGACAAGACTGGTGGTAGCACTCACCTCTTCTTCTCCGAATAAGCTGTTTTCCAGATGTCCCAAACAATTGAAAAGGGGATTCATCAGAGAAAATGACTTTACCCCAGTCCTCAGCAGTCCACTCCCTGTACCTTTTGCAGAATACCAGTCGGTCCCTGATGTTTTTTTCTGGAGAGAAGTGGCTTCTTTGCTGCCCTCCTTGAAACCAGGCATTGCTCAAAGAGTCTCCGCCTCACAGTGCGTGCAGAAGCACTCACACCAGCCTGCTGCCATTCCTGAGCAAGCTCGGCACTGCTGGTAGTCAGATCCTGCAGCTGAAACAGTTTTAAGATACAGTCCTGGCGCTTGCTGGTCTTTCTTGGGCGCCCTGGAGCCTTTTTGACAACAATGGAAGCTCTCTCCTTGAAGTTCTTGATGATGTGATAGATTGTTGACTGAGGTGCAATCTTTCTAGCTGCGATACTGTTCCCTGTTAGGCCATTTTTGTGCAGTGCAATGATGGCTGCACGTGTTTCTTTAGAGATAACCATGGTTAACTGAAGAGAAACAATGATACCAAGCACCATCCTCCTTTTAAAATGTCCAGTGGTGTCATTCTTACTTAATCATGACTGATTGTTCGCCAGCCCTGTCCTCATCAACACCCACACCTGTGTTAATGGAACAATCACTAAAACAATGTTAACTGCTCCTTTTAAGACAGGACTGCAATGATGTTGAAATGTGTTTTGGGGGTTAAAGTTCATTTTCTAAGCAAATATTGACTTTGCAACTAATTGCTGTTAAGCTGATCACTCTTTATGACATTCTGAAGTATATGCAAATTGCCATTAGAAAAACTGAAGCAGTAGACTTTGTTAAAATTAATATTGGTATCATTCTCAAAACTTTTGGCCATGACTGTATATTAGACCTCATTATATGTCCCTTTAATCTGATTTCTGTGTGACATGCTGCATTCCACCTGATTGACTTAAAGGAAACCTGTCAGCTCCTTTATGCCGAAAATCCCCCCAGCTATCACTGTCTGCACCTACAGCTTCATAGTACTATTTTAAGCATCCCTGTCTGAGCTCATAGTGTAATGTTATAGGTGATAAAAAAAAAAACCAATTATACACCTACATTTTCTTAGGCAGTGACCACACCTTGGAGGACGAGCTCACTCTGGCAGGTTAACAGTTACCTCACTGTTAACTTCTTTGTATAAAGGACCTGTGTGATGTCACGATCATGTGAGCATAGTGGGCAGAGCTAAGCAGGCAAAATCATTATGGTCTATGGACACTTAGCTCCACCTATTATAGTCACATGATTTTGACATCACACAGGCCCTACAGCATCCTGAAATGTTAATTATTAACCTCCCATTGTGACTACTTCCTCCAAGTGGTAGTCACTGCCTCATTTACATAAAAAAGTAAGTGTATAAATGCTTTTTTTAACTTTTAACATTACACTTTTAGCTCAGACTGGGATGCTTAGAATAGTACTCTGAAGCTACAGGGACAGGCAGTGATAGCTGGGGGGGACATAAATGAGCTGACAGGTTCCCTTTAAGTTTTTACATCTTTTATATCTATGTGCTTCATATAAAGAATTGATATTTTATTTTTTACTTTTAGCTTTTTGTGCACATTTTTCTATATATTTTCTATATGATGAATACCCATATATTCCATTACTTCCCATACTATTTTATCTAAACTGTTACACTGATCGCAATATATGTATATTTGCTACTACACAATGTATAGAGTATGTTACATCCAGTTGCCTGTAACGGCTACACTCAACAGATCACTGGGGTTCCTGGAGGTTGGACTCCCACCAATCTGAAATTGATGGTGAATAGGTGATCAATATTTTTTTGTCCCAGAAATACTCTATAGTAGAAACATAGTTTGCACCATTTTGTAAATTATAATGTATAACTTTGGATAAGTGCCTTTGTATTTTTACGAATGGCCGCAAATCCAGTAGTTCAAGGAGCTGATGACTGTAGTATCTGTTAATGATTCACAGGCCTGCGATGAAAAAAATACAAGAGACGTTTTCACTGGTTTTTATGTAATTTGGTGTGATGATTACGAAAATGATCTCCATTTTTTCCAAAACGTCAGGATTTTTTGTAAAACCAAGATCGATATTTTTGCTAAAATCCTATTTAAAAAGGAATTCTGTCAAACAATTGTACATGTAATATCTGGCAACAGTGGTTTTTATCCATTTAAATTTATGTATAAATATACAGAGGCCCCCCCTGCTGGTACACGGCCCCCCTCCATCGGTATACAGAGGCCCCCTGCTGGCACACGGCCCCCATATCGGCATACAGAGACCCCCTGCTGGCACACCCCCCCCCCCATCAGTATACAGAGGCCCCCTGCTGGCACACAGCCCCCCCTTCGGTATACAGCGGCCCCCTGCCTCCGCATTGATCTCACCCTCCGATGTCCGCAGGCACCCGGGGTCCTCCGTCCACTCTCCTCGCTGTATGCCGGCGGGTTCTACATGTGACCGCCGGGCGCAGTGATGACGTCATCCCTGCTGCGCCACTCTTAGCAAACCCGACATACAGCGAGGAGAGTGGACGGAGGACCCCGGGTGCCTGCGGACATCGGAGGGTGAGATGAATGCGGAGGCAGGGGGCCTCTGTATACCAAAGGGGGGACGTGTGCCAGCAGGGGGCCTCTGTATACTGATGGGGGGCCGTGTGCCAGGAGGGGGGCCTCTGTATACCGATAGGGGGGGCGTGTGCCAGCAGGGTAGGGCCTCTGTATATTTATACATAAATTTAAATGGATAAAAACCACTGTTGCCAGATATTACATGTACAATTGTTTGACAGAATTCCTTTTTAAATAGGATTTTAGCAAAAATATCGATCTTGGTTTTACAAAAAATCCTTACGTGATGGAAACAAAATGGAGGTCATTTTTGTAATCAGCACACCAAATTACATAAAAATCTGTGAAAACTTCTATTGTATTTTTCAAAAAATTCAATTTTGCCGGGTTGTGTAATTTACGACAGATTCACTTGTAAACCATCATTTGGATTTTAATATAAATTTGTAGTCATCCCTTTGTACTCTGTATGAACCAATTTCCAAAGCCAAGAGAATCAATTGTACAGCTCTAATCTATTAAAGTAAAAACATAACTCTTGTATTTCTTTGTTGACATTGACCGCCTTAAATGTCAATTTGGAAAATGCCAAAGTGCATAGATTTTCATTTATTTGAGAAAGATGTAGGATCATGTTCACATTTTCGCTAGGATGAATGTGGTTTGTAAATGCTTTCTTTTCTTGGCTATTGTTGACTTAAAGGGTATATGCACCTTCATGCTTCTGTCGACCTGTAATTGGGACATGTAAGAAGATCTTATCAGTGAGGGGTCTGTAATTTGGGATTTCTACCGTTCTCTTGAATAAAGGGGTTCTGACTCTAGTGAGTATCGCGGCCTTTTAGATTCTGTAGATTTCACTTGACTATTTTAGTCGTTGATGCGGCTTGGACCGTACGATCCCAGTCAAAGCTTTCCATCTAATATTGACTTCAGTACACTCTATTTTTTGCATATTCTGGTAAACTTTTCTATAAATAATGGATGAAAGCATTTTTTAAGAAACTAACATGCTTATGGCTTGTTTGTAACAAGTTTACAAAGTCAACTAGCGCAGATATTAATCCAGAAGCAATGAATAATGATCAACCTTGCATGTCATTCTTTATCTGAAAAGCATGTAAACAAAACTTGCACATTTACATTACAGATAGGAACAGAAAAATAGAATCATGAATATTAGATTTTCCCTTTAATCACCTTGCAAGCCGCACCACACTAATGTCTTAGTTTTATTTTCAACTGAGAAAAACTAATAAGACTAACATAATTATTCAAGCTGATTTATAACAGTCAAAATGAAAGCTGGCTACATGACATTGATATCAATAGGTGAATTTGCTGGTGAAAAACACCAGTGATCTTATATATCACCCATCCCATCACTCCACCTGTTGTCAAGGGTTGTGTTTCATAATCCATCTTTATTCTATACAAAGTTTTGAAAGGAAATGGCAGTCATTAATGGAGCGCTGGGGCATATAGAACACACTATTAAGAGATGATGCTTACAAACCTATTATTATACCACTACGCATTTCAGTAGCGGACTGCTACCTTCCTCAGGTGATTTTACAAAAGATAGAGGAAGTGGCACATTAAACAGGGTAATGACCAATAAAATAAAGGCAATCGATGAAGTCATTATACCCTTTGTGTGCTATCAAAAACAATACAATTCATAACACCATAAAATTAAAATCTAATATCACACGTAACAATGAGATAAAAGGGGAAAGGTGCATGCATATCTAGGTAAGAAAAAGAATACAATTAAAAGTGTATATAAAAGAATATACAAAAAGTAATTAAAAAATGAAAATTACATTAAAAACCATCAGTGTTGTACAGCACCGGAAATTATAAAAATAATCCCAACAATAAAACGTACTGTTAATTAACCACATTATCAATAGTCATATTCGGTCTTTCAGGATTTAAAGTACCCGGTTTAAAGATCCAGAAGCTTTTCTTATTTATCAGACTGTTATAACAATTGGTGATAGTATGAGGCACCTGGTCTTTGATCGTCAGTTTCACAAAGTTAAGATCTTTTCAATGGAAAGTGCAAAAGTGCTTGGAGATACTGTGTAGATGGTAGCCATTGCATATGTAACGATGCTTATTTAGGCGGGCATGCACCATTTGAATCGTGCAACCTACATAATGTAGGCCGCACGTACATTGCAACAAGTATGCAAGATGTGAAGACTGACAATCCAGTCCTTACTATTTTACTAATAAAATTAGTTTATAGTGGTGTGCTACTTTACACCACCCTGTATCTCATTTCAATATGTGGATCAACCGACAATCCACCCTATAATTAAGGGGGAAATTCTCACCAGTTGTTTGAGATCGAAAGGAGGTGGTTCCATTTGTATTGGTCCCACAGCACAGGCATTTTGGGGTGTTGCATGCATAGCAGCCATTATTATTGTGCGTGGGTATTTCTCTTGTATCGTTTGGGCTTAAAAAATTATTGCTCGGGGATACCAAGCTATGCAAATTATGATTTCTTCTGTAAATAATATTTGGTTTATTGGGAAAATGATTTAAAAGGATTGGGTCAGCCTTTAAGATATGTAAAACAAGGGTACAGGAGCGCAATGTGTGAAACCTGGTGCTCTAAGGGGTGAATGGATTGCACGCCAATTGGCCACTCACCTAGGGATGTGCAGTCATGCACAACACCGGTGTATGCCTGGATAATGTAGCCAGATGTCAGGGGGGATTGCACGATGAAGATGGACTCAAAATAACCCATATACAAATTTGTATAATTTGGGGCGAATCTCATCCCCATTGCGCAGCCCTTACATGCCATTAGACTGTACCTTAAAGAGTGAAGACATTATTATTTAAAATGAAGCTAATAGCTTTTAGGACAAACTCCTTATCTTCTTTAGGTATCAATGTGTCATTGTTATGATAATGATTTACTGCTTGTAGGCATAAATCGTGAGTGATGTTGCTGTAGAGGGCACTCACATCTGAAGTCAATAACAAACAGTCCTTTGGAGGAGGTAATTTCCTAGCTAATTTAATTCGTTCTGAAGAATCTTTTAAGTAGTAATCGAGAGTTTGGACATATTTTTAAAGAAATAAATTGGCATAATGTGATAAATTTGAAGTTATTGCATTAATGCCCGAGATAATGGGGCAGCCTTGGGGGTTGGTGGCATTTTTATGGATTTTAGGGAAGAAATAGAAGCAAGGAACTCTGAATCATGGAATATCCAGAAATGTCCTCTCCTTTTTATTCTGGATTCCTTATGCTCTTTTCACCAAATCATTATATTTCAAAAATATTGATATATAGGGATCCGAGTCCAATTTATGGTAACATTACATTGCCTCTATGTAATGCGTTATTTCTTTATCATTTGTAAATCCACCTGAGGAAGGTAGCAGTCTGCTACCAAAATGCGTAGTGGTATAATAAGAGGTTTGTAACCATCATCTCTTAATAATGTGTTCTATATGCTCCAGCGCTCCATTTCTGACTGCTATTTCCTTTCAAAATTGTCATATTCCTATTTGAGGGCTTGTGGCAGGAGCAGCTCAGGGCTATAGTCACTGTTCCCGAGATTTAAAGACCTGCGGTGACATATCTGCGTTGTCATCGCTGGCACATGACTGACTCAAACAGCCACAAAACCGGATCGAGGAAGACGAACACAGTAGTGGTCACGCCAGCATCTTCACAGACCCAGGAACCTCAGCGGTTGTGCAGAGATGCACAACTCACCCAGGTAAGGAGCTAATCCCCCCACTCCATATCATCTGATACACCAGCCCACTGGGTGCTTTTTTTTTAAACCATAAATTTTTTTTTATTGAGGAAGATCAGCTGCAATAACAGTAAAATATCAGTAACTACAATGCTAATATAAACATATAATGGGCATTATGAAACAGTAGGAATACACGAAAGGGAATTGTGGCTGGGTCAGGTTGAGAGAGGAAAGGGAGGGAGGCATACACAGAAGGGTAAGATTAAGGGAGGGGAAAGAGCCCAGGTTGTAATGACAAAATTAGATATATTTCAAATTAAACAGTCTCAAATAAAATGATGGTATTGGGAACGACGACACCCACAAGTCCCAAAGGTTGTCAATACGTTCTCGTTGTTTGAGAGAAGATGAGAATACCATTCGTGATGATAGTGTGAGTTAATTCTGGCAATTAGTTCCTTTTGAGTGGGTAGAATCTCAGATCTCCAACATATAGTCAGACATTGTCATGCAGCAGTCAATATACGAGACAAGGCCGGACACACTGGGTGCTTTTCATTGTTGCGTTTTTCTTTCCTTTTTGTCTTGTATTTTATACAAAGGTCATCTTATTTATGAATTCACACAACTTGATTTTAAAGTTCAAGAATGTTTTGGTAAAAAATATAATCTTTCTTACCGTCTTTACAATTTTGGGAGTAGAACACATTATACCTAATACATTTGTTTCTACACAAATGTATACTATTTTAACACAGACAGTAAAAGTACACAATTCTTTTATTTTATTAATTTATTTTAACCAAAGACTTGAAAATAAATTACTTTATTGAACTGAGGCATTTAACAGTGTCAGTCTGCTTTGACTCACCTGTTTAAGTTATCGAATTGGAGACTCATACGCTTCTCCAATATGTAGGCACGTTGGCGTTCCGTTAGCCTGTTTTGTTGTCTTGCATATGTGGTTGATTTGATTGTTTTCCAGAGTTGGATATGTGTAATAATGCATTTGGGTAAAGGAATTAAATCTTATACTTGTGTCCAAGAGGTAAAAAGTGGTAAAAAGCAACCCTCATAAAATGTGGGAACTACTGGTGTCGGGGTCGTTGCGACAATACACTCCTTCACCAGTCACTCCAAATTAAACTAAGGGCATGGGGTACCCGAATAAGAATGAGTCAGACAAAGTATCTGGTTCAATCTCAGTGCATGCCCTTGCTTCTACAGGTATTATAGCAACGGTCACAGCAACTGAGGTTTATTTCCGGTTACGCTTCATTATATACTCTAGAAGAAAGGCGTGCAATAATCAGGGTTAGGTGGGGTTAAGCAAATATATCTAAATCTAGTGTTAGTGATTAGTTCTTCATTCTTCTGTTGAATTCATCCTTCCTCTTGCTGAGATACCATCCTTGGGCCTCTGGAATGCAGGGAATCTCAGGTTTCCTCCCAGCGCCTCCTGGCACTGGAATGCAGGAAACAGATCAACTCCTCAGCTTCTAGCAACCTTCTTTCAACAGTTGGATATATATATAATATATTAAGGAAAAACTTATTGTTTCATATATAAGAATATAAAAGACATATATATATGTATAAAAATGTATGAAAATATGTCCTCTCACCCTGAAACTGGCAGCACTGCAACTTCTGGCAACACCCATCCCAGCGCTAGTAGTATGAAACTTTGGTCACATTTAGCCTACTTTACAGTGGAGAGGAAGGGGAGGGTGTAATGGGATATGTGTCACATTAATCTTCTGTCACAGCAGGATATTATAAACTCTAGCAGCAATATAATCAGTTTAGTCAGTGCCTCTGCCACGCTAATGCTCAAGGTTGATATGAGCAGAATTTCCAATCCATCAATGACACCTGTTTTGGTTCTGCCCCATATTCCCCAACGCACAGCACCCAAAGGAGTATGGAAGATACTACACCAGAACAACTTCTTTTAATTGATTTTTTTGGATGATATGAACAGTCATCCTTTTAACTAAGATGACAATAGACCAGAGGAAATAGAGAACATCGAGTTATGTTGCTAGCTCTACGAGCCACAATGGTAGAGCCAATGGCAGAGTAACCTAAACCTCATCTTATCCGTACAGTCTCCTGTTCAGACCTCATCGGCTCTCCTTACTGCCATGGCATTAAACAAAAACATGGCACTGGCAACAAAAAAATTTTCAACACTGGGCCTCTTCATGCTAATACGGGCGACTTCAGAAGCATGCAGTAGAGGTGGATGGGTGGTTAGTGCTGAGGTAAATTTGTGCAGAGCAAATACAATAAATCAGCATTATAATTGTAAAATTTGTGTGGAAGTCTTGATATTTTACCACAATCAATGTCAAACCACCTGGAGTGCATTGCCATTTATGAAAGGATTTCCTGCATTTAACCTCAATGAAAGTTACATAGCTGTCATTATTTTATGAAAAAAGATGCACTCCAGATTTTGACCCATAATGATAATTTTTTTCAAACCCAAAATTTGTGTTTCATGCTTTACATTGTACGTTTTCAACATATCCATGACCCTTTCCATCCTTTGATAAGGAAAGTATTTGGTGAAAGTAAATTTTATTGTGCCGGCATCTGGAGTTATTTTCCCCATTACTACCCTGTGCAGGATTGGGCCATTGCTCAAGGGCAAGGAACAAAAGGAAAAATTCCTATTCCTAGAACTTATCAAACTTTTCTTGGAAATCTGGAAATTAAATTTTCATATTTAAAATTCAAATTTTTGTGGAAATAGTTACATGATTTTTGGGGGGCGCATTAATTGGCATATTACCAGGATAGGTTGAGTTCCTGCTGCTGACCACATGTCTGACTAGGAGAACTCTCTCTGCCCCCTGCAGGGTCAACACTTAATTATGTATCTGGCTCTTGCAAGGGTCACAGGGGGCAAAGATGTTGATATAGGCTCAAGCGCTGAGCCAACATCTTTTACCTGCACATGTGGGCTGATCAAAGATGCCCTCACGTCTGTTAACTAGTTAGATTGCGCTGTCAATATCTGACAGCATGATCCAACACTGGTGGGAAGAGCGCTGTTCCCTGCTCCCATCGGCGGCCCTTTGACGAAATCACAGGTTGCCGATATTTTGTCATGACAGCAAGGAGTCAGCTGATGAAACCTGTCACTGTCATTACTCACTTCCTGTGAATGCTGGCTGAGCTTCGTCATTCACAGGAGATGATCATTTGTGCTGTGCAGAGCCATGCATCAGCAAGGTTCTGTACAGCATAAGCAGTTCAAATCAACACCCTTCTGCCCCATTGAAAATATTACACTAAAAAATACACATATTTGATATTGCCACGTTCAGAAGGGCCTACTATATTAAAATATAAAATAAATGAATCCAGTCGACTAACTTCATAACAAAAAAGTAAAAATGCAAAAATTACAATTTTTTGGTCGCCGCAACATTGTGGCAACCAAAAAAAAAATGCAATAATAAGTGATAAAAATATCATATCGCCAATAAAATGGTATAGTTAAAAATGTCAACTCAGTTGACAAACAATAAGCTGTCACACAGTCCCAGATACTGAAAAATGATAATCTGGAATCTGGCAACACATTTTTTTTGACAAATTTCTGAAATTTTTTTTATCACTTAAATGATTAAATATTAAACTATACATGTTTGATTTCTCCAAACGTGTTCTCACCAGGGAAATGATACTGTCAGGTCAGTTTTACCATATAGTGAACATGGTAAAAAAAAAAAAAAAATTGAAATTGCATTCTTTTGCAATTTCATCACACTTGGAATTTTTTCCCATTTTCCATTTTAAATTATATGGTAAAATTAATGATGTCATTCCACAGTTCACCACGGTATACATCAGCACTGCATTCCTTTTGAGCAGCCTTATACCCTTCCTAATGCACACTGAGGAAGATCCTGGATTAAGGACCAAAACATCTGTGTGAGTAGGGTCACTTCAATAAACTTATTCCCATCAAGAAAATTTGTTTAAGTGCCAAGTCTTAGGCTGGCTTCACACCACGTTTTTTGGGATCCTGTTCTGTCCATTTTGAAAAGGACAGAACACGATCTGTTTTTGTCTCCCATGCATCCCGAAGGTGCCGGATTGGCTATAAATGGCCATCCGATTCTGTCAGTTCAGTCCTGGATTCGTTTCTGACCTGTTTTTTCCCGGCACCAAAATCGGAGACTTCTCCGATTTTGGCTCCGGTGAAAATGAAAACACCAGACCAAACACCGGGCAGAAACTAATGCGGGGTGATCCGTCGCCTATAACATGGGAGTCTATGGGCGCCGGATCCGGGAAAAAACAGGATCATTTACTGGATCTGGTTTAGTGTACTGAGCATGCTCAGTACTTTAAAACTGCTCTGTTCCCGTAATTTTACTTAGCAGTGTATTTAAATACACTGCTAAAGTGAAATGAAAGGAATGGTTAAAAATAAAAATAAAATGCTCACCTCTCTGCCGAGTGTCCCGCAATGCGTCCACCTCCGATGGCTGCAGGATCTCGATCAGCTGACCGGGAAGGGGGCGGCAACCCAATAAGCTGATGTGTGACATGACCGCATCAGTTGAGTGGTTTAAATCGCCTGCCAAAACTAATCGGCGGGTGATTTAAACTGCTTAGCTGATGCGGTCAAGTGACACTTTAGATGATTGGGTTGCTGCCCCTTTGCGGTCAACTGATTAAGGTCCTGCAACCATCGGATGTGTACGCAGGACACTCGGTGGAGAGGTGAGCATTTTTTATTTACTTTTCCCCATTCCTTTCTTTCATTTCACTTTAGCAGTGCATGTAGATACACTGCTAAAGTGAAAGTAACAGCGCCAACACGACTTGCCTGCTCGGCTCCCCCCAGCTCTTTCTGCACCCGGATCCCTCAAAATCCCAGATCCGGACACAGAAATGGCATCCAGAGTTACCAATCCAGACCTGTCCGTTCCTGTCTGTGTGGTCCTGCAAAAAACAGGACCCCACGGTCAGGAACAAAACCATGGTGTAAAGCCAGCCTTACTTGATTTCAATATGATTCAAATGTACAATTCGTCCACAAAAAAAAGCACATATGGATATTTTGACTGAAAAATAAAAGAAGATATGGCTCTTGGAAGAAGGGGAGGAAAAAACGAAAACAGAAAATGGAAAATCCACCTGGGGTGAAGGATTAATAAGGCTGTGTTAGCATCAAACTTCTCAAAAGAGGCTCAATTTACTCTTGGGAGAACTCTAAATGTTATAATCCTTTGTTTCAGGACAATTAGAGACTTTAAAGTATTGAGATTCACCCTAAACAATTTTTTAGGAGTATTCAATGAACTTGACAAATTTATATTTCAAGCAGTTTGATCTTTGATTCTCAGCAATACTTTGTTGTGTTGCTGATATTTCCTAAGGCCCCGTTACACGTTTCAACATCGTTCCCGACATCGTTCAAAAGTGACGTCAGGAACGATGTTAAAACGACATCATTGTTGCGTAGTTGCGTGTAAACGCACGATTCAACAACGATAGTTGTTCAAGTCGGAGTTAACAGGTTTTCCTGCATGCAGGAAATCCCGTCAACTTCAACTTAAGCAGCCTGTGGCATTGTTCGGTGTGACACCGCAATAGCGATATCACGGCTGATCCAGCCTATTCGCTGCATTGCAGCGGATCGCTCGCTGGGTTGATCCCAACCCAGCGAGCGATCGCTGCGGCAACATCGCAGCGCCATCACTGGCAACATCTTGCTGTATAACAGCTAGGCTGAGATGTCGAAAGCGAGCGCGCACCCATGGCATTGCTTGCGACATCGCAGCCGATGTTGTAAGGTGAAACGGGGCCTTTAAGATGACAGTTTATGATTCTAAACATTAAAAAATGTTATAGCAGAATTCCAGTATGTGGCTTTTGTCAATTTGTTACTTCAAAATTAATTATAAGAGAGAAAAAATAGCGTAGCACATCCAAAAGCTAGCGATGAATAATACATGCTGGCAGAGCTAGGGTGCAGTCCCAACAGCCAGACTACAGCTGGTTCCCACATTTTTAGCTTTTCTAAAGCCAATCTGTAAGTTTCCTGAAGGTGTAATAAGGGGACAACAGATGTTGTTATTATTAAATGCCGAGAGCAGTTTTGGGGGATTTTCAGACATTTCTGAAAGCTTTATGTATTGTAAGTATTAATATTTGTCTCTCACAGTCCTTGCGCCCAGTTCTGGTGTATTGTAGAATCTAGATCATCCTACTATTGAAAATGTACAAGAACATAAACTAAATAAATAAATATATATTTATCATAAATGGCATTATCATTTAAAAAAAAAAAAAAAGTAAATATTATGTAGCATTTCTTGTTCAAAGTTTTTATTGGTTTTGCAAGATAAGGGATTATGTAATAACCATATGACATTACAAACAATATAACAGTTTTTCGAAGAAATTTTGTTCTATTTCACGCGTTAGATAATCAGTTTTAAGTGTTAGTCTATGTCCAACAGAACATATTTCAATAATATCGAATTCGTAAAGTTAAATCTGTATTGACTATTATGATAGACATTTCTAATTATAATAAAGCAATTTTCAAATTCAAACCTAGAACGTCTTTGAACGAAATTACATGGTAACATGGTAGGAAAGAAGAGGGAAAAAAAGGGGGGGGGGTAGGTGGGGATGAGTAGAGTCTTTTTAGTCGGGTGGACAGTAGTTAGCACTAGTCTTTAAAGGATTTGAAATAAGTGTGTGTTTGGAAGGAAAAAGTTTGTTCCAAGGTTCCCATTTTTTTAGGTATTTATTTGTTGTTTTAGATCTCAGCGAGTAGGATAGTTCATGAGCGTTGTGTTCAGCAATTCTTTCCAAAAGTGCCGGGAAGGTGGGAGCCTGGATGTCTCTCCATTTGGCGGCAATGAGTGTTTTTGCTATTAGAATGATGTGTATTGTCAGAGGTCTAGATTGTAGGGGTATCGATTCACTGTCGAGGAGTAACAAGACTAGTTCCGGGGTGAGTGTAAAGTTAATTTCTGTCAAATCTGTGATCAAAAGTTGAATCTCGTTCCAGAAAGTTTCTAGTTTCTTACAGTGCCAAAATATGTGTGAGATGTTTCCTACTTCAAGAAGGCAGCGCCAGCATAATGGGGAGTATTCTTCCTTGATTGTATGTAACCGTTGGGGTGTATAATACCATCTGGTAAGTGTCTTGTAGTGGGTTTCTATCAGTGAAGAACATGGTATCATTTTTTGAAGCTTCGAGAGTGAGAGACTTATTGATTCAACGTCAATTAGAATGTTTAATTCTTTTTCCCAAGCAAGCAGGTTAGGAGTTTTAGATATAAATGTATCTGAGTTAATGATTTTGTATATACTTTTTGTAGACCAGAATACTGGGGTGAGATGGTACTTGAAGAGTTGTGTAATGGGTAGGGGAAAGAGGAAGTTTGGTTTTTTCCTAGTAATATAATTGTTGATTTTCTCCCAAGTTGATAATTCTTGATCTTGTAGTTTGAAAGTGGAGCGTAGTATGTCGAAGGGGATTAGCTGGTTTCTCTTGTCAATTATGTCTGATATGAAGTTAACTCCTAAGTTTTTCCAGGAGTTTAAGTTGAGGAATGGGACTAAAAGGTTTAAAATTTCGGAAGGTATCCAGTTGTTTGTGGTAGTTGAGGAATTTTCAGTCGCTTTTGTAACTAGATGCTTCCACGCTTGGATTGTTGCTTTGATTGTCAGTTCCTGAGGGAGTCTTTTTGTTTTATCACATAGGTGGGAGAGGAGAAGTAGATTGAGTTTATACTTAGGGTATTTGGATTCTTCTATGGACAGCCAGCTGGGTCTCATAGTCTCGCTCCACCAAGTTCTACTTAGGATAATTAAGGTCGAGTTGTAGTACGCTGTGAGGTTGGGAATGGCCAGGCCTCCATTCATTCTACATTTTTCCAGAGTATTTCTTGCCACCCTCGGTTTTTTTTGTCCCCATATAAAGGTATAAAGTTGAGATTGGAGCTTTTTTATCCATTTCTGCTTAATTGGGATTGGGAGGGAGCGAAAAACATAAATTATTTTTGGGAGTACAAACATTCTGTAGGATTCAATCTTTCCTATCCAGGACAGGTCAACTTTAGAAATGTGTGCCAGGTCATTTTGGATATTTTTATGTAAGGTTGCAAGGTTGGTGTCTATCAGAGTCGAGGTATGGGCAGTGATTTGAATCCCTAAATAATCCAATGTTTTGTTATCCCAAGTTAGGTTGTGTTCTTTTTTAAGTGTGGAAATGGTTTTGGGTTCTAGATTAAAGTGCAGTACTTGGGTTTTGTTAAGGTTAATTTTATATGAGGAGACTTCTGAGAATTCCTGAATAGTTAGAAGCAAGTTCCTGAGCGAGTTAATGGGATCTGAAAGAGTGAGAATAACGTCGTCAGCAAATAGGCTGATTTTGTATTCTTTGGTCTTTGTGTGGATACCTCTTATATGTTGGTTCATTCGTATTTTTTCTGCCAAGGGTTCGATGTATAAGTCAAATAGTGAGGGGGATAGTGGGCAACCCTGTCTAGTTCCGTTTGATAGGGGAAATGTGTCTGAGAGCGTGTTGTTGGTCAAAATATTTGCTGTAGGGTTGGCGTATAATGCTTTAATAATGTGGAGAATATTTCCTTTGAAGCCAAATTTCTCCATTGTGGCAAAAAGATAACCCCAATGGACTCTGTCGAACGCTTTTTCAGCGTCGACAGAGACCACAACCGCTGGGGTTTTATGTTTCTCTATGTGGGATAGTAAATTAATAGTTCTTCGAGTGGCGTCGGCCGAACCTCTATTTTGGATGAAGCCTACTTGGTCACTGTGTATAAGCTTTGGGGTAAGTTTTTGTATTCTAGTGTTGATCGTTTTTTATATAATTTTAAGGTCTGAATTAAGTAGGGAAATGGGTCTAAAGTTTGCTACATCTTCTGGGTCACCTTTATTTTTTGGGATAACTGTAATAGTAGCTTGAAGGGTTTCTTTAGATAGATGTGCATTAGAGTTGGTAAGTGAGTTTAATAACTTAGTTAGATAAGGTGCTAGAATTTCTTGATATGCAGCGTAATATTCGTTTTGTAAGCCGTCGGGCCCAGGGGATTTTAGTTTTTTTAGAGATTTGATTGTGTCTAGTATTTCTCCTACGGTAAATGGGGAGTTCAAGTCCTCAAGGTCTTCTTTGGAGAGGGAGGGAAGGTCCATCGTGTTGAGGAAGGTAGTGATTTTGGATTGGGAAGCTATATGTTCTGAGTGAGATTGTTGTAGGTTGTATAGACACTTGTAGAAATCGGCAAAGGTGTCTGAGATTGTTTGTGGCATTTTTTCTAGAATATTGTTCTTATTTTTAATTTGGGAAATATTCGTTTTAGATCTACGAACTTTTATGAGTTTCGCAAATAGCTTGGAGGGCTTATTTGAGCAGTTATGAAAATTCGATTTATTTAGACGAGAAATTTTATCATAGTCAGAAACCAATAAGGACTTAAGCTCCATTCTTAATTTGAGGATTTCTTTCATGGTTAAGTCGTTGGGATGGTTAGCTACAGATAATTCTAGTTCTCTAATTTTATGGATTATGTTCTTTGTTGCTAAGAGCAAAGATTTTTTATGTCTGGAATTAAGTTGTATTAAGGTCCCTCTTATCACAGATTTGTGAGCGGACCAGATAGTTGAGATAGGAATTTCTTCGAGGTCGTTTTCGCTAAAATATAATTTTAATGTTTGTTCTATTTCTGTTTTGAAATGTGGATGGGAGAAGAGAAAGGAGTTTGCTCTCCATACGTTTCTACGACTTGGAGGGCAACCTTGTGAGGTTACAAATAGGACTGGCGAATGATCTGACCAAGATTTCGGGAGGATTTTGACTGATTTAATGCATCGAAGGGAGGAGATATCAGTGAGGATTAGATCGATACGTGACAGGGATTTGTGGACGTTGGAGAAGTGAGTATATTCGATTGAGGAGGAATTTATACATCTAAAGGCATCGTATAGCTCTTCTTTTTTAAGTAGTGGATCTAATTGGGTGTTTTGGTTTCTGCTTTTGTTGGAGGAGTCAAGATTACTGTTTGGGACTGCGTTGAAGTCTCCGAAGATATATAATATACCTTCTTGCTTCTCTCGTATGATTCGTAGAAGTTTTTTTAGGAATGAAATTTGGCCAGAGTTTGGGGCGTAAATATTCACTAATGTATGGGTGAAATTGTCTAACTGGCATATGAGGATTATATATCTTCCCTCTGTGTCGTGAATTAGCTCTTTTTTTTCAAATTTGATCGTTTCTTTAATTAGTATAGCTACGCCTGCTTTCTTTTTTTTATTTGATGATAGAAAAATGTGGGGGTAGCGTGGGTTTGAAAATTTTGGTTGATTCTCTGCGCTGAATCTAGTTTCCTGCAATCCGGCAACGTCTATGTTAAGTTTTTTTAGTTCCTTCCATGTATAAAACCGTTTTTGTGGCGAGTTGAGGCCGTTAGTGTTTAGTGATAAGAAGTTGTGCGTCATAGTAATTTTGGAGTAATTTGGTAATTTGATTAGATAAGACTCTACTGGGAGGAGTGGATACGGGAAAGAAAAGGACAAATAAGGCTATGTAAGAAACTTGTCAACAGGGGGGGGGAGGTGGGGGAATGGGGGAAGTAAACTTAAGTAAACAAGTAGACGTCACTCAGTGACGTGTCAAGAAATTATTCAGAGGAAGGGTTCTACGGAACCGATGTCGTTCTTCCTTGCGGCTAATGTTTTGGCCAAAGTGCCATTTTATGACTATTTATCAGAGTCTTTGTTGTTGGAGAGGGTTTCAGCCCGAGCCTCTAATATGAAGGTCCTTCAGGGTTTCAAGTCCTGTTCCCGCCTCTTCAATGGTGTAGTTCTTTTCTTTATGTGTGAAGATGACATTTGAAGAGGGGTGGCTCCATCTATATAAAATTTGGTTGGCTCTTAGGACGTCAGTTACTGGTTTTAGAGATCGTCTTTTGTTTAGAGTCTCTTTTGAGATGTCAAGAAAAACCTTGATGTTGTTGTAGGGAGATGGCAGGGTTTTATTTTTTTTCAGGTAATCATTTAATTGATCCTTGGTTGGGAAAAAAGAAAATTTAGCAATGACATCTCTAGGGATATCTTCTGCTAATCGAACGGGTTTAGGCAGTCTGTGTGCCCTTTCTATTGAATATTCGATTTCTTGTTTGCCTGGGACAGTTTTTTTTGTTAGATTTTTGATAAAGTTTGGGAGATCTTGGGGTTTAACCGTTTCGGGAATTCCTCTAAATTTAAGATTTACTCTTCTGTCTCTGTCCTCTCTATCAGCCAGTTTATCCTTTAAATATTTGATTTCTTCCTTCATTTTTACATGTTCGGTCTTGGTTGATTTGGTGTCAATTTTGAGTTCAGAGATTGCCTGGTCATGTCTGTCCACTCTTGATGCCATTGTGGCAACCGTAGTTTTGATTTCATCTAAGTGAGAATTTAAATTGTCTTCCAATTTAAATTGGAATGCTGTGAAGAGATTCACCATAAAGTCTTTGTCTAGTGGTTGGCCCGGCTTGTAGTTAAGGAGAGGTTCTAGCCCCGTTGTGTCTGTTTTCATTTTTTGTCTGGCAGGGCTTCTGAGGGTGGAATCCTGATTTAAGGTCGGATTGATTTTGGTGGGGGTCACAGAGTTAGTTTTAAAAGGGGTACTCATCTCTTTTCGTTTGGATGAATAGGAGGATTCGTTCATAGGAGTTTCTGCTGGGGTCTCAAAGTGGTCACCCTCTTTGCCCTTTTTGGTAGTCTGAGTGAACTGATATGGTGTGGGTATTTTACTTTTCAATGGGGATTTTTGCAGGTCCCCCGCAAGTTCAATTTCTTGTGGAGTTGAGGTAGGTTTGGTTTTAGAGGGCATATTGTGTTAGGATTTATTTAAATAATCTAATGGGTTTTTGGTGTGAGTATACTTAGGATATCGGTGATTGGGGGGTGCCGTCAGCACACTGTAGAGTGAGGCTTTAGATATAGGGACTTGTTAATGTAGTGAGGTAAGGGATAGTCGTTTCTAGAATTAGTTGTAGGTAGAGTGTAGGATTACGTATGTAGCAATAGAAACTTATGGGTAAATTGCTTGTTTCAATCAAACATTCAGTTTAAGACATCACTAGACTGCAGACTTTTACACTTAATATATAATACAATATACAATACAGTAATCTATCTTAAAGAAGGTATGAGGCTTCGTTTCGATTAATCCAGATATAAAGGACATGCGCTATTGGAAATTTATACAAGGTAGCTTAACTATCAAACCAAACAGATCCTTTAGTTATGAACAGTTTTCTTATCCCCTCATAGAAGCCTACTGAGGATAAATGTGGGGTAGAGAGGTGTATCTGTAACCTTGTTTAGTACCAAATTTCAAGTCTGAGTTTACAAGTCTCCTCTCTGGATTGTGTCAGCCAGAGAGTGCAGGCAGGCTTATAGATATTGGCTTTTGTTGTGGTATAGTAGTTATAGAGTTAATTAGGATTTGTGTCCCAGGGTGTCCATGTAGTCTGAAGCAGTCTGCTTAGGTAATTCAGCAGGTATATCAAAATACAGCCCAGCAGGTAGTGGAGGGGGGGAGATAGGGGAAACAAATGGGAGAGATCAGAGCTGCTTGGCTGTAGTGATATGAAAAAGAGTTACCTGCTCGGTCATAGCACAACACAGGGATGAAGAGAAACTGTCTAGTGAAGCTTGTGTGCGTTGGAATGCCAGGGGAGGGCACCCACTTGCTTGTAGATCTTAATCTCTTTCTTCTTTGTTTTCAGTCCTCGTTTCCGTGCTGTGCGGGAGCAGGCTTGTGATGGTAGGATCTTCTTTCTTTGCTGTATTTCACACTGCCGTAACCTGGCTACGTCAGGAGGTGGTGCTCCAGAGCTGCAGCAGGGCGCACGTTCGATGTCGAGATCTGCAGTATCCCTCCGCCAGGTCTCTCTTTGAGGTCCGGTAGGCAAGTAGTCCCTCGCTGCTTATCTCCGGTTCTCCGGTTCTTGTTCTCTGTGCGGGCAGACTTTAGATCGTCTGTTCTATGATGGGGGAATGCTTTGTACTCCTTCTCCTGAAGGGGAGTAAGTGGTGCAGCACGCGGTTCAGCACGGCTCCTCCAGTCCCTGGTCTACTCGCAATCAGTTCAGTCTCCAGGGGGGCTACCAGAAGCTTGTGAAGTGGAGGGGGTCAGGGTTTAGCCACCTTGAGAAGCCAGGTAGTGCAGGGTCTCTTTGTGAGAGAAAATTCTGGTGGCTGCACCTTGAGAGTAATGGCGCCCAGAGCAGGCAGGACCCTGTCCAGGGGAATATAGGGTCCCGGTGTGAGTTCTCCTTACCGGAGCCACTAGTTGGTTGGCCCGAGTGCTCCTCAGATCTTTGTTGTCAGGTCGGTGTAGCTTAGATGGGGTAATCTGTCTTGCATCAGACCGAAAATCCCGTCGCTTTTTCACAGGCACAGGAGCTCAGTGAGATTCTAGCTACTCCATTGAGCTGCAGGCCACGTCCTCCATTATGTAGCATTTCTAATATGCTCAATAGCTACATTTTCTTAATGCTTCACTATGTTATTAAAGTCAGTATTAGGAGTTTGAATATTATTTTCACTTATTACAGGTGTAACTTGAATATGTGTTGTCAGGATCTAACCACATCACTACTGGACCACATAGTTCTTTTAGAAATACCAGCACTCTTGAGAAGAAATTATTTTGTTGCTTTAGAACTCATTACTTGTATCATACATCATATATCAAGATAGATGTCCTTGACGCTTTTTGGCTAGAGCCATTCTCGAATGGTGCATTACAGGTGTAACTTAAATATGTGTTGTCAGGATCTAACCATATCACTATTGGACCACATAGTTCTTTTAGAAATACCAGCAGTCATGAGAAGAAATTATTTTATTGCTTTAGAATTCATTCATTATCTACATCATATATCAAGAGAGATGTCCTTGATGCATTCCAGCCAGAGCCTTTCTCTATTGGCGAATTACAGGTGTAACTTGAATATGTGTTCTCGGGATCTAACCATATCACTATTGGGTCACATAGTTCTTTTAGAAATACCAGCACTCACAAGAACAAATTATTTTGTTATTTTAGAATTTTTTCCTTATGTATATCATACATCATATATCAAGATAGATGTCTGAGACACGTTTCGGCTAGAGCCTTTCTCAAATGTGACACTTTAGAAAGCTCTAGCCAAAACGCGTATGGGATATCTATCTTGCTACATGATGTATGATCAGTGGCGTAACTTCAGAGCCACGGGCCCCGGTGCAGGATGCACTCAGGGGCCCCCTAGGTGAGGAAGGGGGGGTGCTGTTGGAAAATTTTGAGGAGCATAGGGGAAATGGACGGGTGCTACCGGGGTGGCTAGCGTGAATACCTGCTCTGCCGGCTTGAGAATAGAGAAGAATAGGGGCGGGCACAGCTGCGCAGCTGCGGGAAGTGGCTTATCTCACTTTCTGTCCTCCGTACACTCCTCGTCCAGCGAAATCGCGGTCGCGGCAGGCGGCTGGGAGCGCGGGCACGAGGCCCCCCAGGCCCGGTCTCAGCCACCACTGCTGCGACCGCGGAAGTTACGTCACTGTGTATGATATATGTAATGAATAAATTCTACACCAGCAGCATAATTTCTTTTCATGAGTGCTGATATTTCTAAAAGAACTATGTGGCCCAATAGTGATGTAGTTAGATCCTGACAACACATATTGAAGTTATACAGGTAATTTGACAGTCGAGAAAAACTCTAGCTGATCTATCTTGATATATGATGTATTATATATGAAATGAATAAATTCTAGAGAAGCAAAATAATTACTTCTTGTGAGGGCTGGTGTGTCTAAGGGTACCATCACACGAGGGCACCTCGTCAGAGATATCACCAGCGACGCACGGGGGCGCGCACGTTTTTGGCGCCCTGCCAGCGTCACCCATCAGGTGTTTACACGCGGTGATACCTCCAGCGACGCACCAGCGATGTTACAGGCGCCATCGCCGCTGGGTGTCCACAAACCCCAGCAGCGATCCTGTAACATGGAAGCCTGTGGCTCCCATCGCCTGTAACATTGATCGCCATCGCGATCGCCATGTTACATGGGGCGATGTGTACACATCGCCTCAGAGTGCTCGCCGGGTTTCAGAGCAGTGCTGAGAAAGCAGGCGACCACTCTAAGGCGATTGTTAGCTCAGATATTGCCTTTTTACATTAGGTGACGCATCGGCGCTGTCGGTGGCGATAGGCCATGCCCCTGCATTGCCTATGAAATCGCTGCCGATATGGCCAGGTATGATAGTACCCTAAAAGAATTTGGATCCGAGTATGCCAACAATTTGGGTGGTGCTCATCTGATCTGTTAAGTGGATTATTGGGCCACATAATTGACGAGGCACAATTTTTTACATTTTTTACCAAACATAGGTTTTAATGCCAGAACTCTTTTATTCACAACACTCAAGTTATGTAAATTATAAATCTATTTTTATGATATTTTTATATTTTTATTTTGTAGCAATGAATGGAGAATGTAAACAGAAAAATATGTTTGCATTTCAAATATTTCCTTTTTTCAATACTACAAAGTGCCACTAAAACACTTAGTAAATTGTGATAACTGTTCCATTTCAATCCTTTTTATTTAATATAAATTTTTGTCATCAAGTCCAGTGTTAGAAACAAGTGTGGCTTTCATTTGCTTTTTTATCTTTATTGATTATTTTTTTTCATTAATGTCATAACAAAACATTGTGAACATTTCATTCATTATTACAATAGTTTTTTTTATTGCCGATTAATATGCTTAAGTGACAGGGGAAGTATGGTAGACTTGTTCTGGTGCTCAGACCCAGCGGATCCGACACTTTCCTGGCAATTATCATTGCCAAGATTAGAGCAAGAAGCATCATGGTCATTTGTTTAAAATAAATATTTGCACAAAAATCAATAATATATAAAAAAGAACAAGTGCACCAAATTCTGTACAAATGATAATGTCCAATAGGGACAATAGGGACAAATTAATAAAAAAATAAGGTGCATCATAAAAAAATCATAAGGCCATAAAGACCTGAAGAGACTTGGGAGGAATAGAATAGGAACCCTAATGCATGTTTAGCCTATGCTTCTTCAATCAGGAAGCCTTGGCCCTTTATAGGTTGCTATATCTGCAAGGCAATTTGGAAATGTACTTAAAGGGAACCTGTCACCTCATTCTACACCTCTGACCTATCACTAGCTGTCCCTACACCTTCTTGGCTGCTTCCTAACCATCCCTTTCGGCTGTAAATCCACCCTATAAAGATGTATAAAAATGACTTATAACTTACAGGCGCATGTGCAGTGCGCATATAGAAGCTGGCGCCATACCACGTGATTAAGCCCCACAATGCACCATGTCGGATATGACATACCAGCCGGTGCATCATAGGAGGAGAGGAGGGCGGGAGATTCCAACAGAGGAGGAGATGAAGAAAGAATAATGACGCCCTGCGGGGCGTACAGTGATGCCGTGAGGAGGGGAGAATGGAGCCTGGAGCCGCCTTTCCAGTCTCCTGACTGAGCAATGGCCTGTAAGTTATGTCATTTTTAAACATCTTTATAGGGCAGATTTACAGCAGAGAGGGATGGTTAGGGAGCAGCTAGGAAGGTGCAGGGACAGCTAGTGATAGCTCAGGGGGTAGCATGAGGTGACAGGTTCCCTTTAAGAATCAAATATAGACCACCCAGAATTTTTAAGATATTTGCAGGCTGTGGGTAGGTAAAGAGATTCCACCAACTGATACAGGCAGCATGAATTAGACACTGGCATTTCAGTCAAGTGCGTTTTGTCTTGAAATAAGTAATTTATAAAAAATATATATTTATAAGCTTAATGGGGAGTATGCTGTATGGCTGACATTCAACATGGTAGGTTCCTTGTAGCTTCTCCCCACTCTGCTCCATTTAAATAGGTGAGATGTCTATGTGTAATTTGGGACAGACCTCTCACTGGGCATTGGGGAAGGAAAGTGTCACTGCAGACCAGTATTCTGGATTAGAATGGTATCATCACCAGCCAACACTGTATGTAAAATATACCTGGCTGATATAATGGAACCATTGTCAGGATTCATGTAACCCCTTCATGACTAAGGTTGTAGAGGTGCGTCCTTGGCTGTGTCCCGCATTTTGATGTGAGATCACATGCTGATCTTGTATCATTCCCTGCACATATTAACTGATCTGTTCAGCCGACATGTGCAGGTAACCGATGCAAGATCAGCAATCCACTGTTAACCCCATGGATCGCACTGCCAGTCACTGACAGTGCGATCTAAAGTTGTGCAGTGGGCATCGCATTATTATCCACCAGCATTGGCAACCCCATGACACGATTGCAGGGTGTAATTGTGTTGCCATGACAACCAGGGATCCTTTGAGGACCTTAGATGCAGTCATGGCTCACTTCTTGTAAATGCACAGAGTGAGTGCATTCAGAGAAAGTTATAATTCGTGCATGCACTCTGTGGATCATCACAGCTCTATACAGCATAAGCGATCAAACTTGTACTGACACGTGGCATCATACGGACAGGTTAATTTTACCATATAGTGAATGTGGTGAATTAACAAAAACAAAATCATTGTGGAATTTCACTTTTTTTAAATAATTTCACCGAAATTGGAATTTGTTTTCCTCTTGTCCAGTACACTATATGCTAAAATGAATGATGTCATTCAAAAGTACAGCTCGTTCTACAAAAAACAAGCTGTCATATGTCTGTAATGACAGAAAAATATGATAGTTATGGCTCTTAAAAGAAAGGCAGGGAAAAATGAAAACAAAAAACGGAAAATCACACGGGGTGAAGGGGTTAAATCTGATGTTGTAACAATAATTATAGACAACTCTGATGAGAACTATAATACACAATAAAGTGCTACAAATAAAGTTAGCTAGCTTGTAAAGTAAGTTAACTCCTTTGAGTAAAATTCCATATTCTTACTAATTAATTGAACAGAATGGTTTATCGGACTTTAGTAGAGCTGGCAATGCGGTAGTCTGTCACCACCGGAACGAAGCTCTGTAAACCTCCTCCGATCTGTTGACATTTTTTGCAGGCCTGGCTTGGAATCTGGGCATCCAGGGTCGCCGAGAGGCGCTGGAAAAAATCACCTTCCACTGAGCATTTTGCACTGTTCAAACAGTTCCTCATCACCTTCAAGACTGCACTTGCCACCGCCAAACAAACCTTCTTCTTATCCCTAATTACTTCCCTGTCCCACAATCCCAAGCAACTTTTCAAAACCTTCAATTCCTTACTCCGCCCGCCTGCTCCCCCTCCCTCTCCCCTTATCTCTGCAGAAGACTTTGCCTCCTTCTTCAAAGAAAAGATTGACAGAATCAGAGACAGCTTTGATCCACTCTCCCCACAGCCTCCCCTTTCACCTATACTGCCCTCTACTTCTATCAACTGCTTCCCCCCTATAACTGAAGACCAGCTCTCCTCCCTCCTGTCAAAATCACACCTCACCACCAGTTCCCACGACCTGCTCCCATCCCACCTCATTCCCAACCTCACCTCCGTTATCATCCCAGCCCTAACTCATCTTTTAAACCTATCACTTACCACTGGCACCTTCCCCTCAGCCTTCAAACACGCCTTGATCACACCCATCCTCAAAAAACCCTCCCTCGATCCCACAACTGTCTCCAACTACCGCCCTATATCTCTCCTCCCTTTCGCCTCTGAACTACTTGAACAGCATGTCCACTCTGAGCTGTCCTCTCACCTCTCCTCCTGCTCCCTCTTTGACCGCCTGAAATCTGGCTTCCGACCCCTCCACTCCACTGAAACAGCCCTGACCAAAGTCACAAATGACCTACTGACTGCCAAAAGCAAGCGCCACTACTCTGTTCTCCTCCTCCTCGACCTGTCAGCCGCCTTCGACACTGTTGACCACTCCCTTCTACTACAGATCCTGGAATCTTTTGGCATCACGGACCTTTCCCTCTCTTGGATCTCCTCATACTTAACGGACCGCACCTTCAGCGTCACCCACTCCCACACATCCTCCTCGCCCTACCCCCTATCTGTCGGGGTCCCTCAGGGCTCGGTTCTTGGACCATTACTGTTCTCAATCTACACTCTCGGTCTAGGGCAACTCATTGAGTCCCATGGCCTCCAATATCACCTCTACGCCGACGACACCCAAATCTACCTGTCTGGTCCTGACATCGCCTCCCTTCTATCCAAAATTCCACACTGTCTGTCCGCCATTTCATCCTTCTTCTCTGCTCGCTTCCTTAAGCTGAACATGGACAAAACCGAGTTCATAGTCTTTCCCCAAGACGCTCCCCCTCACTACCTGAACTATCCATCGTCGTCAGCGACTGCTCTCTCTCTCCAGTCCCCCATGCCAAGTGCCTCGGGGTTATCCTTGACTCTTCCCTCTCCTTCAAGCCCCACATCCAGGCCCTCACCACCTCCTGCCGACTCCAGCTCAAAAACATCTATAGGATTCGCTCTTTCCTTGACCACGACACTGCTAAAACCCTTATTCACGCTCTCATCATCTCCCGCCTCGATTACTGCAACCTCCTGCTCACCGGCCTCCCTAATACCTCCCTTGCACCTCTCCAATCTATCTTTTTTTTAAACCAGTGGCTTTTTATTGAAAGTATAAAGAACATTATACATCAAACAACACACAAAAAGCAATTAGACATGAGATAAATCATATAGGGGAAGGGGGAGAAGAAGGAAAGAGAGGGGGGGAAGTATTGGGGGGAGGGGAGGGAGGGGAGTGGGGGAGGCAGAGATACACATAAGCATGTATACTTTTAACAATAAGGTATCATACAAATAGAAAACGGTGTATGAGAACATCAGAACTTCATAGGTGTCACATGGCGCAAGGTCCCCAGCACTTCGAGGGCTGTAGAGGTCCGAGGGTGTCACTCCGGGACAACAACCGAGTTATAGGGGGCGGCGATCCACGGATCCCACCAATTAAGAACCTTAGTCCTGTGAGGGAGGTCATGGGAGAGGGCTATCTCATGGGTCAGGTGGTTGTTGAGACGGGCGACAACTGCTGAAGTGGTGGGGGGAGAGGTCGACTTCCAGAGCGCAGCTATGGCTTGGCGGGCGGCTATCAGGGTGTTCGTGATGATAGGCCTCAGTGGACTAGGGAAGGCGCCAAGGCCCACACCAAAAAGGGCCAGTTGGGCAGTCAGGGGTATAGGGAGGCCCGTCAAGGTTGTCAAGATAGAGTTTAGGGACGTCCAAAAAGTCTGGACAACCGGGCACTCCCACCAAACATGGGCATCGGTGCCGGTGGAGCCACAAGACCTCCAACATAGAGGAGAAGAAGTGGATGCACCCGGGCCTCCAAATCTTGCCACTCGGGCAGGGGACAGGTACCAGTTTAGTGTAAGCTTTTTAGATTGCTCCAGGTGGTTTATACACCGGGTATACCTAGCGGCATGGCCCGAAGCCTCCTGCTAGTCCTCTAGAGACGCAGTGAAACTAAGCTTAGTCTCCCAGCGAAGCATATATGGGAGTTTGGCCATAGCACGACTGGCAGTCAGGGCCCTATAAGCGATGGACACTCCACTCCGGGAATGACCGACCTGCTTGAAAAGGGACTGGAGAGTCAAGTCTACCGTAAAGGATCCCACTCCGGCAGGGTACATGTAGCAAGAAAGTGGTAGACCCGCAAATAGGTAAAGAAAGTCGAGCCCGGGACAGCAAATTTTCGAGATAGGTTTGAGAATGATACAACTCTACCCCCGGTTTGGATGTCTGACAGAAGTAAGATACCTGCCTCTCTCCATTTCGCGAGTGATATGTTGGTCATACATGATTCTATCGCCCCAATGGAGATATATCTGGATAGGTAGGGCATGTGGGTTCTCGCTAATTTATACCATACTGACAGTAAGGCCTGCATAGATCTCAACGGAGAACTAGGTGGGGAGGGGCGCAGGTATGACATCTCTAAGAGAAGTCTAGTGGAATTATGAGGGGCATAAGTAGATTCCATCTGGAGCCATCGCGAGGGGGGGCCTTCAGCCCACCAGATCTTGGCAATATCCAATTTGATAGCGCGATAGTAAGTCAAAATGTCTGGCATTCCCAAACCCCCCAGTGATATCGGCAATGTAAGAGTTGAGAGGGCCACCCGGTGGGGCTTACCATTCCAGATGAACTTCCCCAGAAGAGACTGGAAGAGGTTCAAATAGCGTCTGGAAAATAGGAGGGGAATACATCTAAACACATAGATAAGCCTGGGGAGCAACATCATCTTTGTCAAGTTTATCCTAGCGATCCAAGACAATTGGGACTCAGAGTATTGAGCACACAGTGATTTCAAAGTGGTCAATAGAGCTTCGCAATTTACTCTAAGAAGGGTAGACATGGGGGCAATTTGGATGCCCAAATAATGGAATCCCCGGGGGGCCCAGAGGAAAGGAAACTGAGAGCGTAGCCAAGACTGCGTGAGGGGGGTTAAGTTCACCGGTAGCAATGAGGATTTGGTGAGGTTCAGTTTATAATAGGAGATGGCAGAAAATTCAGAAAGGATAGAGAGCACAGCTGGAATAGAGGTAGTAGGGTTCGTGCAAGAGAGGAGGACGTCGTCAGCATAGAGAGTAATTTTATGCTCCATCTGACCAACCCTCACACCCGAGATATCCGGGCAAGCTCGGACTGCAGCCGCCAGCGGTTCCATCAAAAGAGCGAATACTAGAGGAGAGAGGGGGCAGCCTTGTCGTGTCCCATTGGTGATGGCAAACGTGGTGGAGGAAAAACCTCCAGCCTTCACATAGGCACACGGGGAGGAGTATAGGGCCAGTATCCCAGAACGGATATCACCCTGGAAACCAAACTTGTCTAGGACGGCTGCCAGGTATCCCCAGTGCACTCGGTCAAAAGCTTTTTCTGCATCAAGGGACAAGAGTACACTGGGGGTCCCTCTCTGCTCCAAAACCTCCAGGAGGTTAATCACCCTCCGAGTCGCATCTCTCGCCTGCCTATCAGGGATAAAGCCAACCTGATCCAAGGTGATCAGGGAGGTAACAACGGTCTTAAGACGGTCCGCCAGCAGCTTAGCATAAAGTTTGATGTCGCAGTTGAGCAATGATATCGGGCGGTAACTGCCTGGGAGAGTCGGGGGCTTATCCGGCTTAGGAATGGTCGAGATAGCCGCCATCAGACCCTCCGGCCTGACTCGTCCCTCTCGTTGCCAGAACCGAAACAGTTCAAGGAGATGAGGTGCCAGTAAGGGGGCGAAGGATGAATAATAGATATAAGAGAAACCATCCGGACCGGGTGCTGAGTGTTTCTTGGAGGAACGAATCACTCCAAGGACTTCCTCAAGGGAAATCGGGCTGTTCAAAAACGCCAATTGGTCAGCATTCAGGGCTGGAAGATTAAGTTTTGAAAGGAAAGTAGAGATAGTATCGGCAGAAGGTTGGGGAGTGGAGGTTGAATTACAGAGGTTGTATAGTTCGCCGTAATAGTTCCTAAATTGCTCAGCGATCTGTATAGGGTTACGAATCTGGGTGCCGGTATTGGAATTCAAGGAAGTGATCCTAGACCATATTTCCAATTTCTTGACCCTGCGTGCCAGCAAGGCCCCAGCCCTGTCACCCATGCCATAATACGTAGATCTGACCTTCTTTAACTGGTGTTCCACTCGGGACAACAGGAGGGTTCGAAGGCGACCATGCGCCAATGAGAGAGCCGACAAAGTTGCAGGATCAGCATTAGCTAAGTATGCTTTCTCTAGAGATTTCACTTCCATTAAGAGGAGATTCAGGTTAGCATTCAGCAGTTTTTTAGAATGAGCCGCCAACTTTAAACAGTGCCCACGAATGACCGCTTTATGGGCAAACCACAAACCCTCTGGAGCAATATCTGGTGTTGCATTTAAAAGGAAATGTTCCTTTATTTGAGAGGTCAAAAGTTCCTGATTTTTCGGGGACATCAGTAGGTAGTCGTTGAGTCTCCATGGGGTCTTAGGAGAGCGTGGAGTGGAGTCAGACAGTATGAGAGAGACAGGGGCGTGGTCAGACCAGGTAATGACGTCAATGTCTGCTTGTAAGCACAGGGGGAGGAGCGAGTCATTGACCAGGATATAATCTATTCGGCTAAATGACTTGTGTCTAAGGGAGAAAAAAGTATAGTCCCGTTCGTTGTCATGTAGGTAGCGCCATATATCATGAAGGCCAGCCGCGGACACCAGGGGTGCCAGGTCGTTCGGAATGCAGTGGGGGTAGAGCAGTCGAGTTTCTTGAACAGAGGAGCGTTCAGGTCTCCTGCAACTACTTTATGACCCTCCATAGAGGGGGTGACATCCTCAAGTAATTTCTTAAAATATTTATATTGGCCTCTGTTGGGAGAATACACTACCAATAGGGAGAACAACGCTCCATTTAATTTAGCCTTAATCAAGAGGTATCTCCCCTCAGGGTCAGACAGAGTGCTGATCAATTCAAATGCAAGAGAGGCGCTAATCAGAATTGCCACCCCAGCTTTTTTCTCGGGGCTGTTAGAGAAAAATTGGTGGGGAAAGAAGGGGGAGGCTAAACGCCAGTTATCTTCCTCTCGGAGATGCGTCTCCTGGAGGAATACTACTTCCGCCCGGGCGCTCCTAAGTTGGGAGCGCAGGAGCGATCTTTTTTGGGGCGAGTTAAGCCCATTGACGTTAAGTGCTAAAACCTTAGTAGGCATAAAAGGTTATCAGAGAAGTGCAGGTAAAAATGTTTTACAATAATCACTAGCAAAGCTGCCTCCAAATGTGTCACAACAGGGAAAGGAAGGTGGTAAGGGTAGGAAATCAGTAAGGCCCACAACCCGACATCTCCCCCTGGTGCCCAACACGGCCAGGGCAGGGAGCAGACGGGGCCAGACTGGGGAGAGAGGTTAGAAAAATTAAAAGTTAAATAAAACCAGTAAAACCAAACAATCAAACAGATCACCGAGGTAAAAGCATATGCAGGTGATTTTAGCGTCGCAGAATGAACGCTGAAGAGTGAAAAAAAAGTCATTGTCCAGAGCGAAAAAGGTCGCTCAAAGGGGCAGCACGTGACCATCGGTCGCAGGACTTTTAGTTAGAAGAATCAGAAAAGACGTAGGAAGGCAGGCAAAGGGTGGGAAGAGAGAAAGAGAGAGGTCACAACCCTGTAGAGGGTGACCAGTAGAGAGGAAGAGAGAAAGGGTGAGATAAGTGGAAAGAAGAAGTCAAGAGAAAGGCAGACTAGAATAGATAGAAGAGGAGAGTCGTACGACCTGGAGGTGCTGTTCGGGAGCCAGGAAGGCGAACCCCAGGAGAGGGGAGAGAAAAAATAAATCCTTGAGCCCAGCCGGGCGTTAGCAAAGTTCAGACTTTAGACATTCCGGGTCGATCCTCCTACGACGAGGGCGCGACTTCTGGCGTCGATCCTGCTGGTCTCGTTGGGGCGGTTCAGAAAAGTCAGGAGGGAGAAGATCCCATTTTTTCAGAAGAGTCGCCGCCTGCGATGGAAAAAGGCACACATGGGAGACGTCATTTCGTCGCACAATTAGGCGAGTCGGCCGGCCCCAACGATATTGTATATCCTTGTCTCGAAGAATAGAGGTATAAGGTTTAAACGCTCTTCGTAGCGCCAGAGTCCCAGGGGATAAGTCCGGAAATACTTCCAGGACGGAGAAGCGATCGGAGAGCGTCGGCGTTCGTCTCAGGACTCGCAGAAAATCTTCCTTCGTTTCAAAGAAATTAATTCTGGCAATTACGTCGCATGGGAGTTCAGGACGAATGCCAGGGGGCTTGGGCAGCCTGTGGATCCGGTCAATCTTTAAGTCGCGAGGGTCTAACTCTGGTAATACCTCTTGTAGAAAGTCGCGTAGAAATCCTCTGAGGTCTGCGTCCGGAATCGTTTCAGCGATCCCTCTCATGCGGATGTTGTTTTGGCGGCTACGATCCTCCATATCGCAATTTTTCGCCTGGACCGTAGCTATTGTGTCCTGCAGGCGTTCGTGTTCGTCCCATAAATCATTGTGCGAGCGTACCAGTTCGGCCATCTTATTTTCATGGTGGTCCGTCCTGGAACCCAGCTCGGTCACCTCGCCCCGCAGGTTCCGCCACCATCTCCTTCATGTCGTCCTGGAGAGAGGACCTGAGGTCTGACAGGAGGTTAGTCATGAGGTCCTTCATCGTAGTATAAGTGACCGGAGAATTAGGGGAGATGGACGCTGTGTCAGCCTCCTGCGCCTGGTGTTCTCGGCGGGAAGCGCGGGCTGCTCTGGGGTAGGGCGGCGCCATATTGGATAGTAAAGCAGGATCTGAACGGCCCGGCGAGAAATAGTCCGAAACCCACTTCGGGAGGTTGGGATGCAGAGGTCTCACCTTTCCCATCAAGTCAGGGAAGGTTCAGGTAGACTTGAGAGGTTTTGCAGATATATCGTGCTGGTCTGGGGTGCTGTAAAGCCGCTTTATTCTCCTGGGGTTCGGGAGCTCCTGGATCAGGCGACCTTCTCCATGGAGCGCTAGGCCACGCCCCCTGTTGGAAACATCTTCAAATACCCACTAGATGGCGCATCCAGGCTGTATTATATCTTACTTGGGTGTGTAGAGAGATAGTTAAGCGTAATGGGTCTAACTGGTCACCAGGTGGCAATACTAGGCTTTGCATGCATAAGGTCAGGCAGTGTCTCTATGTCCACTAGGTGTCACTCCAATCCTGCAGATTGTGCATACAGTGAAACATAAAATGTAGTAGTACACTGGGTTGAGGATCAAAGAGGGAGAGGCTGTATAATGGCGCTGTAATAGCGCTGTATTTGCGTCCACCTTGTGTCAGCCTGCCCAGGTGCCGGTCTCTCTGCTTCTCTCTGTCACTGGGCGCTGAGTCCTGAACTCCACTACTCACTCTGTTGCCAGGTATGTCCCTCCTGCCGAGTCCCCTCCAGGCTTCTCTTCCTTTTCTCAGCCTCCTCGGCACCGCTCCTGCCACCTCCAGTCTCTACAGTTTGTGTCTGGATCTTCCAGCCGCCTCGCTCTGGTGATGATCGCTGGGCACACACAATATAAGGGGTATAATAGAACTTATAACTCTAGGATCTGATATGCATGGGAAGTGGCTCTGGTCATGAGGGCAGCAATTTGTCTGCAGGCTGCAGTTAGGGTTTGTTATCTCCAATCTATCTTGAACTCCGCTGCTCGCCTAATCCATCTGTCTCCTCGCTACTCCCCTGTCTCCCCCCTCTGCCAAGCCCTTCATTGGCTCCCTGCTTCCCATAGATCCCGGTTTAAAATATTAACCATGACATACAAAGCCATTCACAACCTGTCCCCTCCATACATCTCTGACATGGTCTCCCGATACCTACCCTCACGCAACCTGCGATCCTCCCAAGAGCTTCTCCTCTACTCCCCCCTCATCTCCTCTTCGCACAACCGCATACAGGATTTCTCCCGTGCTTCACCCAGACTCTGGAACTCACTGCCCCAACACATCAGACATTCTCCTACCCTGGGAACCTTCAAAAGAAGCCTGAAGACCCACCTGTTCCGCCAAGCCTACCACCTGCAATAAGACCCGGTCCACCACACCGCCTCATGACTGGAATTTCCCCCTCCTAATGTATCCCCACCCGCCCCTCGTAGACTGTGAGCCTTTGTGGACAGGATTTCTCCCCTCTTGTTTCTGTACAACTGAATTGTCAACATTTACTGTTACTTGTATTGCTACTATGTTACTTGTCCTAGTCTGCCCTTTTTAACATGTAAAGCGCCATGGAATATAATGGCGCTATATAAATTAATAATAATAATAATAATAATAATAATTGATGCGGCATGACATTACAATAAAATAAGTGTACTAATCTGAAGAGGAATCCAGGGCAGATCAATAAGAAGAAGGAGCCATGCAGGACTCTGGTCCAGCAGCCACAAATTACCAATGTGATGACTTGATCAGGGTCTTGGAAATCTGTTTGCTTAAACCTATTACTAATGAATAGAGGCTTACACTGAAAATACTATTGCAATTTTCTTATATGATTTTAAGTGTACAAGATGGCATACCATGAGAACATGTCAGCAGTGTCATGATCAAGATGCTAGTAGTCAGACCGAAGGTCTGCTATCTCCTGGCATTCATAAACCCTGCAAAGAGTCTTTTTGGAAGGCTTGGATTCCAGAAGGTTTCTTCATACCAGGCTTAGTACAAAGATCTTTGAAATGACCTTCCAAATTGCAATATAAAAGTGGACTTCGAGATACAAAGATTATGGCCAGTAGATATAATATATAATTGAGGTGAAAATCTGTTACAAGCAATCTGGTCTGAGTGGGTTGAGCTTAGTGATGAGCGAATATACTCATTACTATTCTTTGCTTCCACGGATAGTACAGTATTTGCGATACTCTGTACTCGGTAATGCTGGTGCTCGTGAGTGGTGTGTCGATCTTGAGCAATCTGACACATATTGCCAGCTCCCTACAGTACACAAAGGGAGTCGCCACCCCAGTGAGAGCATCTTGAATGGAATGTGCTCACTGGGGGGGTACAGCAAGGTATTGTATGTAGTGAGAACGAAAAAAAAAGCCCACTGTCCCACCCTATCCCGGAATGCTAATTTTATGGCAGGCTGTGTGTGGGCGGAGCCTATCACTAATTGATTAACATTTGACTCACTTGTCGGATGAATACAAGAGTATTAAAAACTCCTATCTACGAATCTCCCTAAACCAAGTTTTTCAGTGCTTGCTCATTCCTAGTTGTGCTCTCAAACAGGTAAAAGAGGTTTCACTATATCTAATTGTAGGAATAACAAACTGATTACTTTTGCAGGATGTTGATAGGCAAAGTTGCTATTTCTAGTATCGTGCAATCTCTACCCAAATTTTATGTTTCTTATTCTATTTGTGTGCTGTGAAGTAATGGAAATAGATCGTCTGCCAAGAATGTTAGAATTGGACCAAAAATTCATGCTCAGTAAACTTTCAGTGGATTGATGTTGATTTTGTATTTATCTTAAAATGTTGTCTTAGCTTTTAATAGAATGTATTGCCATATAAATTATAAATACTAGAGAATGTTCAATAAAAAATAAAATAATATCCAAGTCTAAACTTGAGGGATAAAGTCATGGATTCAAGTTTTTCTTTGAACTGGTTAGTCTCTTATTACACCATTTAGTGTGATTGGTTCTGGATCTGTATTTCAAAGTGTCATTCATAGTAATAGGTCCAGGAAATGACATTATGATTTATAAATTGTTATAATGTGGCTATCACTGTTGCAGTGCTGGGGTCCTAAGTTCACATTCCACCTAGGACAGAATTTGCATGGAGTTTGTATGCTTTCCCTGTGTTTGCGTGGATTTCCTGTAGGTTTTTCAGTTTCCTTCCACATTCCAAAGACATACTGATAGAGTATGTAGACTGAGAGCCCCAATGGGAACAGTGGTGATGATGAATGTAAAGTGCTTTGGAATTTTTGGAGCTATATAAAGCCCCCTTCACATCACGATTTTTGGGGATCTGTGGCTATCTGTTGTACAACAGATAGCGACGATTCCGATTTGGCCTCCATGGCCTATGGGCACGGATTGGTCCTTAATGGCCATTTGTGTGTGCAGTGATACGATCGTGTCTGCTTTTATCACATCCCCAAAATTGGAAACTGCTCCTATTTTGGGCATATCAGACACAATCAGACAACATCGGATCCAAAGCTGTCCGATTTAAATAACATGGGGGTCTTTGGAGCCCGGATCCGGAAAAAAACAGGATCATTCCAGTGTTAATGTATTGAGCATGCTAATTGCACTAAAACTGCTCTGCTCAGTGTAATTTCACTTTAGCAGTGTATCTATATACACTGCTAAAGTGAAATGAAATAAAGCAATGTGTTAAAAAAAAAAAAAAATGCTCACCTCTCCGCCGGCTATTCGGGACCCAAGATGAAGACATCCGAATGCTGCCAGGACCTTAAAATGTGATTGGCCGGAAGTGATCAGGTGGTATGTCACGTGTCACCTGATCGCTACCGGCCAATCACATTTTAACGTCCTGGCAGCATTCGGATGTTTTTTTCTCAGGTCCTGGACAGCTGGCGGAGAGGTGAGCATTTTTTTGTTTTATTTTTAATACATTTTTTTCTCTTTTATTTTGCTTTCACAGTGTACGTAGATGCACTGAGAAAGCAATACTTCAGCCCCGACATGTCACACGGGGGGAGAAACACAGGATTTTTCATCCTCCCGTGTGACATAGCAGCGCCGACACCACTTACCTGCGCTTTGCAGTCTCCGGCTCCTCCAGCTCTTTCTCTGTTCGGATCCCTCAAAATCATGGATCTGGACATAGAAATGGCATCTGGAGTTCACATCTGGACTTGTCCATTCCTGTCCATGTGGTCCTGCAAAAAACAGGATCCCCAAGGACGAAAAAAATTGTGATGTGAAGGGGGCCTAAGTAAGTGAATTAACACATAATTTAAGTACTTAAGACCCAATTCAGTAAGACTGTTGTTTCCTCAATCTTAATAACAGAAGTGCAAGTTTAAGTTGCGTTGAATTCATTAAGAGGCCCACTTAATGAATTCTCACATCCTATTCATGGCATGCACCCTTAATAAATATTACTCTAGCCAAGAACTAGAACTAGTAACATTTCTGGTGTAATGAAAGCTGCCATTTTCAATGAATTAGAAGGGTGATCATACCCACATCCCATCTCACCCTGGCACCTGGCAAGATATTCCTTCTTAAAACTGGAATGAAAACAACAAATGTTGCTAAATTTTTGTACAAACAATGTTGTTTGTTTAAAGTGTTACTATAGTAAATGGCATGCACTCAAGGTTGGATTTTGAGGTGCTAGTGGAGGGGCCGTGATCAGGTCTAGAAGGAAAGCACTGCTCACTCAGGGGTTTTTGTTTGCAAACATGAAGGGTTTTTCTTTATTAATTCAAATGAGACTTGACAAAAGGACGTTTCAGTCACCTAGGGCGTATACCTCTCTTCAACCTGGACTCCTAAGGAGCACTCTAGGTCACATAACACCCTCAGGTACTACCTACCATCTCCTTCTATACTTAACCCCTATCTACTCAGAACTCTTCGAACTATACAATCTCTTTTTTCTCGTACCGTAACTTGACGTTACTCTACTATCTACCTTATCTCCATGGAAATCATGCCTCTACAACAAGCTAGTAAATCTTCACCTGATGCTATTTGATGATGGACTGTAAATTTGTGTATATGTAAATCCTTGGTACCAACTTTTTTTTTATATTTTCTTTTCTGTATTTTAATTTTAGCGACTCTGTTATAAAGGCAACGACGTGGTGGCCGAAACGTTCTTTTGCCAAGTCGCATGTTGTCATTTGAATCAATAAAGAAAAACCTCTCACTTTTGCAAACAAAAACCCTGAATGTGCTGTGCTTTCCTTCTAGACTTGGTTAAAGTGTTATACAACAATTTTCTGGCTTAAACCCTTCGATGTATCGGCCCCTCCATTTTCAGTCTTTATGGTGCCCAGTTTAGTTGAAGGGTGGATAGTCCAAGAAATCACTGATTTTTACATTCTGCTGCCAGCTTTTATTGTCAGCATTGTTTAATAGCTGTCTGAAATGAGAACTTGCAATGATTGAGTTTGCAGAGAGTCTTTTATTGCATCAATTTGGAAGTCTATTGAGCTTCTATCCCTTTCAATCTGGTTCACTCAAGAAATATCATGATTATTTTATCAAGGAATTTAGATGTGCTTCTGGACCCATATGTTTTAAATCCAGTTTGAAAGAGAATGAGGTCTCCAATTTCCATAGTAATTAGACTTGGGAGAAGTGTAGCAATGGAGCAAGACATGGAGCGAGGTTGGCCACAAAGAAATGCATGTTTAGAAATAGAAACCATGGAATTGGAGCCGTATCGGACAATCAAGGTTATACTGTGGTAAATGGTGCAGTTGGGAGATAACAATATCAACAAAACATTGGTTCTTCCTCTGTACAGCTTAGTAACATGAATGAGTGATTGTAATTTTTGTTTGTGTTAAAACTTGAGCGACACTTTCTGGACATTATTCAGGATTGACTCACACTGACAAATAATGGCATATGGATCACTATTAAAATGCTGTGTGACTTACCTGAGCCCACATACTGAACTCTCCAGTGCCCATTCTTCTGCATATACTAGAGCATGTCAATGATTTAGAATATCATCAAAAATCAATATCATATTGCCATGTTTCAGGCCTTGGGTTCTGACCACGTTGACTAATAAATCAATATTATATTCACCCTTTGATGTCCCGTGGAATACTCCAGAGCAGTTTTTAACTCTTCATCTTCCCTACTCAAATTTTCTGAAATAATGACCTTTGGGTTTTCATTGGTTGTAAGCCATAATCATCAACGTTAACAGAAAAAAATACTTGAAATAGATCACTCTGATTATAATGACTATGTACAGTATTATTGCATTTCACTTTTTGTATTGAATTATTGAAGTAAATTAACTTTTTGATGATATTCTAATTCATTGAGGTGCACTAGTAAATTCATTTTGACATCCATAGTTTCCCAAGATGGTGGCAACAGGAGGAGACCTCTGCATAGATGCTGAATGTGATTAGTGCTGGGGGAGATTTAGGAAGGTGTGTTTCTTATGTCCGTCTTTGTCCAGTAGGGAACTATGACACTGCCAGCTTGATAAACTTGTGCTCAATGCTTTCAGTGCCTGAACTTGACTTAACCACAAACATATTGGAAAGTCACGAATGCAAATATTTCCTTCCATGTGAATTGAGGAGCATCAGCGGGCTTTACTGTAAGATATGCCCTGAACCATTGTGGTTAGACAGTTTATGGCAATTTTGAAATGTGAGCAGAAAGTGGTCAATTCCTTTTAGAGCCATTATGTTCAGAGTGCGGGGTAGCAAGAAAGGTCACTTCTCTGTACTGCTTCTATGTGACTAAGTTGCACAGAAAGGAAGATCCAGATAAAAAAATGAAATGTGTTTTTTATTGATCTATGCATTTTGAAGTCATCTAACTTTTTTCTCATTAGAGATGAGAGGACTGGTGGAAATTCGGGTTCTGATATTCAGCCGAACTCTTTCTAAAGGCCTGTTCAGGACCAAAACCCGACGGGAATCTCATTGGAAGTCATTGAATTGGCAGTTCTGCTCTCTGCCCACATAAAACCTGCTATAAGCAAATCACTTCCGGGAGTGGGAGGGTGGGAATTTGTCATTTTTTTTAGAAACTTTCTACAGCCAATATCTCTACTTTTACCTACAGAGTGAGTTGATCAAACACTGCAAGCGACTCGCCCTGGGCCAACCACCAAATGTCATGAGCCCAAAATCGCTGGAGTGCTTTGGATATGTAAAGTAGCCGAACTCCAACCCCAAATGGGTTCACTCATCTCTATTCCTCAAGATATGATTAATGTCTTCTCTCCTGGCTTTCTGGGTTCTATTGCTACAACAGTGATCTATATCCTGAGGAAGAAGTACTCTCTTGTCATTCTCGTTTACGACCTTAATGAATTGTTCATTTTCAGTGTTATCTTATAACATTCAGAGCACATTTTATTCACATTTTTATTGTGAAAAATGTATCTGCATTTTGCTTCAAATATTTGGAAATGAAAACAATGACTATACCACCAAGCAAATAATTATTTTCTAAAGCATAAATGGTCATTTTTATCCTATTTACACATTTTGACGTGAAAAGACTTTAATAATTGTATGTTCTGTACCAGTGGTCTCAAACCTGTGGCTCTCAATACTGAGCCATAGGTTGGCTTTTCATCATCTTTGATTTACTGTTTATTTTATAGGAAGCATTATTTTCAGCATTCAGAATAGCTTTCTCCAAAGCCTGTTTTATCCAACACACTTCTTTTAAAATAGTGATATAAAAGTCTGATGCTTTATATCTAGAGAAATATCACTACAAATAATTTCAAGCACCAAAAATTCTGCTTTAATACATTTCTTCTTTTTTTTTCGCTGTCTGAAGTGACCTCTTTACTTTATATCAAACCTTTAAAACTTCACCTTGGATTTCTGTCACCTGGTCGGAATGGAACAGTCTAGACAATGCTCCACCTGTTGTCTAGGATTATAGAATGATTTAATTCTCTTTAGTAAATCTGGCACTAGGTGCATTTTAGTGCTGCTGACTGTGACTATATATGTTAATTTGTGACGCTATTTATTCCATCCACTCTTTCACCACTATGAGACACAACACAGTGTTTTCCACTGTAGCAACTAATCTAGGCATTTTGCTATCTGCAAAAAAAATTGTGCACACCCTATTCATCTCTCACCTTGATTATTGCAACCTCCTACTCTCTGGCCGCCCCTCCAGTACTCTTGCACCACTCAATCTATCCTAAACACTGCTGCCTGACTAATCCACCTGCTCCTCACTATTCCCCAGCCTCTCCTCTCCTCCAATCCCTTCACTGGCTTCCTATTGTTTAGAGGCTCCAGTTCAAGACCCTAACTATGACATACAAAGCCATCCATAACCTGTCTCCTCCATGCATCTGTGACTTGGTCTCCTGGTACTTACCTACATGCAATCTTCTATCCTCTCAAGATCTGCTTCTCTACTCACCTCTTATCTCTTCTTCCCGCAACTGCATACAAGATTTTTCCCGTGCTTCCCTCATACTCTGGAACTCTCTGCCCAATACATCAGACTCTCACCCACCACGGAAATCTTCAAAAGGAACCTGAAGGCCCACCTCTTCCGACAAGCCTACAACCTACAGTGATCTTCAGTCTACTGAAACCGCCGCACGACCAGCTCTACCTCTCCTAGTGTATCCTCACCCATCCATTGTAGACTGTGAGCCCTTGCGGGCAGGTCCTCTCTCACCTACTGTATCCTCATCCATCCCTTGTAGACTGTGAGACTTTGTGGGCAGGGTCCTCTCTCTTCCTGTACCTGTCTGTGCCTTGTATTGCTCATGTTAATTATACTTGTCTATGTATGCCCCTGTTCACATGTAAAGCGCCATTGGATAAATGGCGCTATAATAATTAATATTAATAATCCACATTTACAAAAGAATATTGTCAGTAAAATCACTCGCCCCCACCTCAAACCCAATGTGGTTAAGCTGGCCTCTGAAATGGAAATACCATCAGCTCCATTATATCTTGTTTGAGTTTCTGCAAACCAGAAAAATTAACATTTTAATTCAGATGAAAATGAAGCATTAAGTGCTCTATGCTTGACAAAGCACTTAAGGAATCGCTGCTCGTGCTTTCCTGCCTATCTTTAGCCTGTTTAGCTTGATTAATGTCCTTCTATGTGATGTCAGGCACCGGACAATGAAACAGACAGTGACCTATCAATCAATTAAAGGGGCTGTTCTAGGCGGACAACAAGGTCAACTGACAGAAATTCAAGAAGTGCTCTTTAACTCTGAAAGCACTTAATACCTACTTACATATGGATTAAAACAATGATTTCTTGGAAATGCAGAAACAGATAAAAGATTTAAAAATATTGATGGATTTACATTTTAAAGACCTGTATGCACATATAGGCAATTTGTTTAAATTGATCTTAGTGACAATTTCCCTTTAAATCCTTCACCCTTAGCCTGTTTTCACCACATTTTACAATTCTGACTTGTGGCTAATTATGTGGCAACAACTCTGAACACTTCAACAGATCCCAGTGATTTTGAGACTGGTTCTTCATGACAGATTTCACTTCACGTCAGTGGTAAATTTTGGTTGATATGATTTGTGTTTATTTATGAAAACATCGAAAATTTGTAAGAAAAAATATGAAATTTCCAGTTTTCGACTTTTAATTTTTTTGCCCTTAAACGATATAGTTGTTTAAAGAATATCATTAACAAATAACATTTCCCACATGTTTTTACTTTACAACAGCATACGGTAATTTTTTTAAGCATAATGTCTTTGTCAGGAAGTTGGAAGGGTTAAAAGTTTATCAACAATTTCACATTTTTTCAATAAAATTTACAAACCAATTTTTTTAGAGAAGACATTACATATTACATTTTTTGGGGCCTATGTCACAGAAAGTACCCAAAAGTGCCACATTCTAAAAACTGCACCCCTCCAAGTGCTGAAAACTACATTCAAGAGGTTTATTAACCTTTTAGGTGATTCACAGGAATTAAAGCTAAGTGAAAGGAAAATGGAAAAATTTTACCTTTTCCAACAAAAACACTGCTTCAGCCCCAAATTTTGCATTTTCACAAGAATAAAGAGAGAAAAGGGACTATAAAATTTGTTGTGCAATTTTTCCTGAATGTGCCGTGGTGTAAAACTATTATTTGGACATATGGAAGAGCTAGGAAGAAAAGAAGCACTATTTGATTTTGGAACTCAAAATTCACTGTATTAGATAGCAGACACCATGTCATTTTTGCAGAGCACATGATGTGCCTAAACAGTTGAAACCCCCAGTAAATGACTCCATTTTGGAAACTACACCCTTGAAAGAATGTATTTAGATGTGTGGTGAGCACCTTGAACTCAGAAGTGCTTCACAGAATTTTATAAAAATAGAGCAGTGTAAATGAGAAAAGACATGTTCAACCAAAAATGTTTTTTAGCCATACATTTTTGATTTTCTCAAGGGTAACAGGCGAAAATGGCCATATAATTATGCATTTTTTTCTAAGTATCCAGATATCCCATATGTGGTGGAAAACTACTGTTTAGGCAAAAGGTATGGCTCAGAAGAGAAGGAGCGCCATTTGACTTTTGGAGTGCAAAATTGACTGGAATAGCAGATGCCATGTCATGTTTGCAAAGCCCCTAATATGCCTAAACAGTGGAAACGCCTCACAGGTGACCACATTTTTAAAACTATACCCCTAAGGGAATTCATCCAGGGTATAGTGAACATTTTTATCTCTCAGGCAATTCACTGAATTGTATAATAGGGGTCTGTGTAAATGAAAAATTCCATTTTTGTCCAATAAATGTTTCTTGGGCCCCAACTTTTAATTTTTCATATCGTATAATAGTAGAGAATGAATGTTACAATTTATTACGCAATTTCTCCTGAGTTTTCCAATACCAATAAGTTGTCCAAAACTACCTTTGAGACTTATTTCAAAGCTCAGAAAGGAAGGAACGCCATCTTGAGTGCATATTTGGCGGTGATCATATTGACACCTCAGGTATGTCACAGAACTTTATACTATCGGGCAGTAAAGAAAAAATAATTACATTTTTGCAACAAAAATGTTGTTTTAGCCACAGATTTGACACTTTTCCACAAGAAAATGGATAGAAACGGCAACAAAATTTGTCACACAATTTCCGGTAATACCCAATTTGTGGCTGTATAGTACTGCTTAGCCACATGGCGAGAGTTGGAAGGGAAGGAGAGCTCTTTGACTGTTATAGCACAGATTTTTTTGTAATAGTTCATTAACATATACGGAGCCCTTAACAGCCAGACAAGCAGAATCCCCCTCAAGTGTCCCCATTTTGAAAGTTACTCCCCTCTGGGTATCCACATGTGTAGTGGTGATTTTGACTTTATGGGTGCTTTCTAGAAACAAGCAGCAATGGATATTGCTGAGTGAAAATTGCAAATCTCAATCCAATCAACTGAATTGCCACCAGGAGCACTTACATTCTGATGTCCTCACTTTATACCACCTCGATTCCATACATATGATGTCCTCACTATAGACCACCAGAAGTCCATACATTCCGATGTCCTCACTAATATATACCACCAGGAGCCCGTATATTCTGATTTCCTCACTATATACCACCAGGAGCCCATACATTCTGAGGTCCTCATTATATACCATCAGAAGCCCATACATTCTGATGTCATCACTATATACCACCAGGAGCCAATATATTCTTATGTTCCCACTAATATATACCACCAGGATCCCATACATTCTGATGTCTTTACTAATATATAACACCAGGTGCCCATACATTCTGATGTCCTCACTAATATATACTCCAAGGAGCCCATACATTCTGATGTCTTCACTAATGTATATCAAGAGGAGCCCATACATTGCAATGTTCCCACTAAGATATATCACCAAAAGCCCATACATTCTAATGTTTTCACTAATATATACCACCAAGAGCCAAGATATTCTGATATTCTCACTAATATGTACCCACCAGATTCCCATACAGTCTGATGTCCTCATCAGCCCTCTACGATGTAGCCAATTTCTGTTTTTGCACTTTTGTTTTTACCTCCCTGAATTCCAAGAGCCATAGCTTTTTTGATTTTACTATCCACATGGCCATATGAGGGCCTGTTCTTTGCAAGAGTAGTTGTACTTTCAAATTACACTATTCATTTTACATTATAGTGTACTAGAGAAGTGGAAAACATTCCAAATCGGGAGAAATTGTGAAAACAAAACAATTCCAACATGTTGTTCTTTGGGAATTCATTTTACGGTGTATATTTTGTGTTAAAAATAGCTTTGCAAAATAATTCTGATCATCAGTAAAATTATGGTGATACCAAACATGTTCAGCTGTTTTTCAATATTTTAGTGGTAAAAAAAATAAATTGGAAGTTTTTTAAAAAAATGTTGGGGTGTTGTGTCACCATTTTTCAAGACCCCTAACTTTTTCATTTTTTGGTCGATGGAGCTGTGTGATGGTTACAGGGCGAGACAATGTTTTTATTCATGCCATGTTAGGATAGATATGATGTTGTGATCACTTGTTACACATTTTTCTGTGGTATTACAGCAGTCAAAAAAATAATTTTGGTGTTTTTTTGTTGTTTACTGATCAAGTTAATTATTTGTATAATTTGATAGCTTGGACTTTTCTTAACATGGAAAAAAATGTATGTGTCACATGACTGATAGCGACCGTAATGTCACCAAAGGTCCTCAGGCAGCCACCAATTGGAATCTATACTGACTATCCGTGTACTCCTGCCTTGAGAATGATGGAGGCACTCCGCTCCTCTTTTATCATTCCTTTTAACTGTATCAGCATCTGCGATGTTGATATAATTGAGATTGTGATGCCAGTGGCCAGTGCTGCTGCCTATTGGAACACTTCTCCTGGGAGGCAGCATGGTTTCCATACTGTGTCCTGGCTGTGCAATGTAAGTGATCAGGTGTCACTTCCTGGCTGTGCAGAAAGGTCCTGACTAGTGATGGGGGAACCTGAACTGTAAAGTTCGGAGTCCGTATCGAACACCTAGTGTTTGGGCACAGATCCTGAACACAAGTCCATGTTACAGTTCTGGTTCGGGTTAAGGGGTGGGGAGTTATAAAAAAAGAGAATAGTTATTAAACAGCATTATACTTATCGGATTCCGCTGTCCCGCCACATCTACTTCAGGGGGATCCAACAACCAATCACAGACACTGTCACAGAAAATGGGCATCTGTAATTGGCTGTTGGAGTAACCTTAAACCAGCCCATTCATTCTAGCATCTACCCTGCTAGAATTTATGGGCTGATTTCAGATTGCTCCAACAGCCAATCACAGATGCCCATTCTCTGTGACAGCATCTGTGATTGATTGTTGAGTCCCTCTGCAGTGAATATCCCAGAAGTTAATGAGTGGGTCGGGAAGAGGATGTGGCAGGATGATAGGACGGTGGGATCCAGGAAGTATAATGCTGTTTAATCACCTATCGTCTTCCTTTAACAGTCTTCCACCCAATCCCATAACTTTAAAGTCCGAGTTCGGGATTCAGACTCAAGTTCGAGTCATGTTCAGCCCCGAACCCGAACTTTAAAATAAAGTCTGAGCATTTCCACCGAACCCGAACATCGGCAGGTTTGCCCATCACTAGTCCTGACACTGAACAGCAGCGGTCAGGATACTGTATGTCTAATAATCCTGTCACTGAGGATGGACGGCCAAACATGAGACATGAGAAAATGCATAGTGCAGGGCTGTACAATCATGATGGCTTCTTCCTCTGCGATCACCAATGGATAAATAACACTGGCCAGCGCTGGGCAAGAACATCACAGGAGGACAGAAGGTGAACTTATTTCTGCCTCTTCTCTCCTGCAGTACTGAGCACTGCCTAGTGACATGTAAATTGTGAACTCCATCAAAGAGGTAAAAGTCAGGCTGTGTATTATATGACGCTGCTGCCTGCATCTTCTCCTTTCTGTTCACCGGCTGCAGGAAGCAAAGGTAAATGCAGCCTGAAAGATTCCTTAAGGCCCTGTCACACGGAGCGACATCGCCGCCAATTACATAGGCGACGTAGGGGCGTGGCCTATCGGCGGCGACATCGTCCCTATGTTGCCTCATGTTAAGGGGCGATGTCGGCGCCGCCGGGAGGTCGCTTGGTTTCTGAGCAGTGTAACCGGCCGCCAGCGACCTGTCAGGCGATGGGAGCCATAGGCTCCCATTGTCCTGCATCGCCGCTGGGGTCTTCAGACACCCCGGCGGCGATGCCGCCTGTCAGCTTGCCGGCGCGGCACTGGAGATGTCGCCCCATGTAAATGGGGGTCAGCAACGATGGTGGGGCGCCAAAAAAGTGTGCGCACCCGCCAGTCGCCTCCGACATCTCCAGCCCCGTTGCCAGGTGTGATGGGGTCTTTAGGCTAGCGTAAAGTAGTGGGGACAAGCAGGGGCCCCCCTCTGTGCCTCAAGGCCTTGGGCACTTGCCCAGTCTGCCCACTCCCCATAACGCCAGCCCGGTTTTTACATTGTACACAGGCAGACTGAAGTTACTACTATTATTTGTCTTGTTTACACTATTAAACTGAATCTTTGTATAACTTTATTACTGAACTGATAATACAGAAATATTACTGGGAAATTCCTGGTGGAATCATGTAATGAACACATTTCTTTAATAAAAGAAAACATACATAAAATCCAACTGTAACATTAGTAAAATTAGCAATAACTGAGAAAATATACAGTATGCATTATACATCCAGAGAAATCTACTACTCTCTTCTCAAATACTCTAAATGGAAAGTCACAAGATAAACTTACCCTAAATCATGGCAACCAACATGGCAACCAATATATGTTATTGCGAATACTTGGATGGAAACGAAGTCACGCTTAGCTCTAGTAATATTTGCCTGCTGTAAATTGCAAATCAACACATTTCAAGATTTGTTGAGTTCCAAACACTAAAATAATTCTCATGATTACAATATTTCCCAACTGGCACTTTATCATCCTCAGGCTCGATTAAACTGCTTAGTCTGGAGTAGCTGTGGTGGATTAATCCCACTTACAAAGATAAAATGCCACTTTTAGATTAGTGATCTTCAGTTGGGTGTACTCTACCACTTGCTTTGGAGTTCAATCATGCTGCAATTTCACTTGGGTACTCAGATCATAATTAAAATCCCTAGAGTTTGTGTATCAGGAGGATTAGTGAGATGGTGTTTGTGCCTCCAATATGCCGGAGGAACTTGAGGTTCTATGCATCTAAAATGAGCTTCCTCTTTACTAGTATGTTGCCTAGGAGAGAGCACAGCAAAGATGGCTGTTAGAGTTGACCATCCAGGTTATTGAGCAGTTACATCAAAATTTCAGTATATTTAAATCTTTTCTATTCTATTTATGACACATTTTTCCCTGTAATATGTCCTAAAATGTTTCACTGTGGATTTTAGTTTTATTGATAATAACGACATAGAATAAAGTATTCTAAATATTGTATCTGCACAGATTTATTTTGCCTAAACTGATGGAAAAATCTGTCTTTTTACGTACCTGTTCAGCATCAAAATCTCTGCATAGAAACTTGGCATACCGTAATTTATTTATCCATCTTGGGACATCACCTGATGCTACTTGCCAAAAACCTGACCGCATATGAAACAATGAAATCATTTTTGTCATATGGTTCTACTTTGCACGATAGTGGAATGAAGAGAGAGTCTGGAAAAGGGCCAGACAGGTGAACTTGCACATGGAACATGACAAAGGTATTGCATGTGCACTTTTACATTGAATAAGCAGAAAAACGTTTTTCCACTATTGCAGCAAAACAGAGAAAACCTACTTCTTGGTGTAGAGTGGTATATAGGTAAAGATCATTGATCCCAAAGCTCATGACCTTTATGGCATGTATACGGACAAAACCTTAAAGAGGTAATCCTAATTCAGACATTTAAAGCAAACCTGTCAGATGTCCTGAGCCCTCTGAACTATCAGCAGGCACATGTATGGGCTAAAATTCCCTACCTAACCATCTCTGTCTAATGCTCTTCTCCAAACCCTGATGTTATCAAAATGATTTTTATTGCTGGTTTTCGCTATACTAATTAGGACTTTGACCAGTCGAAGAGGCATTGTTTTCTCCCACTAGTCTGCCCTCTTTCCTTTTATCACACCTCTTTTGTCATGATAACATAATTTCCAGGAGCTGAGTATATCTCAGCCGCAGTGTCACTGCTTGTCTGTTTTGGATCATGCGCAGTGTGCCTCTGAAGCCGAACCGTACACCCAACAAAGAGAAGCAGTGAATGCTGCGAACATGAGTTAAGAGATTTCCAGTAGCTGGCGGTGATGTCAACTCCTGGAAATTATGTAATCATGCCCACTGGGGCGTGATACATGGAAAGAGGGCAGACTATTCAGGGAAAACAACGCCCCCTCAACTAGTCAAAGCCCTCATTAGAATAGGGAAAACCACCAATAAAAACAATTTATTGAACTGGATTTAGAGAATATCAGGAGACAGGGATGGTTATGTAGGGAAGTTTGGCCCACACATGATAGTTTTAGAGGGCTTATAAGACATGACAGGTTCACTTTAAACTTTCTCCTTTGCAAGATTTGCACCTCTCTGGGAATGCAACTCCATCTTATGCTGCCGTGATTTGGAAAAATGAGCAATCAGGCAAGGCTCTTCCTATTCACTTCTGTGCGTGTTCCAAAAAGTTCCAAGCTGGTGATCTTAGGTATGATTCCCAAATAGATGCAGGAAACACACACAGATATGATCTAAATATGAAAGAGAGACAAAGCTCATCAGCTCACCAGTCTGTGGACGAGGAACATCCTGCAGGGTGCGGTGCACGGACTCAGATCATGGGCCAGTTCCCAAGTGAAAATGAGCAAACAGGCAAGGAAATTGGGCCAGCTTCCATCGTATAGAGGATCAGGAGATAGGATTAATATCAAAACCTGATTCCTTTATTTTCTTCCATTAAAAGCTTCACTTATTCATATAGTACCTAGTAAGGGGCTGCATGCATAAGGGAAGCTATTGTTGAAGAAAATAAAGGAATCATGTTTTATATTATTCCTATTTCCTGATCCTCTATACAGCAGAAGCTGGACCAACTTCCTTGTCTGTTTGCTCATGATATAATTAAATCGTGAAAGCAGTTATCTCCAGAAAATAATGTCTTCCTATATGCCTTATTAGAGCACATAGAGGTTATAGATGAGATCCCTCACTTGGGTCCCACCATGTAGGAGATTATAATAGTAAAGGTTTGGCTCACCACACTGTTTAGGTGCCCAGGAAAAAATGATCAGTAGTAAAGAATATTCCTCGTACACTAATTCAAGGAATAATGAAGAGGAGGCATCAACTCAAACTATCATGCTTTTATTGTGCTATTTACAGTGTCCAAATGGTGTGCTCCACCCTGACGCTTCGACCTATTCAGGTCTTCACTGGGGTTGCCGGAGCTATTTAGGTTCTGTTATTTGAACAGTTGCAGGGAGACTCTGTCGCCTATATTATGGTTATTAACACTTAACCCACAGGTGGCCACTCACACCCAGGCAGCAGGATGCAGACACCAGGTGGTTTGTCTTCCAGTTCCCTCAACACTAGTATTAAGGCTATCCTTTCCAGAGTGGCCACCTGTGGGTAAACTGTTAATAACTATAATATAGGCGACAGTGTCTCCCTGCAACAGGAGATTTACTGCCTGTTCAAATAACGGAACCTAAATAGCCCCGGCGACCCCAGTAAAGACTTGAATAGGTTGAAGCGTCAGGGTGGAGCACACCATTTGGACACCACAATAAAAGCATGATAGTTTGAATTGATGTCTCCTCTTCATTATTCCTTGAATTAGCATCCGTGTAGAAGGACCCTGTCTATTACTTCCCCACCTGAAAATGCTACTTACAAAATGCTCCTTTATTGACACACAGTATATAATGTCAAGACAGTATACACTTGTGTTTGCATTGTAGGGTGGGACTAGCAGAAATGTTCTTTAGACGTACTGTATATATTCTACATGTTTAATATATACAAGCTTCTACTATTTTAGTTTTCTGCATAAAGAATAATGCACACCTTGAGTATAGTCTATGCACACTTCTACTCAATCTTATAAACTACATAGAAATATGGCAGGAGATACTTCTTTGATTTCATCCAAGCCTAATCTGTAGCTTTTCTTATACATCACAGGCCCCATAAACTATGTTTTTTTCCTTTGTGTTAAAGCTTCCATCTCTGTGTCTAAGAGCACTTAGAGAAGCTTTTTAGGCTCCCACTACCATTATGACTTTATAGAAAGCTACAGTAAAGGTTACTTTCAGAATTTGCAGTTTCTACATTATACCTCCCAACTGACTGTGTCCCAATGACTGTGATTTTATTATTTTCTCTGCTTCCTTGGGAAAGTACTCTTTTTTTTCCATTTCAGTCTTACATATTTATTGGCGTCTGCCACACTGAGTAGGCAGAAATACTAATTGGCGGTCACTCTATGGAATGTATTCACATTCAGTCTCATTAGCATGTTGCTCAATTACTATATTAGACTCTCACCAGCCGTATATTTTACTCGCGCTCATATATAACCCCAAGCGAGAACAGACCTTTGTAGTTCCTGTTATTTGCTTTTGTTGCAAAAATATCCTAAATAATGTAACAATACATTATAAAGACTGGAGAAAAGGGCTATACTTCAGTGAAACAAATGTGCTTTTATCTGACATCCATACTGAACATTTCAATACAGATGTAGTAAAATAGTCCTGATAAGGTAAAACCTATATGATTCATTTTAAAATACACAGAGTGTATTATTAATCAAAGACAAACAGTCTAGAAAAGGTTACATAGAATATTCTACAATGCACAAAGCAAACAAAAGAACAAATATCTCTTCTGAAAGCATTATTTATAGAAAAGTGGACTCCCGAAAAATAAATAAAATGGAGGTCTCCTCCTTGTGCTGAGGTTCACCAATGTACTCCATCATTCTGAAGCAGGGGGGCATACAGTAGACATTTTTGTTTGGTCTAATAGGAGAAAGGCACATTGTGTTTTCTAAAGGTGACATATTTTACCTTTTATGCAGACCCCATCACCTTACTTCTATAAGCCCATTGAGGGATTTCTCCATGCGCACGGTATTGGAGAGAAATCTCTCAATCATGAGTTGAAGGGCAGAATAAGTCAACATATCAGGAATACATCAGACTCTCCACTGGTAGGGATGAGCAGACCTGTGGAATGGATGTTAAAAATTAAAAGATTGGTTTGGTACCCAGACTTGACGTGAACCTAACCCCAGACTCCTAACCCTAAATAAGTCAATGGGGACCCAAACTTTGGAGCTGTAAATTAGTCATAGTAAGGGCTAGGGGGCTGAAAAAGAAAGCAAAATGAAGGTAAGAACAGTACAATTACTCTGCAAACAAATGTGGATAGGGAATACATTTTTATTTAAAATTACATGAGGGTTCCCGATGGATTTGATAAACAGCCAAAGTAAAGCAGACAGCTCTGGACAGTAGCCCTCAGTAGTCTGCTTTATCTTAGTTGGTTATCAAAAATAGAGTGGTCTCCATACTGTTTTTTAAAATTATGTATTTAAAAAATTGAAAAAAATAGTGGGGGTCCTCCATTTTTTGATAACCAGCCAAGGTAATGCTGACATAATGGGGCTTCTTTTTGAAACAGATATAACCAAAAGAAAAAAAAAATCAATGCCATCATACACTTAGACATTTTAAGTTTTTTTTTTCTTCTAAATTGTATGGCGATATAATGCAGAAACTATGAGATTCTAAAGGGCTCTATGGCACCACCATTTCTATGGAGACATGCAGTGTGGTATTTGTTTGGGTTGAGATAAAACTAAGCATATGTTCTCATTGCGATGTACCAATGCGTTCAGTGCTTCCATCGAGGCTTACGTCTAAACTCTTTGTAAAATGGAATTCAGTTGTATGCGCCAACGGGGCCATTGATTTTATTGGTGCAGACGGAGTCACCATGTGCTCTGTCGTGCACCATCTTTGAGAGTATACACTTACTTCAAGGAACACCCAGACGCAGTTTAACCATCAGGGTATCCGCCTACAGTAAATGTATACTTTGGAAAATGGCGACAGAGCACACAGTGACTCTATCTGCACCAGTTAAGTCAATGTCCCCGTTGGCGCATACGTCTGAATACTGTTTTGCACGGAGTTAAAGTATAAGCCCCGACGGGACAATGGACGTATAGTAGACCGCTCGCAGTTGTGATTCTAGGGGAGACTCAATGTGAAATATACAGAGCACATAGGGCAGCATGTATTAAACAAAAAGTAAAAACATTTGCAAACAGATTTACTAATATTGGTAGTCTGTAATTTATATTCAAAGTAATTATAATGCACTAGATTTCTTTATACTTTCTTTATACAACCAAACAGTATTTACACCTAGACCCGATCACCACCTTCAAGCTTCTGCATTTTTCCAATATACACAGACTCTTTTTCTATACTTTTTTGTTTGGCACGATCTTCCTTGTTAACCATCTGTTGTTGTCATTCATAGCAGCATATATTTGGTGCTACCAATGCCAGCAATTTGTCAGTTGTCATTTATCACCTTGCAGGGGAAAACATCAAATTTACATAATTAAAGAAAATGCGACATGACTTTTGTTCCAAAACTTCTTCCCCTCTGTACATCACAGATAAAATGAACAAAAACTGTCACAAATAGGAAAAAACGAGATTGTTCAGCTATTCCTAACAGCTTGACGGAGGCATCATTGATCTCTTTTGCCTAAAGGGCCTGTCAAACGTGTCAATGTTGCCTGCGATATCGCTCATGCGTCACAAATTATTAATCGCCTGAGCGATGTGGAATTATCGCAGGTAAGATGTCACACGCGTCAATATGACCCACCGATGCGGTGATGTCGCCATCTTGCGAGCGATTTTATTTAGTCGCTTGTACGATGTCAAAATAGAAAATACGTTGCTGAGTTTAGTGTCACACGCAGCGATGCACAATGTCTACTGAGCGATGAGCGACAGGTTTTACATCTGGCAGTGAAACCTGCGATCAGCGACATATCGCTGGTTGCATCGTTTGGTCGCACGCTTCAATGTCGCTCCTGCGTCACTTTTACGTCGCTTGAGCAACTGAAAATCCGTGACGTACGAGCGACATTGACAGCGATATCGACGCGTGTGACATCCCCTTAAGTGTTAACAAGTTCAATAAACCTCCAAAATGCATTGTTTTCATGAACTAAAGTAGCATCTTAAGAGAAGAAGCTGCCTGCACCTCACACCAAGGATCGGGGAGGGGGACTTATTCATATGAAAGGCAGAGACCCTAGGGAATACCGTAACCTGAGTATTATATGGGAAAAATCCATACGGGAGATCACTGAGAAAATGATATATTACGCTGCATTAACAAGTACTATGTGTGGGTGCATTGCAAGGTTTGAGAGTCATATCATCAGTAATCAGCTCTGTCAGAATTATACTTTTACAGTACATAATAGTATGTGACACGTTGTTTGATGCAATTTTTTAACGCAGCTTTTTCTGCTTAAAATGATGGAGTGAGATGTTATTTTAAAGTCAAGAATGACATATTCTAACATTTCCATGCATAAAAATTGTGTTTTTGATACTTTGGTAGCATTGTTATTATTATTATTATTATTATTGAAGCTGTTGATTAAGGGCGCAAGAGGTGCGAGACATGCATCAGTTTCTAATGGTTCCCTATGATGACATCATTCACCTTTTAACCATATTGAAATAAACGGCTGGATTTTGATGTGTTTGTGCCGCATCAATCCCATATTTTTTCCTGTTATTTTACCATGATAATATCTATAGACCTCATAAAAATGCTCATGCTCAAAATGTAAAAAAAAAGTATTACGCTCACTTACATAGCACCTTAATATTCTCAGTGCTGCCCAGACATTATCATCATTGTCCCCATTAGGCCATGTGCACACGCTGAGTATTTTCAGAGTTTTTTACCTCAGGATTTGTAGAGAAAACCAGGAGTGGAGCAATCAGATGAAAAGTCTAATAGAAACACCTGCACCACTTCTGTATTTAATTATCCATTCCTGGTTTTGGCTTCCAATCCTGAGGTAAAAAACTCATCAAATACTGAAAGTGTGCACGTGGCCTTAGCGGGTCACAATCTAAATTTTCTATCAGTATTTCTTTGGGGTGTGGAATTAGCACAGAGAAAACATAAACCCCACTGATGTCCCTGGTGGGAGCCTAGGACCCCTGTGCTGGAAAGCAACAATACTAAGCACTGAGCCATCAGCCCATTAACTCAAAACCATTAAGCCCTGTTTTGAGATGCTGCGAAGGAGCCCTTTTGGTGCAAACGTATGAACCAGATTGGCTGTGGAAAGTTATTGCCCTGTTAAAAAGAGGATAGTCATCTCTCTGGTGTTTCAGAGTCTTTCTGAACTGTTTCTCTGTATAACCCAGGAGGCAGTGTTGGCTGCAGTGATTCCATGAGATGAGGATCTTTGGCTTGAGAGTTCACTCATTCTTTTGTAGAAATAACAGGAGTTTTATCCGATGAACAATTGGAATGCACTTGGACCTATTTTAATTCAATGGTGCAACTCTGATCTGTGATTTTTTTCTTCAGCTGTATTCGGCATGAAACAAATTTTGCAGCATGCTGCGGTTGGCCACATAAATCGGATAAGAGATTCCCATGCAGATCTATGGTTGTAAAAAAATCTGATGCTTCACAAGCCATCACCATGGTGTCAGATTACCACTCTGTAGCAAAGAACACTGCTGAGATAGAAACTGCATTGCACACGTATGTCATATGGATGCTAGGCAAGAAAATGCACTCGTACGGAATTCCAAATAGATTTTACTTGTTCTACTTTTCTGGATGAAAATTGGACCAATTTTCTATATGCAAATCTAAGTGAAGCTTTATACAGAGAGCACTCATGGAAGCAATGGAATGGCTATGAAAGGTGAGGATAGTCATTTTTTTCTAATTTAAAAAAATAATTTTATTTAAACTTTGTAGAACGTCCTTTTTAAAAAGTAAGTTCCATTACTAGGGTTTGTGGCTGATATTTAATTCCTGATTGTGATAAAAAAAAAACTTGCAATTTCTGCCCAATTTGTATCACATTTTGACATGTTGTAGATTCAAAACTTGGTGTCACGGGTCAGTTTAGGAGCACCTATACCGATATTAGGCTTTACATTTTCTGCCTGAAAACCTGGACGTTATATATGATGCCGCTACTCCACATTTGAATAAGACTTTTAAGAAATTTTCTAGTTGAAAACAAATATATTTAAATGCCCTATCAGTAAAATGTTATGGTTGCTACAATGCACTCACCACTTAAAGCCTTAATTTATTAGCGGCATCTCTCTCTATGCGAATGATCCAGTGCAGAACTGTTTTGTACATTTCAACTATGGAAATACTTGAATTAATTTCTCACATTCTAAACTGAATCTTTGTTTTGTTTCCCCACTGATTACAGCTGATAGCTGAGGGCACTGGGGGCAATGGCAGAAGAGGGCCCCTGTGCAAGGACAGTATATGGGCCCTTTGCAGCCCAAGCACTCATCAAAATACACAATTTCACCAGCTTTGATGGTACAAATGGCCCCCCTTACCTCTTGGGCCCCTATGTGCCCACACAGATTGCACCAATGATATGTCCACCCCTGGCTTAGGGTCTAAGCAGCATTGCACCCTCTTATCAGCTTGATGTCAATGGACGCTTCCAACAAAAAGGACCGGTCAAAAAGGGCAAACATCATTAAACAATGAATGGAACAATTAACATCAACATTCTCCAGTCTGTCTTTCAGTCTTATGGCGCTTTACATGTCCCGATATCGTTGTCCAACAACGATAAAAAGTCACGTGGTTCGGCCGTTGCCGCCGATATCATTTGTGCGTTGTGTGGTGTAAATGTGCAATGCGACGCAAGAACGATGCCAAAACGATATCGTTGGGGAATTGTGCAGGCTCTCAAACTGCCCGATGTTGGATGGACGATCAGGCAGGATCGTGCTGTGTGACAGCTCAACAACAATTTGGGGCGTATACATCGCATTTGCATTGCCTGCTGATATCTCCCTGTGTAACATCTCCTATGCGATCTTGGACTAGTGCCAAAAATGTGCGCGCTCCCGTGCTGTTGTATCGAATATCGGGACGATATTGGGACGTGTAAAGTGGCCATTAGGCTCCATTCACACTGTACGTTTTTTGTGTGTTTTTTTCTCATCATTTTTTGCAGCCAAAGCCAGAAGTTGAACAATCAGAGGAATAGTATATATGATACTCGTCACCACTTCTTTATTTATCACCCACTCCTGGTTTTGGCTTCAAAAACTGATGAGAAAAAACAGACCAAAAACGCACAGTGTGAATGGAGCCTTATCTGTTTGGATTTTTATTTTAAGTACCTATTGAATATAATGGTACAGAAAACTGTAGAAAATGTAGTGCAACACATGAAGCTTGATGTCAGTTTTCTATACGTTTCTCATCAGCACATATCCATAGAGGTAACTGGGACACCGAGGCCAAAGTGATTGATGAACCTGAGGGACTCTCCCAAATAAGAGGATATTAAACTGTAAATGATCTAAGATAGGTGGAGTTTCTTTTAAAAGTGTTACACTGAGGATCTCATTTATGTCTCACATTCTAGTGTGTTAGAATTCCTTTAGCAGTGCTATTTTGCAGTGTATGGGTGATTTGCACCACAATTACCATTGTCTGCCAAGATGTTTCCCTGCAGTTTGAAAATGTCTATTCTTTCAGATTGATACATACTGTGAGTACAGTAACTTATATAAAATAGGGCTCCTCAAGTACTGTACATCACGTGTTACCCCCCACTGGCATCCACAGCTGCATTTAAATTTTTGCCGGATCCTGCTTAGAATTCATCGGCACGGTGCTGACAGACACTGACATAACAGCTGTGCCGTAAGCTCATATTGCAGGACAATCTGTAGCTGTGCAATTTGAGAGATATACTGTATAAATTACATTAGCCCCACGGTCCATGATGAAGCATACTGCAGCTTGCTCTGTACTAATCGAGAGCTTCTGTAAGGCAGAGGGCTAAGAAAATACTAGCACAATTCAAAGTGTTAAGGCCACTTTACACACACAGATATCTGTGACCAACTTCTGAACAGATCTCTGGTTGCAGTGAAATCATGGACACATTGCTCCATTTGTACACAGCCACAAAATGGAACAATGTGTCCATGATTTCACTGCAACCAGAGATCTGTTCAGAAGTTGGTCACAGATATCTGTGTGTGTAAAGTGGCCTTTAGTCTTAGTAACGTGTATCCAGTGAAAAACAGTTCAAGGAAAGTATACAAAGAAAGAATCAATGCTAAAAAGTGTAAATACACATTTTTGGTAAGAAAAAATGTGGTGTGCCAACACTTGCAGAGTGACTGCTGTATTATACACTGTAGCTGACCCCTTGCACCCTTGTACTGTTTACATGAATTAAAAATGCAAGGTCTTTGACACTTAAGGGTCCTTGGCGACGTTCCAGCGATCCCGACAACGATACGACCTGGTAAGGATCACTGGTACGTCGCTACGTGGTCGCTGGTGAGATGTCAAGCAGTCAGATCTACTGAATTACACAGCAACGATACGGCAACCCATATAACGACCTCGGCTGTCATTGAGACCCTGTCACACAGCAGCTAGTCTGACGACTCAGACCTATGTGGTTCTGAGTCGCCAAAGAGGTCGTTGTTAAGGCATCAAACTGATGCATGCTGGCCAGCGGGAGCCCGACGATCAATAAATGGTCCAGGCCATTCCGACACGATCGGCGATGTCACAGCAGGGACCCAGTCGCTGCTACGTGTCAAACATGGCAAGATCACTGGCGAGGTCACTGTTGCGTCACAAAAACTATGACGCAACAGCGATCTTGCTGTATGTGACGGGGACTTTAGATGCCATTAGTAATACTATTTGTATGGTGCTATAGGGTTACCATGATAATTAGGGGTTTTCAATCGCCCCTAGTTCAGCCATGCATGTAAATGTATATGGTAACAGAGTTAGGACTTAAAGAGGACCTGTCATTTGTTAAAAAAAAATGAGATTAATACCTTAATAACTAGAGCCTTCTGTATTGGATGTTGAACTGTGATTGTCAGGGAGGGGTGAAAGTGCAAGACCCCAGAGAAGATTTTGAAGAAACACCCAGTTGACCTGGTGTCAAAGATTTCACATATTACCCTCTAAATGCAAAAATGTAAATATCTCTGCAATGGAGGGACACAGAGCAAAATAGAAAAAGCCATCAGAAACAGGGAGACCTCAGGGATTTCTACAGGATATTTAAGATAAGATCTCTTTCATCAGTTGTCTGTCATTGTAATGGTAATAACCAGTATAATATAATATTGAAATATTACAAGATTGTAGATGCAATCAGATGATTCCATGTATAATGTAATAGGGAAATATTACAAGATTGTAGATGCAATCAGATGATTCCATGTATAATGTAATAGGAAAATATTACAAGATTGTAGATGCTATCAGATGATTCCATGTTTAAGTTACTTTTTGGCGATTTCAATGCCTAGAACACCTTGCTGTGCCGCCCAGAGAGCCTAACATCCAAACTGCTCTCTCTGAGGTGCCAGCTCACTTTGTGTACAGAATGGAGCTAGCAATATGTGTCAGATCGATAACGATCGACACATCACTCACGAGCACCAGCAATACTCGCCGAGTAACGAATATCCCAAATACCGTACTGTCCGTACAAGTAGCGAATAGTAACCATTACACTAAATATTATTATTATTGTAAAGACAAGTTTCAAAAAACAATGCAGAGTCACAGTTATTTTCAAAACCTAATACTGGTCCCATCTCATTGCAAAAGAGTAATATCACATCCCACATCTGGCACAAAATGTGGTCATATCTCTTATGTCTCGGATTGTGCTGCTTCTTCCACCGCTGTGCTTCCTGGTTAGAATTGGAGAATAGGTTTTCAGCACATAGTGGGAAAGACTTCAAGACCCAGAACACTGCACTGATGTTATGGAGCTTACTAGGGAAGGTGGATCCTCCAAGCCCAAGGTTAATGTGGGCACATGGGCCACTGGAGTTGGTGCAGCAGGTGGGTGAAGCACACAGGGTACAGATAGCAGAGAGACTGGAGACTGTAAGCTGACAATTGAGATTCTTGAAACTGCAGGCAGGCAGGAAATACCCTGGAGACTGCAGGTAGGTGGGAACCTCTGGAACTGGAAGCTGCAGTCAACCAGGAATACATCCCGAAGACAGCAGGCAAGTTGTGTGCTTCCTGAAACTGTAATCAAGCGGGTAGCTGTGGAACTGAAAGTCTCAGTCAACCAGTAAGATATCCTGGGGTTCCAGGCAGGCTGGGAAATACTGTAAACTGAATGCAACAAAGACTAAAGCCTGCAGATATCCAAGAAGAAGTCCTGGAGTCCGCAGGCAGGTTGTATGATATTGGAAACTGCAGGCAAGTAGATAGCTATGGAACTGAAAAATGCATACAGCCAAGAACACTTACTTGAGACCGCAGGCAGGTTGCTTACTACTGGAAATAACAAGCAGGAAAGGTACTGAGGAAGTGGAAATCCGCAGACAGTTTGTATAGGTAATAGAAGCCTGCATTTGTTTGTCCATACAAGCAAACTAAAATGTCTTAATACCAAGAGCCAGGTGTGTGTCTTGGAAGCCCTTATTTATGATTTTATAATTCTGTTATTCATTTATTCAGACCCAGGGCAGATGTGTAACACCTGAACCCCCTCTTGGTTCCTCTGTAAGGCTTCTGTCTCACCACTCTATTGCTGAAGACACAACATTCATGAACAAAGCTTCTCCTCCCTACCTCTTTGTTTCTAGAATCAGTGATAATATGATCATAGGAAACTGTTATTCATTGTCTTATCAGCTACTTACAGTTGTGTGCATGATGACAACCTGGCACTAATGAGGTGGAATCAACTAAATAGTCACATGATTCAAGGTCAAGAACAGTGCATCTTGCATTAAGTGATCGGGCATCAACTAACCAATTTTGATGATTTCTGTAAATTAGTAAGTCTGTTAGTTTAATGATTTCAAAGTGTTTCGCAATATTTTTCTATTGTACTCCTAATTGGTAAGGGCATAGTGTTGAGAAGCCTGGCATTTGCACACAATTGGTGGCATTTTTCCCTTGCTGTTCTGGAACCCTGGGCTCACATTCCACCATATGAAACATCAGCATGGACTTGGCATGTTCTCACCATGGTTGTTGGGTGTCCTCCCACACTTAAAAACGCATTACATACTAAAGTGATTAGACATCAAACAAGAAAAAGAGGTCTAAAGTAGGGAAAGTAAATACTGAGCAACATAGGGGCAGAGGCTGATGACGTATGGTTGCTATATGTTACAGCTCTGTAGAATAGATTGCCTCTATATTAATACATGTTTTAAAATACAATAATAACTATATTTTGTAAAAACTGCATTTAAGACCCAAACAAGACCACAATCCTAAGGGGTTAAATGTTTCAAACCTCAAATATTCCCACCTGAATTCCACAGTTATACATTTCCAAATTGATATTTGCTGACTATGATTCACTCAATGCTAAGACTGCTGGGAAAGATCACTTAAACTTGAGAATGATTTTCGTAGCATGTGTTCTTAATGTGCAACCAATTCCAGTATCTTTCTGTCGATAGTAACACAATCACATTTGAAGCCTGAACCCCTGTGGTGGGAGCATTATATGAACACAGTGAAAACCTGAATGTTTATTAGAGACTTTTAATCATAAGAGTTCACCTGGATTAGCTACTTTTATTATCACTTTTTACTCCTTTCACATGAGGATACTTGAGCCCAATGTTTGATCTTTAGACCTGCTCATATAATATCATAATCATGAGTGTATTTACTCATGCGTGCTTGTCTCATAGAAAAATCCCTTTCTACTTACTACATGGGCAACACGTGAGGAGCCCTGCTTAGACACCTCTTTATATTAAGCCAATAATACATGTCAAACCTTCAGAGTCAAGTACAGACTGCAATGTCTGGACCAGCCGCGGGTCACCTGAGCAAATATCAGCAGCCTCATTCATGATTATTGACTTCAGATCATGAAGTCATTGGCCGGTCTGGAAATTGCAGCATGTGCTCGGAAAGTGAATGCTACAGATATACTCATTCATTTGAATCAGAGCTATGTAATACCACATTGGTCCTGCAGTGGCCACTCTTGCCTGCAACTTTAGCTGATGGATCTGCAATTACTGAAAGGATTGTCCTGATGCGCTATCCATTTTAACCTAAAACAGAAATCGTTTTCTGGGTTCAGGAGGATATCAAGTCTAAAATATGTTGATGTGTTATTGATCTGTTGATGTGTTATTGTCATGATTCCTCCTAGCAGTGTTTCAGTGACTGACAGTTCAGCTGTCCATTCTTGGACAGGGGCTTGCTGAGCTATCAGTATGGTGATGGATAGCTCAGTCGTCCAATTAGGAGCTGGGTTGTGCTGTGTTTCCTCCATGTGACTCTTGTTGGGAGTGATTACCTGGCTATTTAGCTAGTTCCCTGCCTCCAATTACTGTCAGTTGTAGCTTATGCTTGGCATCAGCTTTCCTTTAGTTACTGTTCTCATTATTGGATATATTGTTACCTGATCATGAACCCTTCTCCTAACTATTCATTTCCCCATAACATTTGTCTTTATCTGCTACCTTCCTGGAATCCTGACCTCATACCGTAACCTGACTACACTTTTTGTCTTAGCCCAAGGCCACACTTAGCAGGTGCCGCACGTTAAAGGGATGCCGTTACTGCAGGGCCCAGCCGGCAGTAACGCACACCGTTAACGTTGGGGGCTGCCTGTGAACGCTGCTCCATGGTAACCCGCTGATTACCATGGATGCAGCTACACAGGAATCCCCAGGAACTGCGGCTTTAGCAGAGTTCACAGGAAAATGTTGTCAGCAACGTTTTCCTGTGCGCTCTGCTAAAGTGCAGTACTTGGGGCTTCCTGTGTAGTTGCATCCATGGTAAACAGCGGGTTACTATGGAGCAGCATTCACAGGAAGCACCCGATGTTACTGCTGTGCATTCCTGAAGACTGGGCTGTGCAGCTACTGGATCCGGGAAACGTAAGTATCATTCTAAGTGTGGCCCTAGCCATACACCTTTGTTATTTTGAGCCCTCTTGGTACCTTAGCCCAGACCTCTGAACTACACAGCCTCTTGGCTTGCCGTGAGTAGTAACTAGAGTCACAGTTATTATAAGAACAATGTTCAATTAAACAGAAAAATATACTATGTAAAGGGACACTGTCACCAAAATAGCTAAAGAAAATTTTCTTTATTTTTTTACACATTCTATTTTAGTTTCTATCAGTATTTAATATGTGCAAATTGCTTTCATTGAAGCAATTTAATTTTTGCACAGTTGTAGGAGATGTCAGTGTAAGAAATGCCATGTGCCCCTATTATTCATTTCAGTGTGATCGCAGCCTGAGTCTTACTTGATGTTAAATAACTTCACTGCTAATGTGTAATTTAGTTCTATGAATACTGAATAAAAAAATCTTAGATGAGCGCTGTCTGTTTTAAGTAATGTAAAAATGTTAACCCCCTTTAAAAACTTTTTTAGAGCTAAGCAGGTTACGATTTATGTTGCTTTAATTGCGTAATTTAAAGAGCCATTACGTTATATTTCCACTTACATAGCCATATGATGGCTTGTGTTTTCACTCATGAGTTGTATTTTGGTATAAATGTAACTTATGAACGTGTATTCACAGTGTAATGGAGAAGAGGTGGGTGGTAGACATCATTTCCGCCATTGTAATTGTAAGTTTTGTGATGTTCATTGTGAAGTTAAAGGAAAAGTTGGGTGGATCAGTATGATTGCAGCAATTCCAAATATATATATACATTTGACTTTTTTTAACCTGGTTTTCCCTCTTTAACATGTTATGGTATTCATTATGTGGTTTAAGTATGATAGATTTAAACATAGGCTCAATATAGATGTGGCAATATCAGGGGCGGACCTTAACCCCACGGGGCCCTGGTGCAGCCATGTTGAGGAGCGGGGGGGGTGTTACTGGCGGCACGGTCCGCTGAGGAGCGGGGGGGAAGGTTGGTGGTAGGGCTGGCGGCGCGGTCTGCTGTTTGGGGTTGTGGAGGGGTGCTGGCGGCCGGCGGCTCTCCTACCTGCTGTGCTGTGCCGTTCCTGGGAGCCAGAGGGGCAGCGGAGAGGAGGGGCGGGATCAGGCAAGGGAAGCAGGAAGCTTTCTGCTTCCCTTGCCTGACCCTCCTCTCCTCTGACGTCAGGTTACAGGGGTCGGCTTGGGGCCCCCTTCAGGCTTGAAGGGGCCCCCTAGCCGGTCGGGGCCCTGGTGCAGCTGAACCAGCTGCACCACGGTAGTTCCGCCCCTGGGCAATATAAATAATGATCCATTTTTTCCTTTTTTTAGTTTAGTCCCATTTGTGGATTTTAACTGCAAAGTGCTTGATAACTCCAATAATACACCCATATAACACATTACAGTGTACATTGTTATTTCAGTCAGGTTCAAAATAACATTTTTAAAAAGTAATAGTAGCTATTAAGCTACTAAAGCTATTTATTTTACATTGATATATTTGCAATTTAGCCCCAACACAAACCTATTGTGTGTCATCACACTATTTTCTAAGGGAGTCTAAGGGTGGAAACGCACTGGCGTTAAAAAAATGGTCAGATTCTCATCCAGGAGAGTCGGACGAGTGACATCCGTTTTTTGATCCGTGTGACATGCAACTGCTATGCGAGTGTCCTACATTTTTCTCAGATAGCATTCGAGTGCTGTCCATGTAACATCCGAGTGCTGTCCGTGTAACATCATAATGCTGTCCATGTGACATCCTAATGCTGTCCATGTGACATCCGTGTGCAATGCATTTTTTTCTCAGCAGCTACTACTGTATAAGGGTCATTCCATGTCAAGTGATCCAAAAATGAATATTTTTTTTCCCTGACGTCCTCAGATTTTTAAAAAATTTTTTCTATCTGAAGAACAACTTTATCTAATTACAAAAAAAAAGTTTTGAATTTTTTTCTTTATCTGTTAATTTTTTACAGATTTTTAAAGTTTTAAAAAAGTGCGAATTTTGGCCTGGTATGGCTTTACATTTTCTATCATATCTCGGGCTAGAAATAAGATAGAGAAACAAAATAAACACCAATCTACTCAGAACTGTCCAGGCTTTCATCAGATATGTCACAAGAGGATATTTGTTAATATTTTACCCTTGTGATCGCAAGCGCAAAACTTTAAAATGCATTTCCGAAAAATCGGCGCGCTTTAAATATTTCAAAAACTGCCCATGTGTCTGCTATGCTCTTAGCCACATCTATACCAAATTTCAAGTTGGGATCGCAATGGGATCATATTTTAACATATTTTACTAGTAAGAGCGTCAATGGGTCATTCCATATCAAGTGATCTAAATATGAATATTTTTTTTTACCTGACGTCTTTAGATTTTTTTTTTTTTTTCCTTTATGAAGTACTACTTTAGTTAATTACAAATTAAAAGTTTGGAATTTTTTTCTTCATCAGTTTATTTTTTACAGATTTTTAAAGTTTAAAAAAAGGGTGAATTTTGGCCTGGTATGACTTTAATTTTTTTTATCTCAGGCTAGAAATAAGATAATGAAGTGGGAGAGGCATCATTTTACTCAGAACGGTAACAGCTTTCATTTGAGATGTTACAAGACTATGTTTCTTTATATCAAATTCAAACTATTGACGGGCAATTGTGAAAAAATGACTGATTGTGTTCTTGGTGACTTTTGAATTGACACTATAATAGTTAAATATTTTGCACTTAGGTCCAATGAATGCGTCCATGGGGTCAAGCTGGGACAGAGTCATCACAAATTAGCCTTATTTGCAGATGACCTGCTACTTTACATCTCCCAGCCCCTGGTCTCCATCCCTTCGGTCTTAATGGAGTTTGAACGGTTCGGACAATTGAGCAACTTTAAAGTGAATTGCTCCAAAACCGAGGCACTCAATATTTCTTTGCCTGGAGAATTGGTTTCTCATCTATCTAAACAGTTCCCATTTAAATGGAAAGTAGAAGCCATTAAGTACTTGGGAGTCCTTATACCAAAAGATCTTAAACAAATATTCAATTTAAATTATCAACCCCTTTTGACTAACGCGGAATCGGCATTTACCTCCTATAGACAATTAAAGCTATCCTGGTTCGGGAGAATAAACGTAGTCAAGATGGATGTCTTGCCCCGACTCTTATATACTTTTCAGACAGTTCCTGTTCTATTGGATAGAGGTTTCCTCTCCAAAATGCAATCTATGATCCTTAGATTTGTCTGGGGGGGCAAGAGGTCCAGATTGCGAATGAATATCCTATCCTTGCCCGAGACCAGAGGAGGGGTTGGACTACCCAACATACGAGCGTACTTTGAGGCTTCCTCTCTTGTTAGAGCTCTAGATTGGCATTATCATGCGTCCTCCAAGAAATGGGTAGGGGTGGAGCAAGAGGGTTTGGGGATTCCGCTGAAACACCTGCTTTGGATTTCCCCTAAAGACTCCACAGACCTAGTACCTTTGACAGACATGACCAGAAACACCTTGAAGGTATGGCACCTAGTGACGAAAACCCTCCGCTTAAACGACAGACTTAGCCCTTTGACTCCCCTTTTTTCCAACCCATCTTTCCCACCCAGATTTGACAGGCAGAGATTTTTATGTTGGCGGATTGTGGATGACACCCGAGTAGGACAGACTCTGTCCAGTGGTGGTTTGCCCCCGATGGCAGAGCTACAACTCAAAGAACCTACGAGACCTCTTAAGTGATTCGAATTTCTCCAATACAGAGCATAATTATATTCAGCTGACCACTCTTGCAGGGTAAGATTGACGCCCAACGTATTGGAGAGGTTATTCCAACTGGAGGCTCCACCGAGGCGCAAAATATCATTTCTATACCAGGCCTTAGGGTCCATGAGAGAGCAGGGCACCCTTTACTTCCAACGTGCTTGGGAGAGGGAATTGGGGTGTAGCATTTCAGAAGCTAATTGGCAGAAATGCTTTATATTTACTCACTCACTAGCTAGCGCTTGTTCTGCACAAGAAAGAAGCTATAAGCTGCTCACTAGATGGTACTTGTGCCCGACGACACTCCGGAACATGTTCCCTGGAACCCCTGATACCTGCTGGCGCTGTGGGGAAGAGAAGGGTACAATGATACACATTTGGTGGAGTTGTGGGGAAATCCGGCGGTTCTGGTCTGAGGTTTTCAATGCATACGCCCGGATAACAGGTAAACAAGCCGAATGCTGCCCAGAATCGGCAATGTTATCCATTTTTCCAGGTCCTATTGGGCTACAGAAGAGGGATATTCTCCGCTTTTGCATCTCGGCTGCTCGTGCTGTGATCCCGAGGTTCTGGAAATCAAGCCGGGCTCCATCTCTACTTGATTGGTTCAAAGAATTAATGGACACATATCGAATGGAGGAGCTCGCAGCTGATGCGTCGGGATCTCGGAACAAATTCTTAGGGATTTGGGTTGAATGGATTCTTTTTCACGACTCTGCAGAATTTAGGAGTATCTTTTCCAGCACAGATAATATGGCTCGACCTCTGGCTGATGGGGAGCCAGTGGGATGAGTACCCTTTCTCCTTCCCATACCTCACCCGTCCCCCCCCCTCCTTTTTTTCTTTTTTCTTACGTGGCTTTTCTTTCCCAGTATAACTTTTTCTAATGGTTTTTGTTTCTCTTCTCTCTCTCTCTTCTTTTCTATCTCTCTTTTCTTCCCATCTGATACATTCAGTCTAGGTATTTCCTTTCTACGCCTATACCTTCAGAATTCTAGTGAACATTAGACAGGTATCGAAAACTCTGAGCTGTGAGTAGATCATTAATATTTCGGCCTTCCTTTCCGGTACACCAGTCGATAGACTATTCCAACTAGGCCTCAACGGGTAATGACCCACTTACGTGGTCAACCTGTTAGAAGGGGCCAAGTAATAAAAATCATTCTGCTGGGGCTGCTTGTCCCCTTGACATCAGAACATCTCAAAACCCTGAGAAAGGTTGTATACTTGAGTGTTTGGAATTATATTTAGATTGTAGTATATTTTGAACCAGAGATAAGCGCAAAAGTAAATTTGCAGCTTATCTTAAAGTTACTAATAATTTTGTGAATTCTCTTTTTGTATATTTTATATGTCTCAAGATTTTGTTAAAAGATTGAATGTATGTCTTTCATATGTTTTTTCAAAATTTAATAAAAATGAGATTAAACCATAGTTAAATATTTTAAAAAATATGATCCCATCACGATCCCAACTTGAAATTTGGTACAGATGTGGCTAAGAGCATAAAAGACACATGGGCAGTTTGGAAAAATTTTTATTAAAATTTTTTTTTTTCGGAAATGCGTTTCAAAATGTTGCGTTTGCATTCGCTTTAGGTAAAAAATTAAAAATTAAACAAATATCCCTCTTGTGACATATCTGGTGAAAGCCTGGACAGTTCTGAGTAGAATGGTGTTTATTTTGTTTCTCTATCTTATTTCTAGCCCGAGTTTAAAAAAAATTTAAAGTCTACCAGGCCAAAATTCACCCTTTTTTTAAACTTTAAAAATCTGTAAAAAATTAACTGATGAAGTAAAAAATTCCAAACTTTTAATTTGTAATTAACAAAGTAGTACTTCATAAAGAAAAAAAAAAAAAAAAAAAATCAAAGACGTCCAGGTAAAAAAAAATATTATATTTAGATCACTTGATATGGAAATTTGACCCATTGCGCTATTAATAGTAAAATAATGTTAAAATATGATCCCATTGCGATCCCAACTTGAAATTTGGTACAGATGGGGCGAAGAGCAAAGCAGACACATGGGCAGTTTTTGAAATATTTAAAGCGGGGCCGATTTTTCGGAAATACGTTTTAAAGTTTTGCGCTTGCGTTCACATGGGTAAAATATTAACAAAGATCCTCTTGTGACATATTGGTGAAAGCCTATATATTCTGAGTAGAACGGTGTTTATTTTGTCTCTCAAACTTATTCCTAGCCTTAGTTATGAGGAGAAAGTAAAGGCAGGCAACAGCGAAATTCACACTTTTTCCGAACTTTGAAAATCATTTAAAAAAAAAAATAATTTTTAAAAAATTTTTCTCTTCACATTTTGCATTGTTGACATGCTATTATCAAAAAAAACTCAAAAGAATTAAAAATTAGAGGTAAATAATCTTTGGTTCCTTGACATGGAATGAACCCCTAAAAATTTACGGATCATTTACGTGTTTTGAGACAGAATGAAATGTATGTTTTAAAAAAACGATGGCCACTCGAAGGTCCCGGGGGTCCGTTATTTTGTCGGACCCATTGAAATTTCATTGGCAAAAATGTTGCCCCGGGGAATAATACGTCGCAGCATGCTAAACCCTTTTTTTCATCCCGATTCCAGATGAGAAAAAAGCATCCCCAACTTTAAGTGTTGAGTATTAAATAAAAATTGGTCCCCCCCCCCCCCCCAAAACAACAAATTTTTCTACTTTTCATCGTCGTTTTTCAAGGTGTGTCCGTACCAAGTTAAGGGCAAAAAAAGAATGTTTCCCCTTTTTTAGAATTTTGCTGCCGAAAAAAAGTATATTGGATGCTGGAATGGAGTATAAATACAAAGAAATATTTTAACGTAGCCCCCTTGGTATTTGTGAATGGGGGATTACATGTGAATTATCAAGGGGAAAACACAATTAAATAAAAGCAGAATTTCTTAAAAATCAGTGGAGAAATGAAGTTTAAGGCTGGGTCACATTTGATGGAATTGTAAATTACCCCCCATCAGATCCCCCGTGATCCCGAATCTCATGTGTTAGACCATTTAAGTTCAAAAAGTGTCCCCAAAACCCCGCATCCGGTTGCGTAGCTTGTTATCCCCTTTTTCTATTTTTGTCAATGACAGGGCGGCCTTTTTGGGCCCCCTTTGGGAAAATCAATGCATTTGAGGTGAATTTTGGAGCAATTTTGGTCTCCATTGGGAAAATATCAATGGGGCTCTATTGAAGGGGAAATTGGGGGATCAGGTTTTGGGGGGGGGTTTTTTGGGACCATCCCCAAAAACCAAGGGGGTGTGTTATTTTTCTCGGACCCAGAAAAAGAAGGTATACGCCCGGATAACAGGTAAACAAGCCGAATGCTGCCCAGAATCGGCAATGTTATCCATTTTTCCAGGTCCTATTGGGCTACAGAAGAGGGATATTCTCCGCTTTTGCATCTCGGCTGCTCGTGCTGTGATCCCGAGGTTCTGGAAATCAAGCCGGGCTCCATCTCTACTTGATTGGTTCAAAGAATTAATGGACACATATCGAATGGAGGAGCTCGCAGCTGATGCGTCGGGATCTCGGAACAAATTCTTAGGGATTTGGGTTGAATGGATTCTTTTTCACGACTCTGCAGAATTTAGGAGTATCTTTTCCAGCACAGATAATATGGCTCGACCTCTGGCTGATGGGGAGCCAGTGGGATGAGTACCCTTTCTCCTTCCCATACCTCACCCGTCCCCCCCCCTCCTTTTTTTCTTTTTTCTTACGTGGCTTTTCTTTCCCAGTATAACTTTTTCTAATGGTTTTTGTTTCTCTTCTCTCTCTCTCTTCTTTTCTATCTCTCTTTTCTTCCCATCTGATACATTCAGTCTAGGTATTTCCTTTCTACGCCTATACCTTCAGAATTCTAGTGAACATTAGACAGGTATCGAAAACTCTGAGCTGTGAGTAGATCATTAATATTTCGGCCTTCCTTTCCGGTACACCAGTCGATAGACTATTCCAACTAGGCCTCAACGGGTAATGACCCACTTACGTGGTCAACCTGTTAGAAGGGGCCAAGTAATAAAAATCATTCTGCTGGGGCTGCTTGTCCCCTTGACATCAGAACATCTCAAAACCCTGAGAAAGGTTGTATACTTGAGTGTTTGGAATTATATTTAGATTGTAGTATATATTGCACCAGAGATAAGCGCAAAAGTAAATTTGCAGCTTATCTTAAAGTTACTAATAACTTTGTGAATTCTCTTTTTGTATATTTTATATGTCTCAAGATTTTGTTAAAAGATTGAATGTATGTCTTTCATATGTTTTTTCAAAATTTAATAAAAATGAGATTAACCATAGTTAAATATTTTAAAATATGATCCCATCACGATCCCAACTTGAAATTTGGTACAGATGTGGCTAAGAGCATAAAAGACACATGGGCAGTTTTGGAAAATTTTTATTAAAATGTTTTTTTCGGAAATGCGTTTCAAAATGTTGCGTTTGCATTCGCATAGGTAAAAAATTAAAATTAACAAATATACTCTTGTGACATATCTGGTGAAAGCCTGGACAGTTCTGAGTAGAATGGTGTTTATTTTGTTTCTCTATCTTATTTCTAGCCCGAGATAAAAAAATTTAAAGTCGTACCAGGCCAAAATTCACCCTTTTTTTAAACTTTAAAAATCTGTAAAAAATTAACTGATGAAGAAAAAAATTCCAAACTTTTAATTTGTAATTAACTAAAGTAGTACTTCATAAAGGAAAAAAAAAAAAAAATCTAAAGACGTCAGGTAAAAAAAAATATTCATATTTAGATCACTTGATATGGAATGACCCATTGACGCTATTAATAGTAAAATATGTTAAAATATGATCCCATTGCGATCCCAACTTGAAATTTGGTACAGATGTGGCGAAGAGCAAAGCAGACACATGGGCAGTTTTTGAAATATTTAAAGCGCGCCGATTTTTCGGAAATACGTTTTAAAGTTTTGCGCTTGCGATCACATGGGTAAAATATTAACAAAGATCCTCTTGTGACATATCTGGTGAAAGCCTATATAGTTCTGAGTAGAACGGTGTTTATTTTGTCTCTCTATCTTATTCCTAGCCTTAGTTATGAGGAGAAACGTAAAGGCAGGCAACAGCGAAATTCACACTTTTTCCGAACTTTGAAAATCATTTAAAAAAAAAATAAATTTTTTAAAAAATTTTTCTCTTCACATTTTGCATTGTCTGACATGCTATTATCAAATAACAAAATCTCAAAAGAATTAAAAATATAGAGGTAATAATCATTGGTTCACTTGACATGGAATGACCCATAATCATTTACAGGATCATTGACAGTGTTCTGAGCTACAGAATGATAATGTATCAGTTAAAAAAACGATGCCACTCGAATGGTCCGTGTGCTGTCCGTGATTTTGTCGGACCCATTGAATTGCATTGGCAAGTGTTGCGCGAGAATAGCATACTGTCGCAGCATGCTACAACTTTTTTCTCATCCAGATTCCAGATGAGAAAAAAGCATCCGACACACGTTAATGTGTTCTGAGTCATTAAATAACATTGGTCCGAGTGCAATGCAACATGTTCTCACATTGCACTCGTCCGTTTTTCACGCCAGTGTGTCCGTACCCTAAGTCTAAGGGCAAAAATAGAATGTTTCCCGTGTTTAGACAATTAGCTGCCGAAAAATGTACTATGAGATGCTGGAATGGAGATATAACTACAAAGAAATATTCATACGTAGCCTCCTCGAGTATTGTGTGCATATGGAGGATTACAGTGTGAATTACTCAAGGGAAATCACAATTAAATAAAGCAGAATTTCTATAATACATCAGTGGAGAAATGAAGTAAGGCTAGGGTCACATTTAGATGGCACATTGTAATTACCGCATCCAGATCCGTGATCCGTAATCTCATGTGCCTTCAGACACATTTAGCCTTCAAAATGTGTCCCTAAACCTGCATCCGGTTGCCGTATGCTTTGTTCATCCCTTTTACTATTTTGTCAATGACAGCCGGCGGCTCCTCGTTGTAATGAGGAGTTACAGTACGCAATTTGCGTAAGCAGCAGGGTCCGCTCCTTATTAAGGATGCTGCCCTGTACTGTGCTTACGCACATTACGTACTGTATCTCCTACTTACAGCGAGGAGTCGCCGACTGTCATTGACAAAATAGTAAAAGCCGACAGAAGCCGGCAATACTGTAATAAAGCAATTTAAGCCCAAATATGCCGCACTATGTGGACAACATGTCTCTATGGAGGGTGGACACTCCCTGGAGACTTGTTGCCCACATATATTATTACCATTAGCTCTTTGTTCATCCCCGTGGCAGCAGGGATGAACAAAGCATACGGCTACCACAGGCATTTACATGCGCCTTGCGGTAGCCAGATAGGCTCCCATAGGCGCCCATTATAGCATCCCTCCGAAAAACACTGCCTACATGATTATTCATCAGCAGCGAAACCGGAATGCAGGAACTGGATTGTATTACGTGCAATCCGGTTTTATAATGGGCGCCTATTGGCTGCGGATTCTGATCCGGTTTTGACCATTTTTAATGCTCAAAACCGGATCAGGATCTGCAAACCCCACCACAAATGTGACCCTAGCCTAAGGCTGGTTTCACACTACCGTTTTTTGTATCCATGTGAAACCAGCTTACACTGGATGCACTTTCATCTGTTTTTGGCCCCGTTGAAATCAATGCACTTGCAGGTGAATTTTGGAGCAATTTTGGTCTCCATTGGTTAAATATCAATGGGGCTCTATTGAAGCTGGATCTGGCAGGTTTTGTGGATCTGACCGGATTTGCCCATGCGAACCAAGGGGGTGTGTTATTTTTCTACGGATCCTAGTAAAAGAAGGTAGACATCCGGAAGCAACTGTCTTCTCCCACATCAGTATTATCACTCATTCGTGAGATGGATCAGTGATAATAAAGGTGTGGGGGCATCAAGTTTTTCTATTGAGGGGATTTCAAAGGAATCCAGGGAGATGCAGGTTTTACCTTATTTCCCGGTTCCAAAAAACAGTAGTGTGAAACCAGCCTAATTCAAATTTTGCCAAACTTAAATCAGACATGTCATGGATGATATGCTGCTATATGCAAAGTCGCATATTATAGTGACAGTTCCATTGGACTGATAGACCAAATATCAAAAAAACAATATGAGGCTGTTTGTTAAATACTTAAATTCAACCTGTAGATTATACCCTGAGTTACTGGCATGTATGTAAAGGCCCTTTAATGCTGACTAAAAATACTTACCTTACTTGTAAAAACGAGTTTAATTGTTTTAGAGAAATCCTTTGTAGAAAGTGTATTTTAATGAGTCACAAGTGGAATAGTATATAACATTGCTTTCGATTTTTGCTCTATTCCCTGCCACCGCTTGTCTCCTGTTTATGAGTGAAAGAACATTTTTACTTCAGAGATACTTTTCACCTGCCTGAGATATGTCAGTCACAGACAGAAGGTAAATAATGGACAGAGGATAGGGAGTGAGGCAGGAGAGAAGCCAGTGCAATGTCCAACCCTGGTACCTGTATGACTCATTAGCATATAATTTTATCAAATAATTTCTCTTAAATAGCAGAAATAATGACTACAAATTAAGGATTTAATCGGCATTAAAGCCCTTATCATATATACCTTAATATTTTAATCCTAATCGCAGGTTCCTTTAAGACATAATACAGCTTACTATGATATATGGCTCTGTAAGGACAACAAGTGGTGGGAAGTGGTGGAGAATAAACAGCAGGCAGAGTCATGATTTGCATGATTACGCCCCAGGAGTTGTCCCATATTTATAATGTCGCAGTTCAATATATATATATAGGTTCTTGAAGTGATGAAGGAACTTTCCCTCCTGTTTTTAGTGTTTGTGCACCTCCCTGATGCATTGGCAAAAGTAAGGCTAGCTTCAAACCACGGTTTTTGGCTGTCAGGTTGGATCCTGTTTTTTGCAGGATCCACCGGTTCTGTCTGGTCCAGACAGAACCTGACCAAATATGCCCTCCTATCCTGTTTTTTGCAGGATTCGGTTTCTGCTGCTCTCCATGGTGCTGAACAGCTGTGTAGGCAGTGCTACTCTCCATGGTGCTGAACAGCTGTGTATGCAGTGCTGCTCTCCATGGTCCTGTACGTTCAGCTGTGTCTCTCAAATGCTGCTGGCCATGGTGCTCAATAAGCATGGCAGCATTTCAAAGCATGCACTTTGTAAAACATTGCATCCGGGAAACGATCCAATTCTTTCACAGATCCGGCGCCCATAGACTCCCATGTTATAGGTGCCGGATCGCCCCGGATTAATTTCTGTCCAGTTTTGTCCGATTTTTTAACCGGAATCCAGGCTCTGGTTTTGAGGATGGGAAAAAAACGGACAAAACCTGATCAGGCACAGAAAACTCAAAACCGGATGGCCAAATTGGATCAGGTTCTTTCTGGTTCAAACGATAAGTATGGCTACTCAAACCGTTTGCTGAGTATCCTGATTTTACAGGAACAGTCACTGCTGCCAACAACTGATCATCTGCCCCACTGTGTATTTGCTTTCGGTTTCTGCCTGTTTCTGATGTGCACTGGCTTTATGACTGTTATGGTCCGAACATGGGCCCTTTCCAGACACAAGCTGGAGTCTGACTGACTCTATTAACATCTTTTACTCTTGAAATTACGTCCTGAACAATACTTTTTTATATCCGGCGTAGCATTTTTGACAGGACCCTTGGACATTAATTCTCTCCAGTTTGTCTTTTTCTACTGAGCAAAACACACCGCACTCAATGGAAAATCAACACAAACCTGTCCAGCAAGTAAACACAGTGACCAAAGGACAATCCGCACCATAGGGTACATGGAGGCGACAGGATAGGTTGTCTGGTTCAAACTGGGACTGAAATGGCGGCACTGATGGGGAATCACACAGATCGGTTCCATGTCCTATCCTTGACCACTGCAATCACTGTGGAAATTTCGGTTTGGATTGTGTGAACCTATGTTTACGCTGGTATGGGCTTCTATCGACTGTTAGGCACAGCGAGTGGGCCTTGCACAAGATGGAAGCTACGCAGACTCTTTAACCCAACTTTTAGCTTTACCTAGCGCTAGACGGGGATGATGAGGGGAGTAGTAGTCGGTCTCTGCAGACAAGGCGGTGAATTGCAGCGGTTAAGCAGGCACACACACAGTGATCATTGTTTCGGTACCTTTTACTGGTGGCAAGGTAACAGGTACAGTCCAGAGAAATAACCAGGTCCCCGATGCAACTTGGGACTTCCACCTTAGAAAGTTGTGAGGCCTTCCTCTGTCTCTGTGCTCTGTGGTTTGGGATGAGTCCTGCCTGTGCTTGAACCCACCGCTCCTTCTCCCTCTCAGGCCTTTGCTCTAAACTGACTATGAGGTCCTTCTGCGGGGTTCCTGTTTCTCCTATGGCCCCATGTCCTGTCCTTGGTCAGTTTTAGCATCTCTCACTGTGGTCCTTCAGGGGTTAACTCCTCCTAGTTCTTCTGGGCTTTTGCTGTTACAATAAATGCTCCCAGTGTCGGACTCCGGTGTCCGGGTGTACTATAGGGAGACCTTAACTGGTTCCCTTTCTTGATTCCCTGCTCTCCACTGGCCTCTGACCCTTTCCCTAGGGTGCAACACAGCAGTCAGTGGTCCCTGGTCCTGGGCCTGGATCCTTCCCAGTGACCAGCTTCCCACTCCTCCGACTCTCTCCTGCGACTCTCTCTTGAGACTCACTCTTGGGACTGACTAACTCCTCCCCTCAGGCCTGGATGTTTTAAAGGGGAACTGGCTTAAGGCAGCCAGTAGAGCTCCCCCTTCTGGTCTGGGGTGGAAGGTGTTGTGTGCTGTACGAACGAAGGTGTAATTCCCTCCTTTCACCGTGGATCCTGTGGCAATCCCCTGCAGGGTGCCACACATTGATGAAGAAAGAACTCACCCCTTACATCTTTTTGCCTCTCCAATTCTCAAACAATTAGACCATGTGCACACTGGTCATTTTTAATCCATTTTGGTAATGCATTTTTTTTTTACCAAAAATGGATGAATCACTGTGTCTGCCAGCAAAGTGATTGGGATTTCCAAATTTCTGTGTAGACGTTAGTGTTTTTTCTGCAGAAAGCGCAAGCAGGAAATAATGAGCGTCAATTATTGATTCTTTTTTTTTTGCACTTTCTCCATTGACTCCATTCTACTATAAAAAAGCAGCACAAATGGATTGGTATTCACACAGTCCATTTGTGATTCTTTTTTACTGCGCTTTACACACCACAAATGCTCCAATTACTTACTTTCCCCGGTGATCACATGACATGCCTCGGCCAGGTGTTTCTTTCAGGCACACCTTCCGGCGATCACAATGACATGCCCCGGCCAGGTGTTTCTTTCAGGCACCGGCAGGATCTGCGAGTAACTGACAGGACTTGGCCATGTGACTAAGCAGAAACTGCACAAAAAACAGATCACCAATTACGGAGCACAGATGTACTTTGTGAATGAGCCCTTATTAGCCACTGCGTGCATGCATTTAAGGCAGGGTCAGAAGGGTGATGGGGGGCCTGTTTCAGGGACAAGTCGTGAAATTGCTTTTCTCATGAAAATATTAGACAGAACAATGATTTTGATGTACGCTATCTCAACTGCTATTACCAAATAGAACAATACAGTTTTTATGCTGTTTAATCTTTTAGTATATTGTTCCATTTGTGCTTAATTCAATAATATGCTGTCATCTGAGAAGAATAAAAAAACTCATTAAAAACTGTGTAGAATGAATACAGTTGCCTGCTAATGATGTTTTAGGAATGTGATTCTTTATTTTTTTAACTTTTTTCTTGTTTGTAACATGTATGATATAAAGTTTTTTTTCACCTTCATATTCAGTCCATATTCATTATTATAGAGAACAGATTTATTTTGTAATTATCTATATCCCACTGATTTATGGAGCTGGAAATATAGCACTATTAGCATGCTTGTATTTTCTGTTTCATTTGAAAGAGAGATCTCCAACCGTGAAATAAGAGCATTAAACGGCAATATCACGAGCGGCGACAACAAATAGGACATTTTTATTATTCAGAAGGAGATTTTCGAAATAGCACTTAGAAGCACCGTTATGTCTGACGCTTACCACGAGGGCACATTTGGTAGATTCTATATAAATGTTCTCTGAAAATTAAAAGCAACAATATGTTTGTAAATTAGGCCATAAAACAGCAGTGGCCATTAGGGATAACTCTGAAATAGTTCTGTATTAATGAATTAATTTGCTTTCCAAGCGGAAAGGTCATAAAGTCATTTTGCTTTTGCAGTTTTTTTTTTCCTTTCTTTCAAGATAGAATGAATCAGAATTCTTCAGAGAAATAAAAGAAACCTTGTAGAAAGCAAAGAAAACTATCCGGCGAATGAAACCCAAGCAATACCGTAAAACTGCGTGAGCCTAAAATTAGCAGAAGTTGTATCTACATAGTTACATTTTACCTTTTTAAAGAATAGCACCTAAACTCAAACTACTCTAAAGTTTAGCATTTTTGCTTACATCAATTAAAGAATCTTCAAATCCAGAACCAGACCACCAATCAAAGGACAATACAACTATCACACTTCTTATTTCTGAACTCTAATGGCCACTTTACACACACCAACTTATCTGTCCAACTTCTGACCAACTTGCTGGTTGCAGTGAAATCATGGACACGTCGCTCCATTTGTACACAGCCACAAAATGGAACAATGTGTCCATGATTTCACTGCAGCCAGCAAGTTGGTCAGAAGTTGGACAGATAAGTTGGTGTGTGTAAAGTGGCCCTGAAGGTACCTTTACACGTCGCAACATTGCATGCAATTTCACTTGCAAATTACTGGTTGCAGTGAAATCATGGACACATTGTTCCAGTTGTACAAGGCAACAAAATGTAACAATGTGTCCATGATTTCACTGCAACCAGTAAGTTGCAAGTGAAATTGCATGCAATATTGCGACGTGTAAAGGTACCCTAATATTTACTGCCCCATCTGCTCTTTTCCCTTCCCAACATTGATCATTCTATGTTCTGCTTCATGTCCCTGGTGTTTTGTACTGTAAATATCCAATCCTCCATTTGTGTATATATGTGTGTCTTCAGAATTTGGGTTATGATGAGGAGACCTGAGTAGTCTTGAAAGCTTGCTATTTGTTACCACCTTTTCAGTTAGCCATTAAAAGGTATTAATCACTGAGGACACTCAGATTGTAATATATTTTTGTATCTACTGGCTAACATGGTACAAATATATTTTGCACTTAGAATGATGTGATTCAAAAATGAAAATGAATTAAAGAATATTTGTTCATTATCTGTTCATTAAAATTAACTACGGTACTTGAGGGGGCCTATTTGTGATTTTGATGTATAATAAAGAGTTACCGTATATACTCGTGTATAAGCCGACCCGTGTATAAGCCGACCCCCCTACTTTTGCCCCCAAAAACTGGGAAAACTTATTGACTCGCGTATAAGCCGAGGGTGGACTCCAGCACAGGTATACAACCCCCAGCAGTAAGGTATACAGGCCCCCCCAGTGGTATACAGCAGGCCCCCAGGCATATAAGCAGGCCCCCAGGGGTATAAGCAGGCCCCCAGGGGTATTCAGCAGGCCCCAGGGGTATCAGCAGGCCCCAGGGGTATCAACAGGCCCCCAGGGGTATACAGCAGGCCCCATGGGTATCAGCAGGCCCCCAGGGGTATCAGCAGGCCCCCAGGGGTATCAGCAGGCCCCCAGGGGTATACAGCAGGCCCCCAGGGGTATACAGCAGGCCCCCGGGGGTATCAGCAGGCCCCGGGGGTATCAGCAGGTCCCCAGGCGTATAAGCAGGCCCCCAGGGGTATTCAGCAGGCCCCAGGGGTATACAGCAGACCCCCATGGGTATACAGCAGGCCCCATGGGTATCAGCAGGCCCCCAGGGGTATACAGCAGGCCCCCAGGGGTATAAGCAGGCCCCAGGGGTATTCAGCAGGCCCCAGGGTATCAGCAGGCCCCAGGGGTATCAACAGGCCCCAGGGGTATCAACAGCCCCAGGGTATACAGCAGGCCCCCAGGGGTATACAGCAGGCCCCCAGGGGTATCAGCAGGCCCCCAGGGTATTCAGCAGGCCCCAGGGGTATCAGCAGGCCCCAAGGGTATCAACAGGCCCCCAGGGGGTATCAACAGGCCCCCAGGGGTATACAGCAGGCCCCCATGGGTATACAGCAGGCCCCCAGGGGTATCAGCAGGCCCCCAGGGGTATACAGCAGGCCCCCAGGGGTATTCAGCAGGCCCCAGGGGTATCAGCAGGCCCCCGGGGGTATCAGCAGGCCCCCGGGGGTATCAGCAGGCCCCCGGGGGTTTATACAGCAGGCCCCCGGGGGTTTATACAGCAGGCCCCCGGGGGTTTATACAGCAGGCCCCCGGGGGTTTATACAGCAGGCCCCCGGGGGTTTATACAGCGCCCCCGGCAGTGGTATACAGCCCCCCCGCCTAGTACCGGGCCCCCATGCTGCGGATACAGTAGTTCATACATTACCATCTCCTGCAGCGCGCGGCTCCTCCATCTCCCGCCCGGCTTGTTGCTGTAGTGTCATGTGACGCGCCAGTCACATGACACTACAGGAAGATGCCGGCTGGGACTGGAGGAGCCGCGCGCTGCAGGGAGAGATGGTAATGTATGAACTACTGTATCCGCAGCATGGGGGCCCGGTACTAGGCGGGGGGGCTGTATACCACTGCCGGGGGCCGCCAGGGGCTGTGTGGGGCAATATGCACTGCATCCCCTTGCCGGGGATGGACAGGGGGATGCGTGCATATTAATGAGCCGGGCCCACGTGACCGCGCGGTGTCACTGTAGCCCCCTCCTGCCTCCTCCTGCCCCCAGTCAGAGCCCCCGTCCCCGTCACACACATGTATATACTCGCGTATAAGCCGAGGGGGGACTTTTCAGCCAATTTTTGGGCTGAAAAAGTCGGCTTATACACGAGTATATACGGTAATTGAATATGATCTCTGCTTTCACTAAAGGCCGCTTTACGCATCACAACACACAATATCGTTCAGATATTGCATACGATTTCACGGGAGCGCGCACGTTTTTGGCACTTGTCCAAGATCGCATAGGAGATGTTACACAGGGAGATATCGGCAGGCAACACAACTACGATGTCTTACGCCCCTTTTTCACACCATGTCTGAGCAACTCAGGGAACGACCAATTAACATTGTAGTGAATTGGGGAAGTTGCACTCCAAATCGTAGTTGCGCTGTCACACAGCACGATCCTGCCAGATCGTCAAGCCGATATTGCACGGTTGAAGAGCATGCACAATTCAAAAACGATATCGTAGTGGCATCGTTTTTGAGTTGCGTTGCCCATTTACATGACACAACGCACGAACGATATCGTCTGCAACACCCGAACCACGTGAGTTTTTATTGTAGTTGCGTTGCGATATCGTGACGTGTAAAGCGGCCTTAAGTGATGAATTTAAAGAAATCAGTTTTCAACTTTTGTTCAAGGGGTAGGAGAGTGGTGGATAGTATGAGAAAGAAAATACCATATTAGACACAATATAAAAGTAAAACTTTGAAGCTGCTTCTTATGAATAATCTTTGTATACAAGAGCTGTGCTTTATTAATAGGTTACAATGTTTTAATGTATGCAGTGTTAAACTAGGGTTCAACTGGAGTTGACTCTGAAGGTTCATCCCCTTTCTAATCTGAACAGCATAAACTCAAAAACACTCAAAACTAAATAGATCTGAAGGTGGGTTTACACGCTTCTATCTCGTTCCGATATCGCAACTCAATGGCGCGGGAGCGCGCATTTAGTGCACGTTTCTCCCGCATCGCATTGGATGTTTACACGCTGCGATATCGGAATACAACGTCCGTGCGATGTCTACGCCCCCCAACCCAGGATCGCACACTTAACATGGGAGTGAATGGGTGACGTTTCAAATCGCATCGTAGCTGTGCGTTTACACAGCACGATCCGACTCCAATCTCCCTTCAATATCGGGGCATTGAATAGCACGCTCATTCAATCCCCGATATCGCATTGACATCGTTCCTGCATCGTATTGGACGTTCACACCATACAACGCAGGAACGATCTCGGGTCCAACGATTGAACCACGTGACTTTTCATTGAAATTGTACTACGATATCGCAACGTGTAAACCCGCCATTAGAAGTGTGTGATTGGCTCCAAAGTCCGAATTTAATGCAACTGTGTTCTGATGGGCCTACATGCAGAATATTTTCTTCCATCTTAATTTACAAAGTAGCTCTTCTCAGGAAGGAAACCCTCTCAAATTTCCTTTGTAAGTAGCTATCCTGTCAATGTTCAGCCCATAAAAGTACTTTTTAACCAGACTAGGGATAGCAGCCAAACCAGGCACCAATCGCTAAAATCAGTTAAATCTCAAAGTTGTGTCAAACACATATCAATTTGCCAACCAAGTATACTGGGATGTAATGATGAGGGGCAGGAACTAAACTGTAGGAAACCACAGATTAGGTGGATGTTCTCAATGAGTTACTTTTTGAATAAAAATATGCTAAACATTGGTATATACAGAAGATTATATACTAGAGGTAAAAGGTTGGAGGCAAATTGGATTGACCTGAATTCTTTTGTGATTTGCTAAAGCCCCCTTCACACTGCATTTTTGGGGAATCCGTGTTTATCCATTTTGAAATGGATAGCCATGGATCTGTTCTGGCCTCCCATGTATCCCTATGGGCACGGATTGGTCCTATATGGCCATCCGTCTGTGTCATTTTTGTCAGGGATCCATTTGTGTCCGCTTTTTTCATGTACCAAAGATCAGATAGAAACAAACAGAAATGGATCCATCGTGGTCCACGTCAAATATTATGGGGGTCTATGGAGACGGATCCGTGAAAAAAAACGAATCTGTAAAATGGGTCCATTTTGCTGTATTGAGCTTGTACAGAAGCAAGGTACAGCTACTCCCGGCCCTACCTCTGCTAACAAATGATGGATCCATTAAAAAAAACGGTCCGTGGATCCACACGGATGTGCAAAAAACGCAGTGTGAAGGGGGCCTTAGGGCAATTACAGCAATGTAGTGGCTGTCTGCTAGTCTGTTGATTTACAGTGAGCCAAAAAATAAGTAAAAAATTAATATACCTCAGCCTGCTGCACATTTGTCTTAATAGCAGAGGTTTCATCTGGTCTTAAAAGATACCTGTCACGTGAAAAAACACTGTTAACCTGCAGATGTTGGGTCGACCAACTTTGCATTAGGCCCAGCTGTTAGTCAGTGCGGAGGGCACAGTTACAGCCATTATTTTGGTACACTGAGCGGTAACTGAACCAGTCCTGGCACCACTCTGTTGACTGCAAGCCGAATGCTGCCAGGAGGAATAAAGTTAATTTCCTCAATGCAGCATGGGTCTAAGGTACAAAAAGATATTACCCTGCAGATTAACCCCATGACTGCAGGTTAATAACATTTTTTTCAAGTGACAGGTTTCCTGTGAGGGCGGCTCCCTCCACTTTTTACTATTTCACTGTCTTGGGTGATGGATGACAAATACCTACTCAGTCCTCAAATATAAAAGTGGAAGAAGAGAACCATTGCAAGTGACCCGCCCCAAGGTCTTGGGGTACCCAGTCCTGGGCGTTTAGTTCATGGGAAATGTCACTGGGGCCTGTTGCCCCGTGGCCCTGGTGGTCGCTTAAAAAGGGGGAAAACAGTCAATAAAAATAGTTTGTGATGCCACCTACAGTTCCGGTAATGTTACTGGCGCTGCGAGACAGTCCTCCGGGGTGATGGTGGAGCAGCAAGATGGTTAGCCTCCCGTAGGTGGAGCGGAATCCCCGGGGCAGTTGTGAATAGTTTTTAAACAGGGAGGCAGCTTACCACACAGCCTTGTTACCAGTCTTCTCAATGCAGCAAGTGTGCGTCTCTTCAGGCACAGGCAAATAAAGTACGACACACAGTCTTCAACTCTGCATGGGTTTACTGGCAGTACTTCAGACAGGTCACAGATGGTACAGTCTTTTGGGTCTTTCTGACCTGGTTAGTTACCAGAGAACCGGGATGACTCACTTAGGACCCTCGGTGGTGTGCCTGCCGTTCCTTGCCGCTTCCTCACTGCGCTCTGTCCTGTCTCCCTTGAAGCGCTCTTGCGCGCAGAGCCTCAAGCTGGCTCCCACTGGCCCTCTGTGGAGGAATCTTCTCTGGATCCCCCTGACCCTATTCGGTATGACTTTTTAAGGATGCCCCGGGTGTTCGGCCGCAACTTCCTCTAGAAGCTTGGGCCTCCGGTTTAACGGCTCGAGGATAAACGCCTGCACTGTGTTTGGAGCCGGTCTTTTGTTCCAGGATCAGATCCCTCCAGTCGGTAGTCGTTCTGGGTCCGGATTTGAGCGCACCGCACTACCTGGTGCTCCTAGGGTCTCCCTCTGTCCCGATGGCTTCTCCCCCATCCTGAACTCTTCACTCCCCAACTGAGCTCTCCACTCACTCTTTTCTACTGGTCTCACTGTCCTCCAACACACACACTTTCCTACCCTCCTAAGCTCCTCCCATTGGACTGGGTCCTCCCTACAGCGGATCCACCCAAGGTCCCCTACTCTAGGGTGCGTGTGAATGAGTGTTGTGAGGGTCCCTTATGCAACATCCTAATTCCCTAGTCACAGGGATACTATACACTCTTATATGGGTGCAGAACCCCTACATGGCGTCATGGCCAGTGGGGCACCACACAAGTGTTGAAGGAGTACAGAATATGCTACGTCAGTATGACATTGAGCTGCATTGTTTTTTTTTCCCTAGGTTTATGCTCTGGAGTCTACAGAGCAAAAATTGGCCCATTTAAGTTACTTCCAAGCCATATTCCTGCATAATTTCAAGCGAACTTTAAAATGATCATATTTACATATTTTCTAATCACTACTATACAATATATTGAATACATTTAAGTTGTTCAAAACAGGTTTTATACTTGATAATAATGTATAACAATTGTCTGGTTGCAGAGAAATGAAAATCTCCTGGATACAATGATGTAAAAGGAAATACCGTATTTTTCGCTTTATAAGACGCACCGGATTATAAGACGCACCCAGATTTTAGAGGTGGAAAATAGGGAAAAAAATATTTGTAGCAAAAAATGACTTTGATATGACACTCAGGCCCTGCGACCAGTCAGTGTTGGCGTCTGTTTCCTTCGGATGCAGGTGCAGCATGTAAGCAACACCAATGACTTCTGCTCCAGTGCCTGTTGGCGGGGAGACAGACGCCAGCACTGACTGGTCAGAGGGCTGAGTCTCATATCAATATCACATGGGACATGACTATGCAACTTCTGATAACGTTGGAACTGCTGCAGAATCAGGGGTATGGGTGCGTGCACACGATGAGTATACGCAGCCTTTTGGACCCAGCATCTTGCTGCTGTGTCCAAAATGCTGCGTAGTACAGTACAAGCATAGTGGATGGGATTTGTAGAAATCCCATACTCACTATGCTTCATCCGACCGCAGCATTCTGACAGCTGCGGTGCGGGTTGCCGGGAGTCCGCTCCTTCTCAGCATGTTCATTTCATGCTGTGGAGTTGGAAGCGGCTCTCATCGGGGGACTGCAGGGAGAAGCCGCCCTGCACCCGCCGCACATGGTGAGTACAGGATAGCTGGGGTCTCCCTGCCTCCACATGTGGCTTCACTTATGTCCGGAGGAGCCGCGTCCAACACACAGCTACTCCCGACTGTGAGCGCACAGCCTTAGTATGGTCTTTATTACTTTTACAAGGGCCAACAAGATGAATGAGATGGGATTTGTTCATGTAGTAACAATCCCTTTAAGAACTATCACTCCCAGCATGTACTGTAGATCCTATAGCATGCTTGGAGTTCTAGTTAAGCACAGTATTGGTAGTGTTAACTTTACTTTATTAGTGGTTATGTTACATATACATGTGCACTCACTTTAATGTGTCCTGCTTTGCCATTAGTGATGGGTAGCTCCTGAATGAGCCGGCTCTAAGAGCCGGCTCTTTATAGTGAATCATATGAGTCGGCTCCTGGAGCCAATTGAAATTTAAACGGCTCTTTGCCTGTTCACGTTCTACAGTCAGTCCCCTCTTGCCCCGCCCCTCCCTCCCAGCAGTAGTCACTCTGATCTTATCCAGGAGACTGAGAATGCATGCTCCTTCTGCTGCCGCACATAGCATTGACTCAGGGTGCCTTCACACTGGCGTTCCCCTCCGCAGCGTTCTGCGGAGGGGAATCGCCATGTGTGCGCAGCGGCCGCCAGCTCCTATCTTTAGAATGGGGACGCACAGTGCTGCGCTTGACAGCGCATGACCGTGTGCACCCATTCACTCCCATATGAGATCTGTGCGCAGGCGGATGCCGCTGCGCACGCATGGTGATTCCCCTCCGCAGAACGCTGCGGAGAGGAACGCCAGTGTGAAGGCACCCTCACAGCCCCACCCCCCTCCAATCTGTGACAAGCAAGCAGTAGTCAGGCAGTCAGGCACTTTATTAAAGGAACACTGACATCTGGATTTAGCCTGATTATAGTTATTTACCGCCAGCTTGTAAATCCTCGCTGAGCGAGGGAGAAACAGCGGATGTAAATGTGCGTCCCTTGTTCTCTCCCATTCACTTGAATGGAAGAGAACAAATGATCCAGGGATGCATATTGGCAGGGCAGATAAGGATCTCCTCTGCAAACATACTATCGCTGGATTGAGCATCACTGGATCGCAGGCTCGGGTGCTGCATCGACTGTGTAAATGCACCATTAGCTAGTGCAACTTGGAATGGTTATGTTGTTCCTGGTATGTGAATAACCTCCCAGCAGCCCCTGTTACATGATAGCAGTGCCAATCTGAGGGACCAACTTCATGCACAAAACTAGTACTAGTGTTTTATGTCATAAATTGGCACATGTGTAGATTTTTACTAAAAGGTATACAATCATGGGTTAAAACATACCAGAATTTGTGTTCAAATTTAAAGCCAAAGGTAATAGGAAATGAAGAGCCGTTTTCGGAGCCAAAAGAGCCGGCTCTTTCTAGTGAGCCGATCCAAAAGAGCCGACTCACCAAAAAATCGCATTTTACCCATCACTATTTGCCATCACCCTGCTGAAATGAAGGAAGTGGCCAGTCTGTATATAAAGTTCTGATGTGATGTACTGTATGAGGGAGGGCCAGGGAGGGGGCTGTACACTGTGCTGAAATATGATGCTCTAGCCCTGTCTCCTAATTACAAGTCACCACAGAGCTTGACCTGTATGCAGGGCCAGGGGAGCTGTACACTGCTGTTATATGCAGGCTCCAGCCCTGCTCTCCATACACTGAAGCTCCTGACCTGCAGACCGAGCTTCCTGCATTTCTGCTTGGTGTCAGGGCTCAGCAGGACACATTACACTGAGCAGAGGGAGTGAGGCAGGACACTGACAAACAAGGTACCTGCTGTGATAAAGTGCCGATCTGCCCTGCTCTGCCCCTGTCTTCATGGCAGTGAATCAGCACAAAGCTCAGTGCTCATTCACTTGCCACAGCTGCACCCGGCTCCTCCGTTCTCACTATCTGCAGCACACAGTCTCTCCAGTAGCTGCAAGAGCGACCATGTGTGCCGGCTAAGCAGCTTCTCCTGCTCCCCCTGCTCTCACCTCTCCTCGCTGTCTTCAGTGCAGAGAGGTGGGTGGGGACTGGGAGCAGTGAAGTGAATATCTAAGTAGTTAATGAGCCGGGGACACATGGTGCTCCTGCCGCCCGGATTCTTCAGCAGGGACCATTCCCTGCCACTTCTGTCCCCAATTCACTGCTGTCTCCCCCTCCCCAGCAACGGAGGATGCTAGAATGTTATATTCCTTTTATAAGACGCACCCCCACTTTCCTCCAAAACTTGGAGGAAAAAAAGTGCGTCTTATAAAAGGAAAAATACGGTAGTTTGCATCTGTTATCAAAAAAGAACAGAATCCCAACACAGAATATTGTAAAATGGTTCATGTGGTGTTTGCTGCAGGAGGAGCACATTGTCCAGTAATATTCTATGAGACAACTTGGCAGAGAAGTGAAAAAGTTTTTTTAGCATCTGATGATAAATTCTACATTGTTTTTCATTGAAGGCCATAATGGTATCTGCTAGCAATAGACAATCTGTCCCCATCCAGATATCCCACTAGAATAGCGCACACCTGTCCACTTCTGCTGATTAATGATCTCAATTAACTTTTGTATCCTCTATATCCTTAGAAATGTATGTCCTTGCCAAAATCAACTCTTATCCTTGCAGTTTCTACTGTGTGCGATATACTTTATTAACTCCATGTCCTCTTAATACTGAGGGCAACATAAATGCCTGATGTTTGGGATCCGCATTTATCTGTAGGATGAAGGAGTAGTAGGCCCTTTTGGCAGTTTGTCTGATCAGCTTTGTTCCTCTCTAAATAATGTACAAGTAGTTCAACTAAAACTGGTTTTTAGGGGAACAGGTGAATCCCCTGTGCAGAAGTGTGCCATCTACCATTGAGAACAATACAATACAGACTGTGGCACCATCTTACCATTCATATAACAGACTACATAATTTATCATTATATAGAAGCATAGGCAAATTTGTGAATAAGGGCCAGGTAATACTTGCATGTAGTAGAACAGTGGATCCCAGGATCTGTCATTGGAGGGAAATTGGCACAACTATCTGACACTACTGGCACATATTTCCATTTAAAGGGGTTTCTCGGTACCTTATATAAATAATATTTTACTGTGTATCTACTTTCTAGCTGGCAGGTAGTTGCTAACTATCTGCCTTTTATTAACAGCTCAGATCTCTGCTTCCACGGAATGATCACTGACTGCACTTGCCAGTGATTCTGCGGCTTCTGTCTCTCTTCTGTTCAGTCGACAGTGCATGATGGCCGATGTCATTCTGATTGACTGGTATCTCCCCTTTCTATAACACTGGGTAGCAGTTTATCAGTCACCATAACATAAGCAGTCTCACTTGGTCGACACAGCAACCTGGAAGAAGAGCTTCCCTTTTGATGGGGAGCTGGTAGGAGCAGTAAGTGATGAATAGAACAGGCAGGTAGTTAATAACTAGTTAACAACTATCTGCAATTTAGTCTTTTGTCTCATGGTAAAAAGAAAAAATGATTCAGTATAGAATAAGAATAACAACTTAAAGTGAATGGAGCTGTGCTGTATATCCTTTCTATGCAGGAAAAAACAATGACAGAACCAGTTGTTTCACCAAGTATTACATGAATCAAATCTGTAATATCTTAATTTGTAATGATGTGTTGGCTAAGATTAGCGCTATACTCTAATTGTAGTGCTTGTGATGAGCACAGGGAGAGGGGTACTCAGACACCGGGATGGCTTTGATGGCTGTGACAGGGAATCATGGGTGGTCGGGTTCCCGGTTCCGTGCCCTGGCTGTCATTTAGTGAGGGAAATATTTACAAGGAATTAAAAAGTATGTGATGCCACCTGTGGATCCGGTAATTTGGATACCGCGCTGCAGGCTGGCCACTGAGGTGATGATGGGTGCAGCTCAATGTGGTACAGCTCTCCACAGGTGGAGCTTTTCCTCAGGGCAGCTGTGTTGGAGCAGAGGGGAAGAGGGGAGTAGTTGTTCTTACCCCTCTGGGATGCTGAGGCCCTGCGGGCACCGGCGGGAAGGAAGACAGACACCGACTCAACTTCAACTCCACTTTACTGGTAACGGCAGATGTTATAGAGAACACGTACAGTCTGGTTTAATGGGTACTAGTTGTCGGTTCAGGGTACCCCGATGGGGTCTTTAGATGTTCCTTCTGATTAACTTTCGGGTCTCTATTCTACCTTCCTCTCTGTCTTTCACCACCTTTACAGAGCTCTCTCGCCAGTCCCCTGGTCTTGTATGGTGAGGCACGGGTATTCCTTGACCGGTACGGATGGGAAGCAGCAGGAACACACACTCTCTCTCCCTCCACCGGAATCTGGACTATTCCCCTCGTAGTCTTGGACCGATTATGGGCCTGTGGAGTGAGGCACCGTCTTGTGGCACCTACGGCTACCCGGTGATTAAGGACCCACAGCTCGTCGGTTTACGGTCAGGGATGGACCACTGACCGCCTCGGCTCCCGTGTTGCCGGTGTTTTTTCCCAGACTAAACCAGCTAGCTCCAACTGGTGCTGTTTCGTTCCCTTCTGTCCGGGTCACCCTCCTTGAGATGGGTGATCCTCCTGTCAGGAGGCTGTCAGGCCTGACTGACTAACTGTCCTTAAGTCTCCCGCTCTAACCTAGGCTCCACGCCCTTTTGGACCCACTGTATGACAGTCCCTCTATTCTAAGGTGACCTGGTGTTGAGTGCTAACTTAGACTCCATAGGTCAAACCCAAACCCACAACTACCGAGGCACCACATATACTTGCAAGGTGTAATACCTCCCTGTCACGCATAGCCATAGGGGCGCCACACTTGGCAAACCCATTTTTTCTGGTATTACCCCTATAAATAGGCACATGAGAGTTTTCTTAAGAGGATTTTAGAATGGAAGATGAGTTCCAAAATCCTCCTGTAATAATGATGCTAACCCTTGCATCTCTTGATTTCAAAGTAAAAATCCACTTTGCTCTTTATATGATGATTATTTGAGTAATTATTTTTATTGAAAGTTTTGACAATCACCTCATGTAACTTGTACCATCTTATTCCTCTTTGACACTGTCAAGTGACAACCTTGGAAATCACCATGTGGAAAAAAACTTTAAAAAAATGTCTCAAAAGCAGTCCAAAGTCAAATAAACAAAAAAAAACTTTTCCTAAGTAGATACCACTTGAAAAATTCAAAAGATTTTTCTGCCTTCAGAAAAACCTATCTGAATCTGAAAGAGAGAAGAGCAGTGGTGCATAGTACGAGAGCAAGGGAAGGTAGTTAATAAGGACTTTTGTGCCTATCTTTTGAACATATTAAAGAAGAGGAGACAAAGTGCAATGGGGTTTTATCCTTTTTAACGTAATTAAAAAAGTGGCAAATATAACTGCTCACCTGATTTGGTTGTGACACCCATAACGAGTATATACATATGGTACAGCTGCTGCAGGATCCACATTCCACGACAACACGGTGGCGGTCAATAGAGATCCAAATGGATGGTGTTGTTTGCGAAACCGGGCAAACTGTACGTTGATAAGGACAACAAGTGATCAAAGGGAAGTGGTGCTTTATTCAGACATGTTTCAGAGTGTGTCCTCGCTCCCTCATTAGATGGTGACAAGGTCATGGTGCATTCCTGATAAGTAGCGGGGATACGATCTGAAGCGCATTGAATAAAGCACCATTTCCCTTTTATCCCTTGTCCTTTTCAATGTACAGTTTGCCCGGATCGCAAAAACACCATCCATTTGGATCATCTTTGGGACATTCATGTATTGATAGATTATGGTCTTATGGTCTTCAAAAAGGAGTAGATGAGGCGGTGACAATAGAGAAGCATGTGTCTGAAACCATCAGCGATTTGAAAAACTCACAAACATACAATATATAAACCTTGATTTATTGAGACTGGCATTGTACACACCAGTCTTAATGAATGGGACTGCTGGAGTAAGATGTGCTTAATTTATTAGGAGCCGCAGGCCACTTAATTAATTGGATGCAACTTACAACGGCACTGAAGTGGTGAACATTTTTCATGAATTTCTCGGGCTGGCTGAACTATGTCTTGTCACACCTATGCTCTGCCCATATTGATGTAGCTGGCTGGGATTGGCATGTAAACAGTGACTTGATGAGGTGGTATATATGCAACATGATTCTGGTATAAAACCTTAATGTTTTTGCCCTATACGTGGAGTACTGGAAGTGGGGCCTGCACACGATCAGAGATTTATGGCATAAACGTCTGATATGATAAAATAGTGATAAGTATTTGGTCCCCATTTATTCTGTTTTCGTGACTCTTGAGATAAGGATTCATCATTCCTGCTGTAAACAAAGAATTTCTCTCCTCCAGTCACATCTCACTATATGGGGACAGTTGTCTAATATATCTGCGAGCTGTGCGGACAGCTTTACATTCTGCTTATATGAGGCTGTTAAATATACTTTATCTCTAGTTTCTTCTCATTCCAAATATTGTCCCACCATAGGACTCTATTCCAAGAGCTGCTGCTTTCAGCGTCGCCTGATTTATATGTGGAGAACGGTCTCGGCAATATAAAAATAAACTTTCACTTCGTATTTGCATTTTTTCAATTATAGAAAATGGAGTTAAAAGGTAGTTTAGAATCATTAGTCGTTTGATTGTTTTGATGTTTGTTTTAAGCATTGCAAATACGGCACAACACATAAGTAAAAAAGAAAGCGGAGCTTTTATTTCGAAGCCGTGAATGAATCAATATAAATAACTATGTTTACTACCCATGTGACAAAACATATTACAGACATAACACGCTCTGCAGTTGCAAGGTGAATAAAGTAAATTAGAAATGTGCTTCCTTGATAATTAAAATGAAGGTATATGAAACTTGTAATCTGTAGACTTTTGTCACTGTTTCTAAAGACAGATAAGAAACCAGGCATAGTCTTACTATTGATCAGCAATGTGTGTGGATCCCTTATTTCTACTTGACAAAATGATTACTCAATTCATTCAGATACACCACTCTGTATTTATCATGAGATATGGCAAAAAAGATGACTGCTTTCTTTTGGAAACAGTGCCACACCTGTCCAAGGGTTGTACTTGGTATTGCAACCTAATTTCATCAAGGCAGGGGTCACACGAGTATATGTTTTCTCGTGCGAGGGAATTGGCTCGATTGTGCTAATGACACCTGGCTCAAACTCTGATCAGCGTGTGATCCGAGTGTCATCTTGCTATGATCCCATCTTCTCGCATGGAAGAATCGGAGTACAGGTGTGGAAAAGATGGAGAGCTCAATTTCTCCATTTTCTCCATTGTCTGAGTTGGCATAAATCAGACTGCACTCGGATGACATCTAAGTGCAATGCTATATTTTGCATGCACCCATTGACTTGAATTGCTATGTACCATTTAATATGCACTGCCTATTGCAGCATACAGTAAGTAAAATTCTAGTCGGCACTGTGTCATAGAATATCACTGGGCCTAGTACTATAGGATAAAACCTCAGATAGCATTCCCACAATATACACTACCGTTCAAAAGTTTGGGGTAATTTAGAAATTTTCTCATTTTTGAAAGAAAAGAACTTTTTTCAATGAAGCTAATAATAAAGGAATCAGAAAACACTCTATACATTAATATGTATAGCTGCAAACGTCTGTTTTTTAATGCAATATCTATAGTACATACAGGGGTTGGACAAAATAATGGAAACACCTGGAAAAATCAACAAAAGTTAGTTTAATGTGGTGTAGGTCCACCTTTTTCGCGATTACAGCCTCAATTCTCCGAGGTATGGATTCATACAAGGTGATATCATTGGCCCAGCGGATCTCCACGAAATAGCACCCCAGATCATCACAGAACCTCCGCCATGTTTTACGGTTGGGAGAAGGCAGTCTGGATGAAATGCTTCTTTTGACTGTCTCCAAACGTACACTCGGCCGGAGGTCGGAAAATGGGGTAAACAATGATTCATCTGAGAATATCACATGTTTCCACTGCTCGAGGGACCAATTCTGGCGGTTTCTACACCACTCTAATGTAACGCTTGGAAACATTTGTCATTGAGACCAGCGGTTTTCTAATTGCAGCTCTTCCGTGGAATCCAGATTTGTGCAGCTCCCGATGAACAGTTTTCATGGAAACTGGGTTCTGTAGGTGATCATTGAGCTCAGCAGTGATTTTCAGAGCCGTGGTCTTGCGGTCCTCTCTCACAATTCACTTTAGAATCCGACGGTCTCTCTCTGTCAGCTTTCGGCCGGACCTGTGCTTTGCTGCGGATGTTTTTCCTTCTCTTTCAAACTCAATCATTACTTTGGAGACAGTACCTCTTGACACGCCAAGGATTCGGGTACTTTCTGTTACACCCAGAGCCTGCCATTTTTGAAAATCCGAAAGGTCTGCCATTGGTATCAGATTCTCAACAATGTTCTTACAATTCGGCAAAACAAACAGTTAATTTACATACACATATCACTTAACACAATAATCAACTACAAAACATTAACATATGTCACGGTTTGCATGTTTATAACATGTTCAAAGATTATAATGTCAAGACGTTAGGTGTTTCCATTATTTTGTCCATCCTCTGTAGGTGTATGGGCCCATTTCCAACAACCACCACTCCAGTGTTTTAATGGTACATTGTGTTTGCCAACTGTGCAAGAAGGCTAATGGATGTGTAGGAAACCCTAGAAAACCTTTGGACAAGTATGTTAGCACAGCTGAAAATGGTTTGGCTGACTAGAGAAGCTATAAAATTGAGCTTACTTTGAGAAGGAGGTTGAGAATCTGGAGCATCACAGTACATTTGTTTGTTCTATGAAACTCTAAAAATGGCTAGAAAAAGAAAACTTTCATGTGAAACTCAACAGTCTATTCTTGTTCTTAGAAATGAAGGCTATTCCATGTGAGAAGTTGCCAAGAAACTGAAGTCTTCCTACAGCGGTATGTCCTAGTCCTACTCCCTTCAGAGAGAGCACAAACAGGCTCTAACCAAAGTAGAAAGAAGTGGGAGGCCTCGCTGTACAACTGAGCAACAAGACAAGTACATTAGAGTCTCTAGTTTGAGAAATTGATGCTTCACAGCTCCACATCTGACAGCTTCATTAAATAGTACCCGCCAAAGGTCTGCAATGCTGTAATTGCTGCAAAAGGAGCATTCTTTGATGAAAGCAAAGTTCTAAGGAGAAAATTATTATTTCAAATAAAAATAATTATTTCTAACTTTGTCAATGTCTGGACTATATTTTCTATTTATTTTGCAACTCATTTAATAATTAAAAGTTTGAGTTTTCATAGAAAATACAAAATTGTTTGGGTGACCTCAAACATTTGCACGTTAGTGTACATGGTGTGAACAAACTCTTAGTCTGAATGAGATGCCATTATATTTTCTCTTTTTTGTGAGTAAAATTACTACATTTGGGAATCAAATATTTTACCAACTCACACTATGTTCAGTTGTAGGAACAAGCACCATGGGATGGACATTACGTTGTTTTACGCAAAGATGGACGTGATTTGGAACTTACTGTATCTAGCTACCGTATATACTCGTGTATAAGCCGACCCGTGTATAAGCCGACCCCCCTACTTTTGCCCCCAAAATCTGGGAAAACCTATTGACTCGTTATAAGCCGAGGGTGGACCCCAGCACAGGTATACAGCCCCCAGCAGTGTGGTATACAGCAGCCTCCCCAGTGGTATATACAGGCCCCAGCAGTGTTACAGCAGCCTCCCCAGTGGTATATACAGCAGCAGCCCCAGTGGTAGTATACAGCAGCCCCAGTGGTAGTATACAGGTATATACAACAGCCCCAGTGGTAGTATACAGCAGCCCCAGTGGTAGTATACAGCAGCCCCAGAGGTATATACAGCAGCCCCAGTGGTAGTATACAGCAGCCCCAGTGGTAGTATACAGCAGCCCCAGAGGTATATACAGCAGCCCCAGTGGTAGTATACAGCAGCCCCAGTGGTAGTATACAGCAGCCCCAGCAGCCCCAGAGGTATATACAGAAGCCCCAGTGGTAGTATACAGCAGCCCCAGTGGTAGTATACAGCAGCCCCAGTGGTAGTATACAGCAGCCCCAGAGGTATATACAGCAGCCCCAGTGGTAGTATACAGCAGCCCCAGTGGTAGTATACAGCAGCCCCAGAGGTATATACAGCAGCCCCAGTGGTGTATACAGGGCCCCAGTGGTGTATACAGGGCCCCAGTGGTGTATACAGGGCCCCAGTGCTGTATACAGGGCCCCAGTGGTGTATACAGGGCGGGCTCCAGTGGTGTATACAGGGGCCCCCCTTCTCCCTTGCTGTAAGCCACCTGTAAAGAAATAGATCATTATACTTATCCCTGTCCTGTCGCCGCCGCTGCTCCCTGACACCGCGCCCTCCTCCGTCTTCATTTGGCTTCTTCTTGCTGTGACCGGCGCACAGACAATGACGTCACAGCAGGAAGAAGCCGAATGAAGACGGAGGAGCGCGCGGTGTCGGAGAGCGGCGGCGGCGACAGGACAGAAATAAGTATAATGATCTATTTCATTACAGGTGGCTGACAGCAAGGGAGAAGGGGGGCCCCTGTATGCACCACTGATGGTATATGACTCATGTATAAGCCGAGGGGGGGACTTTTCAGCACATTTTTTGTGCTGAAAAACTCGGCTTATACACGAGTATATACGGTACTTTAAATTTGTACTTACCGGTATATATGCAAAATTATTTTGACTTTGCCTATGGACTATTTCAGACACCAGTATTTTCGGTTCAGGTGCGATCTATCAAAATATCGGATTCCACTTGGACCAATGATATTCATTGAGGCAATGCACATGTCCAATTTGTTCCGCAGACCAAGTAATCTGAGAATGAAAATCACAGTATGGCTATGTTCACACATCTTCTCTGGTAGTATTTAGCGTATCTGCGCTAAATACTTAGCATTTTCCAGTGAAGCGGAGATGCGTTTGCACCGCCGCTTTCTGCAGACGCAGCCCCTGGTTACCCGATGTTGATCGTGGTAACCAGTTCACAGACAAGGCTGCCTAGTGTCCGCTTAAGCTGAGTGGACAGGGAAACGCTGCTAGCATACGTGTATAAGAAATCCTTCATCATAATCAAAAGTGAATAAAGCAATAATATACCAGCTAGTGCTACCTATGTAAAAATTAGCTAACTATAGATGATTTAGGCCAAGGATAGGTCGACCGAAAGGATTCTCAAAACAGGAAAGGACAACAATCAATTCGCACAGTCCATATAAAGTATATTTTTTTTTAGTTGAAATATTATTTTAGAAAACAGAGATAGATGTCACAAAAACAGAGGGCACCAATCCAAAATTGGGGAACTGCATATGATAATATAGGAATGAACAGCTCCTGGGCCGTGGAGGAAGTATAAAAGAGTATAAAGACATTAGAGGATGGATCACAAGTAATTCTTTCTTTGAGGTAAAACATTTTTTTTAGGAGCAGGCAGGGAAATGTTTAACCTCACAATAGGAATCAGCTGTGATCCCATGCTGCAATGTATGTATTCTCTGCTGCATTTTCTCCAGCCCAAGCGATGTGGTATGACCAGACCATGGCCCTGTATGGTCAGACACATCCATTACACAGAACATAGCAAGGACACATATATAAGATTATCTCAGCACAGGAGATGTGTTATGATCAGACCATTTCCCTGTACAGTCAGACACATCCATTACACAGTACATAGCAGGGACACATATATAAGATTATCTCAGCACACGGACATTTTTTTAAACACATCCAATTGTGGAAATTATTATTATTCTAAGATGTATAGATGAAACTAAACTTTAAAATTAACTTTGATTGTGGAAAAAAAAACCTTTATACAAACTGTGTGTGGAAGGAAAGCCTTTTCTGAAAATGAAAACCCCCTTTAAAGGCTATCGCTAGGAGGTGGCATGATTGTTTTAGTAAATAATAGCTTTCTCCATAAAATAACAATGTTGAGGTGTTATTTACTGGAGATCTTTATCATATCATCGCCAGGAGGAATTACTGAGGAATGGCACATGACCGGCTTCTAAGACAAAACAATTTTGCGAATTGTAATTTTTAGGTAAGGACTGTTGACAAAACATTGAGGTTTCATCATATAAATCGTGTCCTCATTTAGCAACGACAGGAAGAACTCCGCTTGATATTCAGATTGTGTTCTTAGTGCCAATAAAGAGTTACCCAAGAACAAACATGGGTCATATTGTTATTGTGACCGGACTAGCAGTGAATCTCATATACTCTAATAGGAAATATCTCCCTGATCCTTAGTTTTATATACACATAAACATTTCAAAACTAAATTCTCCTTTTATGAGTCCCAACATCACAGTGTAATTTACTATTAATTACGCAGAGAAATAGAACATAAATGGAGGTCTGCATGTACCTGAAGATATCCATCTCCTTTGTGAAAATAAAAACAAGGAGACCTTTATCACAAAGGAAAAAGGCTATAAAGGAAATAAAAAATAAAAATGTCCCAGAGGCAACATTTTCTATTAACAGAAGAAGATTTAGCAGATGTCCGCCACAATGAAATGGCGTTTGTTCTGATAATAGCCAAAGTCTTTAGAATCAGTTGATAATCTAGGGTTCCTTGTACGAGCTCATCTCTTTCCTCTTGCTGAAAAGATACATCAGCATTGACTTTTATGTGACATCTTTACAAGTCCTGCCTTGTCCTTCATGCCATTTTATGACACTTTCACTAAGAGTTGCCCCAATGTCACTGGCAATAGAAACTTTTTCATACATATTCTTTACCTATAGTTTGATTAACCAATTATTATCCAAGCTAGAACTTTCATATCTCTCATATTTATGCAGCTTCTGTTGAGCCGATGTTATAGTCATGTATAACAGAAGTATTTTGCTTATTTATGTAAATTTTATGTATCTGTTTAGTTTTATGATTTTTTGCACTAAAACATGACTTCATACTAAACAGTACAGAGGCCTTGTTGTACCTTATGAGCCGGTCAACTATGAATGAGGGTCTACAACCTTCTTGATCTGAGGCATGGAAGTAAGGCTGGTTTCACACTACAATTTTGTTAAATCCGATGCTGTCCGATGAAAATCGGACAGCATCGGATCTGAACTGATCCCTGCAATCGGATGCCAAATAGTCATCTGATTCAGACAATTTTCAGGATGTTTGGTCTCCTGTCACTTAGCTCCCCCTCCACTCTGCCTCCTGTCATCTCGCTGTCCCCTATTTTGCCCTGCTGTCCCCCTGTTCTCCCCATGCTTTCCCCTTGCTGTCCTCCTACTGTCCCCCTGCTCTCCCGTCTCCTGTCCTATTCTCCCTGCTCCTCCTGTCATTCCAACATAACAAAACTTTATTCTCACCTGCCAGTGCTCTCTCTGCATCTCCATCAGCTTCCAATCGGGTGTACAGGACCTGTGATGATGTCAGAAGCGTCATCGGGTCACATGAGCGGTTACCGCAATAACCGCTCATGTGACCCGATCAGCTGATCGGTTTGTGACATCATCACAGGTCCTGTTACCGAGCAGCTGCAGATGGAGATGTCGGGGGAGCGCTGGAAGGTGAGAATGAAGATTTTTTATTTTAAACACTTGATTTGACTTATATTTAACTTCCGCAATGTATGTATATACATTGCGGAAGTTAAATTAGGCGGCACACAATAGGTTTAGTGTACTGAGCATGTACTGAGCATGCTCAGTACACTAAAATCGGGTCCAAGGAGACATCAGATGTTTCCTCGGACCCTGCTCCATAGGGCCCCATGTTAAAAGAATCGGATCGGATTGGATTTGGCATAATTGCCATCCGATTTGTCAGATCCGATTCCATCCGATTTTTGATTCGGATGCAAAAATCGGAGCAGTCTCCGATTTTTGCACCAGAAAGAAATCGGACAAAATCGGATCGGACGCAAATCGGATGCCATGTAGTGCACATCCGATTTGGACCGATCCCCATAGGGTTACATATGGGCAAATTTGGATCCGATGCTGTCTGATTTATATCGGACAGCATCGGATTTCACAAAATCATAGTATGAAACCAGCCTAAGATGAAATCGTAAATTTGTCACCAAATTGAAGCTCGTGAGCCTTGATGCGAAAGCTCTAACGAGGCCCCTAATTATCGCAAATCTTTAAAAGCAATAGTCTTTTTCTTTGGGGCCCCCTAGACTCCAGGGCCCAGGTGCGATCACAAACAACCCTGCATCTACTGTATTGTAGTTACATCCTTGTTTGCCACTCAGATTGGAAGTCTACTGAGCCTCATGCTTTTTTTTATTTTCTTATTTATGAAGTGGTATTAGCATTGCTGAATGTTTTATAGCAAGTATTATACCAAACTTATTAATATTGGTCACGGATTAGAATTTGTTTGCAATGTTATTGTTGTAGAAAGTTAATTTCTGCAAATTAAATGTTACTTTTTATGCTCTGAGGTCTGTAAAGCCCCAAAATCATATCAAAACTATAAAATGTTAAAAAATAAAAAAGCTAATACTTCCCGCTTAGTTAGTAGCCTAAAATGATATATAGTCTTGAATTATTGTAAGCCATTTTCCATAAAACCTATTCATAAAATCTACTTGCAAAATCATTTCCTTATACATATTATATACATTTTCTCAAATGTATGTACATTAGCAGATAAAATAGCTGAAAATTTCTTATTAATCGTATACCAAGAGATGTTTTGCTTTACTTCTTAAAAGTCAAGTATCGGTTTTGTCAAGGCTAAGGCAATAGTTGGCAGCAAGGAATATGAAAGAAATAAGAATACGGGAATATTTGGGAATATTGTGAATGCATTTAATACAGCCTTCTGGGAGGAGGAGGATTCTTGAAATCATGTCCAGCTATACCTGCAGAGCATAAAAGTCTATCCCGGATATGCGTTGATAGACTTATGCTCTGGGAGAATAACTGAACATGATTGCAAGAACCTCCCTCCCCCCACCCGGAAATATTCACAAATATACTGAAGATAAGGAAATATATTCAAGGGGAAATTAAATTACTGGGATTTTAAAAAGATCTTCAAAGTGCAGACTTTTCAAATTTACTTCCATCTGGAATCAGGAAAACGGTGGCTTCTGGCTGCCATTTATTTTAATAATAAAAAAGCTGTCAAAAGTTTAAAAAAAAAAAAAAATCATAACTCAACATTAAATGAGCAGTCCCATGGAAGTTTGGGTACTGGCGGTAACTTTTTTTATAGCTATGTTCAGTGCTAAACGTAATATCTAAAAAAGTTGAGAATGCGCAATAGGGTTTTATCTTTTTTACATAAGATAAAAAGTCAAAATCAGAATTGCTCATCTGATAAGGTTGTGTCACACACAACCACTTGATCGCTCAGAAATGCAGCTGCTGGGACGTACCTCCACAGGTTACTGCGGTTATCGATCGATCTTCTGGATAAAAGTACCTCAAGGTCCCGCTGCTGACAAATGAATACAGAGGACACCAGAGACAACAGGATGTCTGGATCAAAGTGATGACTTAATTTAACTAAGCCAAGTCATCACTTTGATCTAGACATCCGTTGTCTCTGGTGTCCTCCGTATTATTTGTCAGCAGCGCGGACTTGAGGTACTTTTGTCAGAAGATTGATTGATAACTGCAGTGCTAAACTTGACCTGAACTTCAATTTTGAAGACGCTGATTGGGCAGTGTGACTTTCCACTTACGTATAGGCAACATAAGCAAACACGCTCGGGGACAGGAGGGTGGGAAATTGTAATTTTTTTAATTTTTCATCCACATTATGGCAGATAATTCTGCTTTTACCTCCGGGTGTGAGACAATCAAAAAGTCCAAGCAGCTTGTACTGAGCCAAGCAACAAGCGTACACAAGCACGGTGATTCTCGCTGAAGTGCTTTAGAAACATATAGTACCAAACCCCTACCCCAAACTGGTTCAATTATCTCTACCTACCACCTTTTCACCTTAGGCTGGAACTTTGCATGTGCTTTCAAGGTCACAGCTCATGTTGTGATGCATTGGTGTCATTACCTTCTCCACATGCACAGACCTGTACCAACCTCATGAAAGCCAGTAATTCCATCTTTGTATGAAGAGGCCTAGGGGTTCAGCACTTGCAGTTGTGACCAAATAAGGTGATGACAACAAGATGGGTGATAGTGAGAAGCAGAGGCGCTGGGGAGATGACCGGTGTCTCACGTTTATTATACTCTCCACTCAATAGCATAAAAAGGAGACTACATTTTCTCAGAATCACTTCTCTATGAATTGAATTTCCCAGAAAAACCCATGTGAACAGGCAAATTTGAATTCTCATTTCTATTATAATGTAATATTTATTCATATAGCACTAACAGTTCCATAGTGCTTTACATACATCAACATCGTCTCTATTATGATTCACAATCATAATGACTCTCTTTGAGTATGTCTTTAGAGTGTGAGAAGAAACCAGAGTTGTCAATGGAAACCCACACAAACACAGGGAGAACATACAAACTCCTTGCATATGCCGTCCTTGAATGGATTTGAACTTAAGACCCAGCTCTGCAAGATTGCAGTGCAAACCACTGAGCCACTGTGCTGCTGTGTAATGCACCATTTATTACAGTATAAAACTCTCTCATAAAGTTTTCCCCACAGAGATAAGTGGATTGATCGAGTGAAGATTGACTTTAAGTCAAAATTCCAGGACTCTCAAGTCTCTACAAAATTGACCAAATTTTGATTCAATATGTAAGAATTACGCAGGAATGCCCCTTTCATACACAACTGAAGACTGCAGAAGCCAGAGTAAGCTAATTGCATCAGGCATGATCAAGTGGCCGTCTTCATAATTGCCATGCAGCTAGGAAATCACATGGTACAGCACAGCCAGTCGAGGGGGACTATCACAGCCACTATTAAAGATGAGGGGTTGGCAAAGCAGCATCATTTTAGGATTTTATAGTCTTGGATAGAAGTTTTCACATAATAGTTATAAATTAGGACTCAGTCTGGTTGTTTTGTACTACTGCAGCGCTGAAACACATGGAGTTGTATTCACATTCTCTAAATAAAAGATTCAAGTGATAGCGAAGTGCTGGAGCTGCAGAGTCAGTGTGATTGGGAATTGATTGATTGATTTGTGATATAATGCAGTAACAGCGCCTTAATAAAAACATTTTTACATTTTTTTTATATTTAGAGAAGAAGGATGTTTAGGAATCATCTGTCCTATATTTGCTACAGTCAAATATCCTGGAACCAAGGATTGTGTTACAGAAAGTCTGTTTCCTGGCATGTAAGATGAGGGAGCCATAATTTGTATTTATTTATTTTAAATAAAATTCTCCTCATTCTAGAAATTTAAAAACAACAGTTTACTTAAAGCAGGGGTCCCCAATTCCAGGCCTCGAGGGCCACCAACAGTGCAGGTTTTCAGGATCTCCTTAGTATTGCACAGGGCTTGGAATCATTACCTGTGCATATGATCACATTAGTACCTGTGCAATACTAAGGAAATCCTGAAAACCTGCACTGTTGGCGGCCCTTGAGGCCTGGAGTTGGGGACCTCTGACTTAAAGTGTGCTTAAAAATAAAAATGTGCATTGTTGCTTGTTATAGTCCTATATTAGACCCGTATGCCATCCAAATATCACTGTTGGTTACCATCCAATTTTTCAAGCCAGACATGGCTAACATGATGTGGATATTAATAAGGCTGTGCTAGCATTAAAGGTCTAAACACTGGTTCAATACTCACCTTCTGTTACACGCATCTTCCCAAGACAATTAGCGGTTTTATTTATTCGCCACCACATATCATTCTTTGGGGAATTCGACAAAGCTAGTGAATTACAATCTTAAAAGATTTACTCATCTCTCCTGCTGGATGTACATGATGGCGTGGAGATCTTATAAACCAATTTAAATTGATACCCAATTTGTGGAAGAATATTGCGCTATGTTTTGGGTTCAATGAAAGGATAATGATGGAAAGAGGAAGAACTGTAGAGTACATGCAGCTTGTAGGTTCAGTTGATCATCGGAGGAATGTACATACAGTAAACACATACATATTGTCTTTTTTTCTACAGACCTACATGAAGCATAAACAATGTACTGCATTTGGATACACACTGGTTTTGGAAAGCTGCAAAACAGAGATGTCAGACTATGCAGTTTCTACCTCGTTAAATGTTAACGTTTCACATTCACTCGTTTTTTTGGCTACCAAGACTGCATTACTTTTAATGATTTCTCACCAGCTGTCACACATAAATGGCTTGACATTAAAAGCAGGAGAGAGACAGTGAGCGTGATAGAGGAAATAGGGCATCTAAAGAGACATTAATCAACAGAAACATATATTTTTGCCCAAATGTGAAAGACATATAGTTTAAAGTGTTGAGTTTTCAATTAGATCAATTGCAAAGGATACACTTTAAAACTCATTACACAAATGCATGTGTAAAGTATAATACATTGTAAAGAACAATAAAAATCAAATTTATTTATTTACTTCAAAGGAATCTGACATCAGACTCTTTAGTAAAGGCCACCTAGTAGATGCCCAAAGTATGGTACTTTAGTAATTGCTACTATAATGACTAAATGTCACCTCTACTGCCTTCTGCACAAGATACCAATATACTAAAAATGCGTCTATCCCCATATCTGGCCATAGGGTACAACATGGACACAGATGCAAATTTTTAGGCTATAATGATAAGAAGTTTTTATCTGCCATAATGCAGCATGTTACTATGAGCATGTTATTGTTGCAATTAAAATTATTCAGTCCCATTGTTAATTAGGTTTATTTACAAAAATCTTGGAGGATTTGAGATATACTTGGGCTCATTATCCTTTTGGAAGGTCCAATGATGCCCAACTTGACTCCACTTCTTTACAGAAGACATTAAGCTTTCTTCAAGGACTCCTTATACTTTATTGAATTCCTTTTGCCTTTGACACACTGTAGGTTTCCAGGAGTGGACAATGCATAGCTGCCCCAGTGCATCGTTGAGCCATCACTATACATCACTCTAGCCAAGGTGGACATTCCACCATACAGTTAGGGCCAGAAATATTTGGACAGTGACACAAGTTTTGTTATTTTTGCTGTTTACAAAAACATGTTCAGAAATACAATTATATATAATATGGGCTAAAAGTGCACACTCCCAGCTGCAATAAGAGAGTTTCCACATCCAAATCGGAGAAAGGGTTTAGGAATCATAGCTCTGTAATGCATAGCCTCCTCTTTTTCAAGGGACCAAAAGTAATTGGACAATGGACTCTAAGGGCTGCAGTTAACTCTGAAGGCGTCTCCCTCGTTAACCTGTAATCAATTAAGTAGTTAAAAGGTCAGGGGTGGATTCCAGGTGTGTGGTTTTGCATTTGGAAGCTGTTGCTGTGACCAGACAACATGCGGTCAAAGGAACTCTCAATTGAGGTGAAGCAGAACATCCTGAGGCTGAAAAAAAAGAAAAAATCCATCAGCGAGATAGCAGACATGCTTGGAGTAGCAAAATCAACAGTTGGGTACATTCTGAGAAAAAAGGGATTGACTGGTGAGCTTGGGAACTCTAAAAGGCCTGGGCGTCCACGGATGACAACAGTGGTGGACGATCGCCGCATACTTTATTTGGTGAAGAAGAACCCGTTCACAACATCAACTGAAGTCCAGAACACTCTCAATGAAGTAGGTGTATCTGTCTCTAAGTCAACAGTAAAGAGAAGACTCCATGATAGTAAATACAAAGGGTTCACATCTAGATGCAAACCATTCATCAATTCCAAAAATAGACAGGCCAGAGTTAAATTTGCTGAAAAACACCTCAAGAAGCCAGCTCAGTTCTGGAAAAGTATTCTATGGACAGATGAGACAAAGATCAACCTGTACCAGAATGATGGGAAGAAAAAAGTTTGGAGAAGAAAAGGAACGGCACATGATCCAAGGCACACCACATCCTCTGTAAAACATGGTGGAGGCAACGTGATGGGCATGCATGACTTTCAATGGCACTGGGTCACTTGTGTTTATTGATGACATAACAGCAGACAAGAGTAGCCGGATGAATTCTGAAGTGTACCGGGATATACTTTCAGCCCAGATTCAGCCAAATGCTGCAAAGTTGATTGGACGGCGCTTCATAGTACAGATGGACAATAACCCCAAGCATACAGCCAAAGCTACCCAGGAGTTCATGAGTGCAAAAAAGTGGAACATTCTGCAATGGCCAAGTCAATTACCAGATCTTAACCCAATTGAGCATGCATTTCACTTGCTCAAATCCAGACTTAAGACGGAAAGACCCACAAACAAGCAAGACCTGAAGGCTGCGGCTGTAAAGGCCTGGCAAAGCATTAAGAAGGAGGAAACCCAGCGTTTGGTGATGTCCATGGGTTCCAGACTTAAGGCAGTGATTGCCTCCAAAGGATTCGCAACAAAATATTGAAAATAAAAATATTTTGTTTGGGTTATGTTTATTTGTCCAATTACTTTTGACCTCCTAAAATGTGGAGTGTTTGTAAAGAAATGTGTACAATTCCTACATTTTCTATCAGATATTTTTGTTCAACCCTTCAAATTAAACGTTACAATCTGCACTTGAATTCTGTTGTAGAGGTTTCATTTCAAATCCAATGTGGTGGCATGCAGAGCCCAACTCGCGAAAATTGTGTCACTGTCCAAATATTTCTGGCCCTAACTGTATGCTTCATTATTTTTCCTCCTAGCATATAACTTATTCATAGACATAAAAAGTTTCAGTTTTGTTTCTTCACTCCATAGAACATTATACCCAAACTTCTCTTGCTTATTCATATGGATTCAAACGTACCTGACACAATTTTTCATGTCTTTTTGTGTCAGCAGAAGTCTTCGTCTTGAAGTTCAGACATTGAGTCCACCAACATTTAGTATTCGCCTTAAAGGGAAGCTGTCAGGTCATTTTTCCATATGATGCTAATATTACCCTTGAATAGTGCCTGGGCAGACCTCTTAAAAACATGTAAAATTATTATTGTACCATTCGTAGTTTCCATCTCCCTCCTCCCTTTGCTAACAGTGCATTGTCAGGTTTCACTTACAGGAGGTCTGTTCAGTTGTTTTCACCACAAGGGAGAGAGCTACTGCAGATCTGCCTTATCTAGACTCCATTTGTTTTTGTAAAGCAGATATCCTCCTGCTGTGACAGTTTCTGTGTTGTATTTGACCTCTTATGATGCTGCACACAGAGAGCAGAGAGGAGAATACAGTCCCCCCACTGATCTCCTGCATGTGAAATGCATAGTCATCCTATGAGGAGTGGACTGCAGAGAACTAAGTGGATCATTCATGAGTGGCAGAGGGAATGAATCTCTTTATTTTTACAGAAGATAGGAGGGGAATTTAAATAAAAGAAATACATCAATAGAGAGAGTTTAGAGGGAGGAATTAGAAAATGATAGCAGTTACATGCGGGTTTTTGACCTAATAGTTTTCCTTTAACCCCTTAGTGACGGCCTGCCGTATATATAAGTCGGCTGCCACTAGGGGAAGTTTGATGTGAGCTCCTGCACGGAGCTCACATCAAAGCTCCGACATCTCAGCTGTTCTCAGCAGCTGAGATGTGGGAGTAACAGCTCCGATCGGTCCCGCCGCCGATCGGCACTGTTTAACCCCTTAGATCCCGCCATCAATCTCTGAGAGCGGGATCTAAGGGAGCAGAAGCGTGCAGCGCGCGCTTACCCGGTTCCAGGGGAGATCTCGCGATAGTATCGCGGGATCTCCCATGCTGACGTGACAGGCCGGGGTCCTGCCTTGTCCCCAGAGCCTGTCACGGAGCACATCCGGGTTGTGGTTGGCAGGGGCTGCCAACCACAACAGGTCCGCGATTCTGAGGGTACCTTTACACGCCGCTACAACAGGATGGATACAACCCGCTACTTCACGTGCACGAGCACGCCCAAACGGTTACAAACGGGAAACGCACCACCTGTACACGCCGCCACAAGGTGCGCTACGCTACGTTACATCTATCTCTGGATACACCGCCGGGTGTCTCAAGTAGCCATCTGTAGCTTACCTTACCTCATTTACACACCGCTACAACAAGCTAATATGGACGGACCTGGTGCAGCAGGGACAGCACATAGGCGTGCCACAATTGTGGAGTACGAGACGTCCGTACGCTGATAGGACAAAGCAAGAACATCACGATTGGGCAGGCATCGCAGGAGGCTGATTAATACATGACGCTCGAGCAATTGTGTAGTGTGACTGGTCAGCTCCTTAAATATGCCTCCCTATTCAGCGACTTCCAATCGTAATGCAGGAGCTTCCTCCAATGATCGCTGATGGGGCGCGGTAACCCGGAGCCTGTGTCACGCCCCAGCTACATAGCATGGTGTAGAAACAACCCTTCTGTTCCTTCTTTACACGCCGATACAGCTCGCTGCAATCGGCTTTGTAGCCACCTGTTTCAGAGCAGTGCTCGGAAACAGATGTATCTGTTGACGGCTGCCTCCTACCGTCTTCACACGCCGCTAATACAGGCTATATTGACGACGCAAGCTACAATCGTAGCCTGTAGCGGGTTGTATCCATCCTCCAGTAGCGGCGTGTAAAGGTATCCTGACAGATGCAGATGAGCTGCAGCTCATCTGTATGTGTCAGAAGCGATCGGACTGTGCAGCTGCATGCCTCTCACAGGGGCTGTGTAAAAGTAAGAATCAATAAGCAAATAAAGTTTTTACAAAGTTGAAAAAAAAAAAAAAAACATAAAAGTTCAAATCACCCCGCTTTTCTCCCATCCACAATAAAAGTATAAAAAAAAAAGATAAAATACACATATTTGGTATCACCGCGTTCAAAATCGCCCGATCTATCAATATAAAAAAATCAAATAATGAGAGCCATAAACTGCGTAGCGCAAAAATGGTTCAAACGCCAAAATTACGTTTTTTTGGTCGCTGCAACAATGCTAAAAAATGTAATAACGGGCGATCAAAACAGTACATCCACCCTAGTATGGTATCATTAAAAACATCAGCTCGAGACGCAAAAAATAAGCCGTCACCCAGCCCCAGATCCCGAAAAATGAGGACGCTACGGGTCACAGAACGTGGCACAAAAAGTGAAATGTTTTTTTTTTTCATGCTTTCGAATTTTTTTCCACCACCTAGATACCAGTAAAGGTATACATGTTTGGTATCTACAAACTCGTACTGACCTGAGGCATCACACGGTCACGTCGGTTTTACCATATAGTGAACATGGTGACTACAAAACCCAAAAAACAAACGTGTAATTGCACTTTTTTTGCAATTTCACTGCACTTGGAAGTTTTTTGCAATTTCCCTGTACATTATATGGTAAAACAAATTATTGCATCTGAAAGTACAACTCGTCCCGCAAAAAACAAGCCATCATATGTCTGTGTTGACAGAAAAATAAAAAAGTTATGGCTCTTGGAAGCCGAGGAGCAAAAAAAACGAAAATGAAAAATTACAAATTTCTTCGTCACTAAGGGGTTAAACCTCATTCAGACATCTGTCAAATATAGTCCATGTGTTGTTTATGATGTGTAGTCTGCCAGCAAGTCTCCATCCCAAATTCAACAGTCTCAGATATGCAAATGAGAATGTAAAATTCGGGTCAGGAGACTCACGGTGAGTCTGTCAGTTATGTTTGTGCATGCTCCATGTTCCACAGACATATGAATCTGCCCTTTCTGTGCAATTGGAATCTGTTGCCACCAAGTCTTGTTTCATGGCTTTTGCTGTCACATGGTTTTGATATATGTGCAAGAACAAAAAAAAAAAGAAGAAACCCCTGGCATTTCCCATCCCCTCTTATTTCAAATCCAAATTCTGCCTCTGCTGATATGGAGCTTTGCTGAAAACGTTACTTGAAAATAGAGGAATTGTGACTACTAAATAAAAAGTCACCAATGTGAAGAAGACAAAAGTGCTATAATTTTTTTATAACAATTGTTTTTAATACCAGTTACACAAAAACTGATATCAGGTTCCCTAAAAATAAGAAATATCACTCAATCCCTTATGTTCCAAAGGTTTAAGATATCAGATATGGCCTGAAAAAAAGGCAATTAGTTGAAAATGCTACTGGTATTTCATTGCCTCGATGACACTTGGTGAAGAAATGAATCATGGAAATGAAGCCTTTAATAGTGCCTTGGAATTTCATCTACCAACGTAAGGAAAGAGGAAGAATGAATTATGAGTAAAAACAATGTCTGGGTTGGTAAAAACAAGAAAACGATACTCACCTAATGCAATGGTAGTTGGCATCATCAACCGGTCTGCTGGATTCCCCTTTCAGCCAGAACCAAGATGGGCAATTTACCGTTGCAGTCAGTCAATTGCCTGCAGTCGTAATTAATAGTGTTACCATTACAGTTGGGAACTTTCATTTTTGCTTCATTTTAACTACTTGAGGCGCACTAAGAAAATGCCTTAAAGTAGTAGACAATCATCTTTAAACTTAGTGCATATTTGTAGAAATACTTTGCGAGTATATCTGCTTATTGCTCAAGACAACATTGTCAACATTTTAAAACTTCATTATGTATGTAATAACTTCTGCGATAAATGCGTAATTGATGAGACGAAGTTTCACGATTCAGTGATTTTCATCATTCTAATTTTCTTGCCTATCAGCCGGGCAATAAGCGCCTCGATTCCAATTTCCACATGTGAAAATCCCTTCCAGATCAAATCATAAAATATATACGGTATATATTTTTTTAATTTCTCCTCCTGAGAAAGTGATAGCGGCTGCAAGTGTCAGAATGAATCTTGTTCTTGAATTTTACAGTTTTGCCACATTGCTTGTGCTCAGTGTATGGGAATCTTAATCACTGAGTAAATGAATAATGCATATACTATAACCCAGTGTCTCTCAGATCCCAAACAGATCTTAATAAGATTTCTTTCATATAATTATTAGTACTGTGCAAGTAATTTTTACAGTACAGTATTATATTAGTATGTCCAGTTCACCATAATTGTAAACCACCTCTGTCTGGAGGTCGAGTAAAGGCTCTGCGAGAGCCTGAGTGAACAAGCTAATAAAGAAAAATGAATTATAGTGAAATTATAGAGACATCTGCATACCACAACTGCACAATTTAGGTGTAAACCCTTTTTAACAATAATGACTATGGTTGGTTTACACCCAAAATGCATACATGTGGCATGTAGACGTCATTATAATGCCATACCAGCTGACATCTAATGTCCTCCCGCAGTAATGTTATTTGACTAAAGAAGAACATGTTCAAGGAGCCGGATTTATTTCTGTTCAATAGCTACTGTAATTTTTAGTGTTTTTTTTATGGAAGATACTATAGCATTTGGTAAATTGACGTGCAGGGTGCATTACACAGCCGTCTATTTACTTTTTCATTGGAGTATTCCTGTTATTCAGTTTTTGTCCAAGCAATTGAGGCACCAGACACACAATTGTGGCACATTGTTCATTTTAACATTACTTAAAGGTGAACTACTCCATTGAGAGAAAACTTTTTAGTACAGCTTCCTCCCTGCTATATGATGTAGTAGAGTTGGACACTGCAGTTCTAGGATCTATAGATCTCTTATAAATCGATAAAATCATACCTGCTCCTCTGTTCTGGCCCCCACCTCAGGGAGTCTAAATCTCTGCATGCCCCCTGCCACGCTCCCTCACTAAACAGATTTGTGGGGGAGCGTGAATGTAGGCTGATCCTGCAGCTCCCAGCAGCCATGCTCCCGACACACCTCCTCTTGTCTGCTCCTACAAGAAATCTAGGGTTCCATGAGGTGGGGGCCAGAGAAGGTATGATTTTATCGATCTCTAAGAGCTCTATAGATTCTAGAACTGCAGTGTACAGCTTTACTTCATCATGTAGGAGGGCAGGAACTGTAATAAAATGTTTTCTCACACTGGAGTTCCCCTTTAAAGGAGTTATCTGGGAATTTTAGAAAGAAAAGTGCCCAAGCACTAACAGGCAGGTAGCTGCCACCTACTCGCTTGTTGTGCCTGGCACCAGTCACCACCTTTCACCCCCGGCACAGAGCAGTCACAGACCTGCCAGGGACAGCATGGTGGGGTAATCAGAGCAGAGCAATAGAACTGAGATGGCTTTTCCGTTCTGCTCTGTGGAAGGGACTGGACAGCCGCTACCTGGGGGAGCCAGCTGTCAATCAGCGTGATGTCGGCTCTGACAGTATCTGCCCCCTCTGTTGACGTGTGATCAGCAGAAGTGGCAAAATTACAGTGTCAGCATTGAATGAAGCTGGGCACAACAGGCAGGTAGGTGGCAACTACCTTAGGCACTACTTAGGCACAATTTTGTTTTATTCGGGATATCCTCTATAATCTGTAAATTAATAAAAGCAAACTATATAACTTACTATTGCAGTTTGAATATTCCTAGTGCCTAGACTGATAGGTGTACTCCTATCCTGAGTCTTTCAAATCCTTTTCTTGCCACAGGTTTGCATTTCTTGTGTTGGCACATGACTAGAGCTGGCTGAATGCTCATTTTAATAGCTACCGGTAAATCAAAAAAATGTTACTGTCGGAGGCAGGGCTGGCTTTGTTCTTTAAATGAGCCCTGTTCACAAATAGAACTGGTCAATACAGAATAGGATATAGGTAATCACATAATTATCAAGTTCTCAGGGGAATTATAAATTCTTGAACTATGGATGTACAATAAATACATATATTGTGCTAAAATAATAATGTTTATTGAAACACAAAATACAATTTAAAAGACCACAGGATGAATGTTAAAAGTTCAAATAAATAAAACTTGCTAGCAAAGGGTGCAGAGTCACCAACATACATACATATAGTATTCAAAATACCTCAAATAAGATATAATGTAAATGTAAATGAAAGGCCCAAAAATAGTTAAACCTGAACCCTATCTGGATCTCATACTAAAAGTATATATACGGTAAGTATATATATGAATATTTAATAAACTGAGGGCACAATATCCTAGTACAATCTCTAGGTTACAAAAGGAATACAGAAGGGTGGTCTCGGACTTTGTTGACTGGTGCCAGGCTAACATTTAGAACTCAACGTGAAGAAAACCAGGGAGTTGGTGTTGAGTTATGGAAGGTGCATGAAGGATTGCTTACCTATCACTATTGATGGTCAGGATGTGGAGAGGGTGGAGAATTTCAAATATTTGGGGGTTCACCTGGACAGCAAGCTTGATTGGAGGTGCCATATGGAGAAGGTTTGCAAGAAAGGGATGAGTAGACTTTACTTCCTAAGAAATTAAGGTCATTTAATGTGTGTAGCAAAATGCTTGAAATGTTCTACCAATCTATTGTGGCGAGTGCAATCTTTGCTGCAATAATATGCTGGGGTAGTAGTGTGCGCACAGCTGACGCTAATAAGCTGAATAAACTTATCAAGAAGGATAGTGCGGCGGTGGGTCTACAACTTAGGACTTTCGAGGAGGTATTAGAGGATAGAATTAATAAGAAATGCAAGGCTATAATGAGCAACAATACACACCCGCTCTCTGAACTGTTTGCGAAGCAGAAGAGCACATTCAGCAAGCTTCTAATCCAACTAATGTGTAAAAAGGAAAGATACAGAAAATCGTTTGTTCCGACAGCTGTGGGGATGTTTAACAAATGTATAAGTGTAAAGCATCCCAAGACTATGTGAAGTTCTATGTGTATGGGGGGAATAGGTGAGGTACATGTACCAGTCTACCCACATCTGCTGTCCATATAGACTTATTTTGTAAAGTGTGAAATGTTCTTGATCTTTGTTCTGCTGCTGTAATACTGTAATTTCCTCCGGGATCAATAAGGTTTATCTTATCTTATCTTATCTTAAAAAATACACCACTCAAGTCCATGGTAAATAGAGGTTCTAGCATTCACTTATATATATTGCAATAAACTCCCAATTAATATACAAAAAAACGAAAAAAAATGCGGCTGACAGTATTTTTCTTCGCGGCCGCACCTGCCGCAAGTGCCAAAACCGCACTTGCTGCACCTGCCGCAAGTCCGCCTATACCTTGTATGGCGTTTACCGCAACCGCGCCGCAACCGTGCCGCAAGTGCAGCTGGTATGCGGTAATCGCGGCAGATGCGTTTTTTTCACTGCATCTGCCGCGATTTGACAAAAACACTGATGTGAAAGGGCCCTAACTAAGGGTATCTTGACTCAGATAACATAATGCAAAAATGTAATTCAATCTCTAACTTGACATTAGTCAATGGCTTGTGCAATTTTATTTTAATCCTCAAAAATGAAGTAACAATTTGTCACAAGTCATAAATATGGTGTGCCATGATTCATGAAAGCGATTACCACATCTGTACTACAGCAGCTGGCTAACTGGTATGTAGAATCTGGTGTAAGATACCAAACCGAGGCAATAGACACTGTGACCTGCCATCAATATGTAGAGAACCTTGCAGATATTTTCTTCATTTTCATAGATGGTAATGTACAAACTTCATGACTCCTGAGAATGTCTTTTTCTATTCTCCCCAAATAGTAGGATGATTTAAAGTAGTTCTGACAATTATTGTAAATTCTAAAACTTATGTGCTGCTATTTGGCAAAAAATCTCATCCAAGAGTCTCCCAATGAAAACTTCTAGGAATTCCTTTAATGGGGATTTAAAAAAAATGTGCCCTAGCACTAAACGGCAGGTTGTTGCTGCCTACATGCCTGTTGTGCTCAGCGCCATTCATCACCATCAAAGAACACTTATAGACCACTCCGGCAGGGGATACAATAGCTTTGCCAATGGATCAGAGGCCCGTCAACAGAGCAAAGAAGCCGCCTCTCTGTTGACACAAAGTCATCATAAGCTGTAGAATCACCGGAAGGATTGGTCTTAAACAGAATTGTGCCAGGCACAACAGGCAGGAAGGTAGCAGCTTAGGTTTTTTTTTTTTTAATCCCAGATATCCTCTTTAGGTGGCCATTTGGAAGTAGGATTATCATTTTCTAGCCAAGACAGATGGCCTTTTTTTCTAACCTTCAGAATTCAGCCATCCAGCTTTTTAAGTATTGATGGATATCAATAACAGCACTTATTGGCAGGTCAGAAAACTGAAGAGACTAGGAAATGTTGCGTATTAAAACCTTACTACATGATATTTCAAGATGATGAAATAGCACCACCAGGCTCCAAGTATACACTTCTACAATGTGAACAGACATCAGCAAACATTTGGTCTTGTGGATTTTTTTTTGCAGTTGTGAATTCATTACTTTGGCTAACACTGCGCAATATAAGGATTACATGCTATAGCTGCTTATTGTCTGTGAGAGTCTCTGCTTCTGGATAATGCTACTTTTGTATAGGAATACAATAAAAATCAGCAATTCTATTCAGATTTAACTGCTCATATAGGACTGCAGTATATACATTTATTCTGCATCCTTGTATTTTTATATCTATTACTAAGACATGTGTGTAGTTACAGGTATGATTCTTATATTGGTATTATGGCGGTTTTGTATTCACAAATCAGTTCTTTTCATATATATTTATTTATTTTCTCCAATTATATCCCATTCATGTTTTAATTTTGATCCATATTTATTGCAAATGCCAGGAAAGCTCCTAGATTGCTCACTCAATGTGGCCATTGTTTACACTATCCGACACCTATGTAGTCCAATGAGTCTAACTGAAATCATTTAATGCGTCATTTAGCCTTTGGTGGTGCTAAAAGACAAGTAAAAACTTGCCAATAGTCTCCCCTAAAATTCAGTGTGCTGTTTTGAGCAGCAGGAGACCTTGTTATATGTGTTTTTTTTACAATACGATTCAGTAGAAAAACTGAAAAAGAAGAGCACTAAAGACACTACATAAGGTTACCACTACTAAAGCTGAGCGAATGAGGCAAAATTTGATTTACCCGAAATTATTCTTCGTAATTTTTCCCCCCTTATTATAGTTTGGGATCTCTCCAGACTCTAAAGTACACAAACGTAAAGATGTAAAAAAAGCAAAAAAATACTTATATTCACCTTACCATTCACCATCTTGCCCTTCCGTCCACACTATCACCCTTCGGGTCCTTGATGCATCTTCTTATCACTACCACAAGCTCATAACCCTTGGGCCTCTTTACACTATAATGGGACTGCTGGCTTTGCTGAGGTCCACTTTGCATCTGTACACGTGGCCATAAGATCACTAAGTCATGATGTGCATGGCAGTTTTGCCTAGTGTGGAAAGGAATGAGCGCTTGTTGCCAGAAGATAAAAAGATGAGCCAAAGACCCGATGGATGACAGTGAGGTGCAGATAGGCCAAAAAAGTGAGTGGGTAGGATGACTATAAGTATTTTGTAAACATTTTGATGGCCCGTTACAATTCAGTAAAACGGCAACCAGCATTTTGCTGAATCCATGTTGACTTTCTAGTTATTATGATTAGGAGTGAATTTGGCTTATGGGATAAATAATGGAGTCTCACCTTATAGTGCCTCCATCATGTATCACTCTAGAGTGCCTCTATTTTTTTTGTTGCAATTATGCTTCGATAGGCACAATCTTGCATTGCCCTTGGCATAATGTTAATCAGGCATCTCAGACCTGCTAGTTCTTTCTGAGCCGTAATCGGGCTGACAAAGGTTTATGGGTGCGAGTGAAATATCACACTGCACTCGGATGTCACTTGATTGCAGTGCGATATTTGCCGAGGCTGGCAATAGAGGAGATGGGAAGATAAATCTCTCCTGTGGCGCCCCTGCAGGTATGCGCCACAGAATGGTATTACACTTAAATATAAAATGTGTTTTTCCTTGTAAGTTGCCAGGTTACGATTTAAAGCTTATGGAGTCTATTTTTAGCACTCACTTAGGACCGCACCACTTAGAGTAGGGGGAACTGTAATATAGTAGGTTCCACAGGTGGTGGGCGGAGCTTAGGATAGAGCAGAGTGACAGTTAAGAATTTACCTCAGACGGCTTGGGAAGGCAGACAGTGTGGTCACGCCTGGCGGCTCAGCTGAGTGGAGGGTACCCCATCTTTATGAGGGGGCCCAGGACAGATGGCAACGGACCTAGACTGGTAGGAACCAGCTGGTCATGTTGAGGGTTCACAGGTGACACGGACTACCGAGGCAGCCAGGAGTTCAGCCCTGACTGCGAAACCGACGAGCTGCAGGCCCAACAGGACCGGGTTGCTGACAGCCCCACAAAGGTACCTCACCCCTCATGCCCAAAAGACGGTCCTACACTAGTGAGGAAAGACTGAAACCCGGTGTCAGGTGGGAAACTTGTGCGTTCCTGCTGTTCCCATTTGGACCGGTAATAGTCAAATTAAGCCTACTAGATACAGACTGCAGGACTGGCGGGTGAGCTCTTCAAAGGTGGGAAAGACAGAAAGATCTAGAAAGAGAATAGAAACCCTGAAAGACAGAGAAAGAACATCTAAAGACTCCTTAAGAGAAATCCTGAGTTGGTAACAGCACCCTAAACCAAACTGTACCGTGTATTGTTATGCCATCAGCCGGTACCGAGTAAAGCAAAGTTAAACAAGAATTGGTTTCTGTTATTCTTCCTGCCGCAGCTCAAAAGACTTAACATCATCAACATCAACAGCAGAAGGGTAAGAACTGCACCACCATTTACCATCACTGCCCTCCCTCACCGTCTCATATACCATCATAGCTGCCCTGAGGTAAAGCTCCACCTGTGGGGAGCTGTACCACACACTGCTGCCCCCTCCATCACCTCAGCGGCCGGCTGGCAGCGCTGGTACCACCTTACCAGACCCTACAGGTGGCGTCACGTTCCCCTGTAAATAACCCCCTTTCACCCCCACCGTTTACCAACAACACCTGGTACAATTGTATAGTTGTTCGCCAGGGCACGGCACCGGGGATACCGACCACCCGTGACATCCCACACAGAAGCCCCGGTGACCGAGTGCACCCCAGCTCTGGTTGAAACAAATTGGCGTCACGAACAGGATGAGCCAGCCTGGTATCTACCAGGTGAAGTGTGCCTTAAGAACTTTATTACTGTCTAACTGTGTGGATTATAAGAACTGAGCCGAGCCGCCATTACACCGCCTCAGAAATTCAAACTGCGTCACTACAGCAGGAGAAAGAGCGGGAAGATAAGCCCCGCCCCCTCCGCTCTGCCGAGGAGTGACGAAGGTAGTGGCGGGCTCCGGAAAAGCCCGAAAGACTTGCCCATTAGAACTTTGTGGCGGGCTTAAAAGTGCATAAAGAACTATGTGCCGGCCCAGGGGCATGCCTCGGCCCCTCAACAAACATGGGCCATCCAAGAGGCACCAAAAAGTCTCCCCGTCCCCATTGCTCTCAATCAACCAAGGGGGCGGGTCGAGCGCCAGCCCACACTGGTTCTGGACTACACGAACTAAGCAGGATGCGGCCGGGAGCGGACTCAATATACCTGGTCAGGCTCCGGACCCGTTACCTGTAACCGGCTGTGAGGCAATGGCAGCCCCAGCTGCTGATTCCCTGGGACCGGTTTATGCACCCCTTGTGGAGCCCGGAGAGCAGGATATCACCGTGGCGGAGGACTTCATCCAGTTCCTGAAGGAGCCGGTGGTACGGAGGAGGCCGGGCCCCGCGAGCTATGGAGGGTCGCGGTACCAGCATCAGCAGCCAGCGGTTGGAGAGAGGAGAGTCCATCTATCTGCAGTTCCCCAGGGCCACCTGGACCGGGACCTGTATTGTGGGGATAAATGAACGCCACGCAGGTCCCCGCGGGTGCTTTGCAATCCGGGTCAGTAAAGTTGAGCAGTAAAGAGTTAACCCGGTATTGCACTGTTTAAAGTGTGAGCAGAATTGTTTAAAATGCATATTTTCCTTGCATTGCACTGTTTCTTTTTCCTTTTTCAGCATTTGATGGACATTAATCAAGGAACTTGCTACCTGGTCCCAGTTGGGCCAATATGGACTAGATTATAGTCAAAGTTTGATGCAACGTTATAAGCAATGCGCCTCCCTGACAGGGAAGAAAAGAAGCAATCTTATTGTTGATAAATGTTCTAAATGTTCAATGTTATATGTAAAATGCATTTTTGTATTTCAGGTTTGGTTTGACACCCGCGGACGGGTGTTTTCACCAAGGGGGTGTGTGGCGCCCCTGCAGGTATGCGCCACAGAATGGTATTACACTTAAATATAAAATGTGTTTTTCCTTGTAAGTTGCCAGGTTACGATTTAAAGCTTATGGAGTCTATTTTTAGCACTCACTTAGGACCGCACCACTTAGAGTAGGGGGAACTGTAATATAGTAGGTTCCACAGGTGGTGGGCGGAGCTTAGGATAGAGCAGAGTGACAGTTAAGAATTTACCTCAGACGGCTTGGGAAGGCAGACAGTGTGGTCACGCCTGGCGGCTCAGCTGAGTGGAGGGTACCCCATCTTTATGAGGGGGCCCAGGACAGATGGCAACGGACCTAGACTGGTAGGAACCAGCTGGTCATGTTGAGGGTTCACAGGTGACACGGACTACCGAGGCAGCCAGGAGTTCAGCCCTGACTGCGAAACCGACGAGCTGCAGGCCCAACAGGACCGGGTTGCTGACAGCCCCACAAAGGTACCTCACCCCTCATGCCCAAAAGACGGTCCTACACTAGTGAGGAAAGACTGAAACCCGGTGTCAGGTGGGAAACTTGTGCGTTCCTGCTGTTCCCATTTGGACCGGTAATAGTCAAATTAAGCCTACTAGATACAGACTGCAGGACTGGCGGGTGAGCTCTTCAAAGGTGGGAAAGACAGAAAGATCTAGAAAGAGAATAGAAACCCTGAAAGACAGAGAAAGAACATCTAAAGACTCCTTAAGAGAAATCCTGAGTTGGTAACAGCACCCTAAACCAAACTGTACCGTGTATTGTTATGCCATCAGCCGGTACCGAGTAAAGCAAAGTTAAACAAGAATTGGTTTCTGTTATTCTTCCTGCCGCAGCTCAAAAGACTTAACATCATCAACATCAACAGCAGAAGGGTAAGAACTGCACCACCATTTACCATCACTGTCCTCCCTCACCGTCTCATCACCATCATAGCTGCCCTGAGGTAAAGCTCCACCTGTGGGGAGCTGTACCACACACCGCTGCCCCTCCATCACCTCAGCGGCCGGCTGGCAGCGCCGGTACCACCTTACCGGACTCTACAGGTGGCGTCACGTTCCCCTGTAAATAACCCCTTTCACCCCCACCGTTTACCAACAACACCTGGTATAGTTGTTCGCCAGGGCACGGCACCGGGGATACCGACCACCCGTGACATCCCACACAGAAGCCCCGGTGACCGAGTGCACCCCAGCTCTGGTTGAAACACTCCCTCTTCTCTGCACATGTGTTCCAATCGCAGGGTCAGAGAACAGTATAATGATGCTTGGTTATGCTCGCAGCAGAGCCTGAGCCGAGTGTCATTAGCACAGTGCATCCGATACTCTCACATCAAATGGCATACACCAGTTAGCACCATGTCATCTGATAGAGTAGTGAGATAGGTGTCCTACTCCAACTTCATTTGGAAGTATACACTCAGAGATATAGAGAGAAATAAACCAATAATGGAAACAATAACAGTGAACATTACAGTCAGTGGAGACAACCCATATAACCTGATTAAAGTGAATGTATAATCAGAAAAAGATCTGTTTTTTAAATCAGGTTTTATTTCTTTAATTGGATATTTTCTTTTTTTACAATTTTCCATATTTATAAAGAAAAAAAGAAAGACAGAAATCTTTTAATTTGCACATGGGCCATTATATCAGCTATTAGGCTGGGTCACAGTACCATTTTTCACATGCGTTTTTGGAGACCTGCGTTTTCAAAAACGCATGTAAAAAACGCACCCATAGGCCCCCATGTTAAAAAATGCATGCCCTAATAGCAAAAAAGCATGTGTGACAGTACCATGCGTTTTTGGTGCATTTCCAAAAGCGCATGCGTTTTTTATAAGGGGCCTTATGGGAAACGCATGCAAAAACGCATGTACAATTAGTGCCATTCAAAAACGCATGCGTTTCCCATAGGAGCCCATGTTAAAAAAACGCATGCGTTTCAGAAAACGCATGTGTTTTTTTAACATGGGCTCCTATGGGAAACGCATGCGTTTTTGAATGGCACTAAAAGTTACTAATGTACCATGCGTTTTTGCATGCGTTTTCCATAGAGGCCCATGTTATAAAAACGCACAAAAAATACTACAAGCACTATTTTTAGGTGCAGATTCAAAAACACAGCCAAAAACGCAGGGAGCCATCACACACCTTAAAAAACTCATGCTGACATGAAAAAACGCATGAGTTTTGTTAAATCACTAAAAAAAACGCATGGCAACTGTGACCACAGCCTTAGACTCATATTTTCAGATAACCTTTTCGCAGCCTCATCATAATCACAGACAGAACTGCGTCACCAGGCCTGAACCTGAGAATGCCAGATATGAACCTGATGGAGGTATAAATATATATTTACATAAAGGCCCTATCCCCTCTGTACGTCTGTAATTTTGTCTCTGAAATAGCACCACACATAGAACGGGGGGACACATGCTGTCTGGTACACTGACCGCAGCACAGGGAGACCTAGATGTGTGTTGATTGGCCAGGTGCTGGAAAAAAACAGTATCTCTAGACTCATGCGCAGTACCGCCATAAACTAACGTGGCTACCATATTGGCACAGCCGCTCATGTGCAGGAGTGCTCCATCTGTAGCGATGACCATATTGGTCATCCCAAAAACTGCAACAATAGGCTGAAACCATGTTAGGCTGGCTTCACATTAGCGTTCCCCTCCACAGCGTTCTGCGGAGGGGAATCGCCATGTGTGCGCAGCAGCCGCCAGCTCCTATCTTTATAATGACAGCGCAGGACCGTGTGCACCCATTCACTCCTATAAGTGGTCTGTGCGCAGGCGGATGCCTGCGCACAAATCACACAGTCTCGTCCGCACCAGTGATGCGACATGTTGCGTCCCTGGTGCGGGCGAGAGTGTGTGATTTGTGCGCAGGCATCCGCCTGCGCACAGATCACATATGGGAGTGAATGGGTGCGCACGGTCCTGCGCTGTCAAGCGCAGCACCGTGCGCTCCCATTATAAAGATAGGAGCTGGCGGCCGCTGCGGTCACATTGCGGAGGGGTCCGCAAATGTGAAGGCAGCATTAGTGGGTGTGGCAGTCTTCATTGGTAGGTGTGTCGACATTTCCTCCCGTCCACTATAATCACTTAAGTAGAGCTTTAATCCTCCCTACACTCCCTCAACCTAGGCGTCTTATCTCTAGACCCCCGCTACTTATATATATATTTTGTAATTTAGTAATCCAAAATATTAACGACATAGTTAAACTAATTTATAACCACACACTTTCTACAACCTCCTGATGTGATAGAATTGGGCCCCTGTTTAGTTTCAATATAATTCAGTAAGATCTGAGTCAATCTTTTATTGCTAATGCTCATCTTCCCATCCACAATTGGTAGTTAATTCTTACGCAGAGCAGCCAGTGTTAAAACAGTAAGATTTTTATATCTTTTTTTAAATATAAATATTAATATGAAAAGTAAAAAAAAAGAAAAGAAACCTTTTTTAACCAACAAGTCGTTTTCTGATGCCACAATTTCTTTCCAGTCCAAGAAGCCTAAATGACTTGGATTGGATTGTGTTAGGCTTTCAATAAAGAAATATCACTACGTTTTATCATGCTCTCTCGCACTTGTCTGCATGATTGAGGTGTCCACAGTTTTCGGTTTCCATTCCTGGTTTACTTTATATCAATTATATCAATTAAAAAAGATTGTGTAAAGCAGAATTTGTTTTACCTAAGTAAATATAAATAGAATAAGTATATGTTGCTCCCTAAAATATCAGGACCCTGAATTCTAATATAAGCCTCATTTTATAGAGTTGAGTGAGAGCTATGAGATTATATATGTATCACATGCATAGAGAAATAATGTATTCTCTTCACACAAACAATGGGTTAACCTGTCTAGAACACATGCCATAAAATCAATAATTCTATTTTCTCCCAATTTTCATAGTATACATTGTCTCAAACTCTTTGGGTGTTTATCGCCACTTTAAATCCTTACAGGGTTAAAGGGGAATTCTCATTAACATATAAATAGCCTTTATATTATTCTAAAGCCTGTACTTCTCAATTCCCCGGGGATAGGTACAAAATTACTAACACCTCGGTTTGCTCAGAAAATAAAAAAACTTTAAGCCCTCCTGTTTCATGACTTCTCTTATAAGCACATCACTAGCTTAAAAGCAACATGCAAAGCATAAATAGCAGAACAATTCACTATTTCATCTCAAGAAGACTAAGTTTATTCAAGCAACTGCTCTTTGGTTTGCTACAAAGTACTCTAAATTACCATTGGTCTCAAGTCAATGAGGTAGACTGCAGTTATCTGTACAGCAGAGTGACGCTGTGCAGGGAAAACTAAGAAGCAAGCACAGCCTTGAAGAATCACAACCAAGGGCAGACATATCATTGGTCCAACCTTTTCAGGAAAAACTAAGGAGGGAGCACAGCGCTGTAGGAGAGCAACACACCATTCGTTCTCAGGATCAGTGGTGATGCCCAAGGTCAGACCCACTGTGATCCCTAGATGGTGATGTATTGTAGTGGTCTACATAGAAAAAGGATTTCCCATTTTCAGAAACAGGGATCCCAAATGCTTCTTCATACCTAACATATCAAAAAGAGCAGGTCTTAAGGGTTGGTTCACACTGTGGTCAGGTCCGGTCCGGGGCTGTTAGGGGTGAACCTGACAGCCCCGGGCCGAATCAGCACACAAAACCGGAGGGCTAATATGCCCTCCGGTCCGGTGTACATCCTGCCGCAGCTGCCGCTGCTGATTATTCAGGACCTCGGCTTGCAGGGAGCTAGCCGCATTCTTGAATTATAACAGCGACGCGCAGCCGTCGGTATCCAGTTCCCGGACCCATGTTAAGGGAGTGCCGGATTGCCCCGGAAGGATGCGGGGGAGTCCGGGGGAATCCGGGAGACACTAAATAGGTGCAAATCGGACTCCCCGGACCCAGAAACGTTGCATGCACGTTGGAGGAAAATCCCACTTCTCCCGGATTCTTCCAGCGAGATGGCAGCCGGATGGCAGACAACTGCCATCCGGCTCCATCCGGCCCCATAGGATACTATGGGGCCAAAATCCGGTCTGGGGCTGTCACCTCTGACAGCCCCGGACCGGACCTGACAGCGATGTGAACCCACCCTAACTTTCCGCTTGCCTCTCGCTATTGCTCCAATCTCAGCTTTTTTGCTTCAGCAAAGACATCACATCAGCAGGTCTCATCATTGCAGCTGCCAACCAATAAAGGACGTTATTCTTTCAAGTGACCAAAACAAGTATATTGCCACTTAAAAGAGTGATAAATAAACCAAAAAATGATGAGTTGGATAGTTGGCTACATAGTTAGATGGGGCAGGTCACATAGACTAGTACAGTAGTAGTTATGAGCTATTTTAACTACCCAGAGATTGACTGAGGTCTTTGTTTTGCTTCAGTCACAGCATTAAGAAAATTCCTCAGTTCGACCTCTGCAATATCTGGTCATTTCTTATAATGCAAAACTTCATATAAATTTCACAGTTTCACAAAATCCACAATATCAGAGACCAAAATGTCTTTTCCTTTTGCTTAAACTGTGACAACCATAAGGGCAGGTAGGGCAAGAACACTTTCACACTGATCTTGATGAGTAAAGTTGGTGGGCACACTGAAATTATGAATGCCGGTGCTCACTAGTAGAAGATGCCCAATACAAAGTAGAATATCAGGATACGTTCAATTGAAGTAAAGTAATCTTTAATTAAGAAGCGCAGCAATATATCTGGGAAAATAGCCAATCTTTCGGTGCAAAGACCTTGTTCATGGCCAGAGGTAGAGACAGGAGACATGTATGCTGCAATGTTGCATCATACATGTCTGCTGTCTCGTCTCTACCTCTGGCCGTGACCAAGATCTATGCCCCAAAATGTTGGCTGTTTTTGCAGATACATTGCTGCATTTCTTCAATAAAAATGACTTTACTTCAGTTGCCCATGTGCTCTGATATTATACTTTCTACTGATCTTGACAAGGTGGTGGGAAGAAGTGTGAAGCGCTAATTTATTAGGAGTTGCATGCATCTTAGGGCCGCTTTACACACACCAAATTCTGTGTCCAACTTCTGAACAGATCTCTGGTTGCAGTGAAATCATGGACACATTGTTCCATTTGTACACAGCCACAAAATGGAACAATGTGTCCATGATTTCACTGCAACCAGAGATCTGTTCACAAGTTTGTCACAGAAGTTGGTGTGTGTAAAGCGGCCCTTAATGAATCAGGCGAGGAGCAATTGGCATATGCTTCTGTGACTTTTCAAAACTTCTACTTTAGTTTTTTGGCATAAATGCTTGAATTGGGGCCCTAATTTTAAAAAGTCCAATTTCCCCATGTTTAAGTGTTCACCGTTTAGGACAGTGATGGCGAACTCCAGGCCTCGAGTGCCACCAACAGTGCAGGTTTTCAGGATTTCTTCAGCATTGCACAGAGGTTGGAATCATCACCAGTGCAGGTGATTATATTATCACCTGTGCAATATAAGGAAATCCTGAAAACCTGCACTGGTGGTGGCACTCGAGGCCTGGAGTTCGCCATCACTGGTTTAGGACATTTGCTGGTAGCAACTGCTACCAGATATGGATAGTGATACATATGATGAATGAGAGTGCTTTAAATCTTAATGATCAATTAGACTGCAAAATGTATTCCAATCTATAACAAGTGTAGATGACAAAAATTATCAAAAGATTATAAAAGGATTATTAAAAAATTAAGCATATTATTATTTTTATTATTATTATTAATAATAATAATAATTTAGTAACTGTATTATAAAATTTACATGGACAATTATCTTTCTTCATTATTTTTTAAGAGGACCTGTCAACCCCTTAGTGCTTTCCAAACTGAAAGCACCACTGAATGCAATCCATGCACCCAAGTTGCCATTATATTAAGGTAAAAATAAATAAATAATTGAAAAAAATGCCATGGGCTCCCACATCTATTGATACACAGCACAGATAAAGCATACAGCTGCGAGCTACAACCCCCAGCTGTGTGCTTTATCTTGGCAAGGCATCAAAATATGGAGGACCCTAATGTGTATTGCAACCAATGACAGATGCCAGAACAGAGGGTAGGGGTGCAGTCTGACTGCAACAACCATTCACAGATGCTGTCACAGATGCTGTCACAGAGGGTGGGGGGGGAAAGTGAAGATGCATGTGGCCTAATGAGCAGACCCAGAAGTAGTGTGATTGCAGCGCAGAGACTAGTTAGTATGATCCTCCTGCTTGAACCCCATTTTGCTTCCTTTTGCAGTCCCCTAGCCATCATTGTATAAAACTAAAGTTTGGGTCCCCATAGACTTATATAAGGGTCTGGGGTTTGGGCTCAAGTTTGAATCAAGTCTGATCCCAAATCCGAACACCCTCAGGTTCAACCATTTCTAATCATTATCAATCCCAGCAGTCATCAGAAGCAGGTGGGTCACTAGATAAGTGCCCTTTTTTATTTCGCTCAACACTTTAGTAGAGAAACTCTTTCATTATGAATGATCCTATTGGTATTAAATCCTGTGTGGGCAAGATCCTCTTTTGTGATGTTCCTTTTTATCTGATGTCTCAAACGTTTTAGTGAAAACATTTGTGATCTTTTTTACAATGTCTTCATATATCTATTTTATTACTAAAATGTTTGCTTCTATTTAATATATTTTTTACTCTCTTTATTTTAACTAAATATGTACATAAATTGAAAGCACTTCACTGAGCGTTGTTTGTTTCAGAGGATTGTTGCACATTTTTTTTCCTCCAATATCAATTCAGGAATTCAGAAAGTAGATGAAAGCTTTTGTCAAGTTGCCTCTAATCAACACTTGACAGAAAAACAATATGACAGGGAGCTGGAATAATAGTCGAGGAGTGTGAAATGTGAACGTAAAGTGTTACCAAGCCCTATCCCATTATTCTTTATATTTATATATATATATATATATATATATATATATAGTGTAATTGAACACTTTATGAGTACCCTAGCATTCACACTGACCTTTTTTTTCCTCTGGCTTTCCTATAGTAATTAAAAAACAGCAGAAACATCAAACATGTGGATGGGTGTTTTCACATCTATGCGCTCCTTGCGCTAGGCTGCCCTGCCTGCCCGGCGCCAGCGCAAATGCAAGCGCCGGGGCATTTAGGGGCTTGGGCAGCCTAGCGCAGGGACGCATAGATGCCCTGAATTAGCGCTCAGCTGCCCTCGGTGCCTCCATTATCTCCTATGGCCGAGCACAGCCAAGTGCACACTCCGTATAGTGAGAAGTGCAAGTGAAAGTGGCAGAGCACATGGCGCATGCACCTGTCACTTAGCACCCAGAAACCCCAATTGAGCGTTTCCGGGAGCGTCTGACCAGGCGTATGCGCCGTGCGGTCTACCTCTTTCACTTGCGCTTCAGAGTATACAGAGCACACGCTCGGCTGTACTCGGCCATAGGAGATAATAGTGCAAGCTGAGCGCACAGGGGGCACTAGTATGCGTTTACAGAAGCTGTAAACGCGGCCCCACAGTGCCCCAAATCACCTCTGCCAGGCTGCGCAGGTGATGTGGCCAGGCGCAGAGGTGTGGAACAGGCCGATGTATCATACTGGCCTTTCGTTATGCTGGAAATGTCAGGTTTCTACGTTGCTCATTTATTGTATGTTTTTATTGATTTAACAATTCAATGCAATACCCTATCATACACACACGCACACACACATATCACACACACGCAACACATATACTCACACACACATACTCACACGCACGCATGTACGCACATATATTTTGTTTGATATAAAGATATATAAAGAGCAGTGGGCAATGAAAACCTAAATTCTTCCTTTCTATTGATAGAAATCGAAAAATTGAATTGTTATGTGTATATTAGAGATGAGCAAGTATAGTCATTACTATTCTCTACTTGCAGAATAAAATGGTATTCGGGATACTCCTTAGTTTACTTGTTATTACTCATTCTGACTAGCGAAGCGAATACAATGTAAGTCAATGGGAAATGCTAGTACTATTCTGCTGGACCCTACAAAGTGGTCTGGGGGCCGCTCAGCTATCCGCCTGGCTTTTAGGGCCGCTTTACACACACCATCTTCTGTGACCAACTTCTGAACAGATCTCTGGTTGCAGTGAAATCATGGACACATTGCTCCATTTTGTGGCTGTGTACAATGGAACAATGTGTCCATGATTTCACTGCAACCAGAGATCTGTTCAGAAGTTGGACACAGAAGTTGGTGTGTGTAAAGCGGCCCTTAAACAATCGGCTGATGTGAGATGTGAATCTGATGTCTTCACTATATAGAGTTCTGCTGTGCGATATGGACTTAGAGTAGCATCTTTAACCCATATAATCCTTTTTGCTGCCTGGCTTTAAAAAATCATGCATCCATTTCAGCCTTTTCCTCAGGCCCCTCATCCTCTTTGTAGGATCCAGCAGAATAGTACCCACATTTCCCATTGACTTGTATTGTACTCGCTACTCCAAACGAATACCCGAGTATTAGAACCTACTTGTTACAATTCCAGCGAGTCCGAATATTTCACTACTCACTCATCCCTAGAGTATATGCTACATAGTTATGGGTTCACTGAATTTAAGAGGGGAAGGCTGTCCCTGCCTTTCTCACAGTGATTTTTGCCTGCCTGTTGTGTATGCAGATAGAAAGATGACATTATGAGTTGGGAGTCTTTGGAGTCCAGTTGAAAATTGATCCATTGACATTGTAATTCTTATGCATGTAAAGTAACAATTCTGAAATATATGTTTTTTTTGTCATTTTAGGTAAGACCTACTTGTTTTGTGTGAAAAGCTTGTGGCCACGGTTCTATGTTCACCTCTTCTATACCTTACTGCAACTAGAAGAATTACTGTCCTTTATTTTAACTCTTATTGAAAAGTGTGAATACAAGAAGACAATAAAGCAATAGAAGGAATCATCATGAAGGTCTATCTTTAACCCTGGATTATAGGTTTTTATAATAATGACAGGTTATATTCTAGATCTATGTGTTATAATGTACTTGTGTGATGAATAAGAGCATATGACTTACTTATATGACTGTAAATTAATTCTTACACCACAGAATAATAGTATTCCTGGTGTGACTGGTGGACTATGGTTAAACTGTTGTTGAGTAGAGATGATCAAACCTGTCATGGTTTGATCAGCAGAACTTCCAGGTGTTGAGAGAACTTGTTCAGGTTTGGAGTTAGGCCAGGGCCACACTTGCATTTGCAATCCTGCTACTGGATCCTGTTTTTCATCCTGAAAACCTGATCAAGGTACCTGACCCATAGACTCCAATGTTAACAATTGTTTGCCAAAGTGCAATCTGTCTACTGGATCCAGTTTTTGAGATGTCAGGTTTTAATAGGGTCTGCAACATTTTTTGGTGTTTGATCAAAACCTAATCCTTTTTTTTTTACATGGGATCCTATGGGAAACAGATCAGGTACCGGATGGCACATATAGGTACCATTAGGTACCGGATCAGGCACCTGATCCAGTAAAAATGCCTCAAAAATGACAAGGGGAAAAAACTGGATCCAGTAATGCATCCAGTTACTGGATGCAGGCTCCCAAGTGTGGCCCTAGCCTTAGGGTGCTTTATGTTTGCAAAGCACTGGAGCAAGCATTGCTGTGGTTGGGTAGAGTTGGTGCTTGGCCGAGTGTGTGCCACTTGCTATGTTTGATCTGCCTGAACTGGGCATAAAAGCACCATTTTTAAGTGTAGAGCATGTCCACATTGATTAAAAAAACAAAAACACCCTCCTACCCATGGAAGTGCTTTACTTATGGCTGACTGTATGTAGGTGGAGAACAGAAATGTCAATCAGTGACTTCCAATGATGTTCCAGTCAAGTTTGGGGTTATGAACAGTGCGACAAAAAATTTGTCTTCACCACCTGAACCCAAACGTCAAAAGGTTTGCTCATCTTTATTGTTGATCTCATCTGTGGCAGCCAGGTTTAAAAAAGCAAATAATGAGATGACTGTGTGATGAATATTGTTTCATATCCCCATATTCCATCCAAGAAAGCAATTGATAAGGCACATCTCACTCACAGAGATGAGCCCCCCACCCTTGGTAGCCTTTCATCCCTGGCAAGCAGCAAATCAATTAGCACGTAGCTGCCAGCCAACAAGGCCACCAAAAGGAGCTCATCCTCAACTTTGATATGCAATCAGCTAGGAAGGTATTTTAGCCAGGTGTCTTGGACTTCTGAGGAGATGTAAAATTAGGTGACACTTTCCAAATGGCAGAAGAGAGGAAATTCCTTTTCAGGCGCAGACAAGAAGGCACCGTGACTATAACCTTAATATCTCATAAGCCGTCCACCCTGTGATGCTATCGAATATAAAAATGAATGCCACACATCTAGACGGAAATAGAGCTGGTATTCACATGAATGTAGGGTGACTGGAAGCCATGTAAACAGGATATTGGCTGGTAGGGTGTTCTCAAGGCAGGCGTGTTTCATATCCAGACAAAGATAAAATCATAACTAAAAATATGAAAGTATTATCTTCCGTCTGCGATGCTCATGGACACGGCTAGGGAACATTATGGAATCTGGGTGTCCATATCTCCCCTCAGAGGGGTGGGAGTTGTGAGACATCCCAGAGGTGCGAGATGGGTGGAGACAGGGGCAGCCCATGATGTATAAAACTCATCTGCCCCATCTCCACCTTGTATTTCTTCTGAATGGGCATTATTCCACCAAGGCCAGAGATTACTCAAGGAACAGATTGGTGCCACGCCGCCCTTGTGGCGCCATCAGCACTAAGGTAACTGCTCACATGTGTATGTAAATCTGTGTATTCCATTCCTCCTTTTATTGGCATATCTGACTGTAATATTTGTAACATCTGAATAATAACTGTAAATATTAATATCTAGTGTACCATTAGGGTGATTAAATATATAAATTTAATCTTGAGTTGCTCTTTTTATCTTGATCGCGATTCCCCACGTCCGTGTGCTCATATAACGCTACCTGGGTTGGTTCCTGACCCAATATAAGCCCGACCACGAACCGGACTTATATTAAAGAGGAGCTGGTGGCAGCATTTGTGCTTGGGGTTATTCAGGGCCTCTGGCAGTGACGGGGTGGAAGAGATTATATGTGCTTCTGGCTGCGGGCTAGAAGACATATACGGGTCATTCCATGTCAAGTGAACCAATGATTATTACCTCTATATTTTTAATTCTTTTGAGATTTTGTTATTTGATAATAGCATGTCAGACAATGCAAAATGTGAAGAGAAAAATTTTTTTAAAAATTTATTTTTTTTAAAAATGATTTTCAAAGTTCGGAAAAAGTGTGAATTTTGCTGTTGCCTGCCTTTACGTTTCTCCTCATAACTCAGGCTAGGAATAAGATAGAGAGACAAAATAAACACCAATCTACTCAGAACTATACAGGCTTTCATCAGATATGTCACAAGAGGATCTTTGTTAATATTTTACCCATGTGATTGCAAGCGCAAAACTTTAAAACGTATTTCCGAAAAATCGGCGCGCTTTAAATATTTCAAAAACTGCCCATGTGTCTGCTTTGCTCTTAGCCACATCTGTACCAAATTTCAAGTTGGGTTTCGCAATGGGATCATATTTTAAACATATTTTACTATTAATAGCGTCAATGGGTCATTCCATATCAAGTGATCTAAATATGAATATTTTTTTTTACCTGACATCTTTAGATTTTTTTTTTTTTTTTCTTTATCAAGTACTACTTTAGTTATTTACAAATTAAAAGTTTGGAATTTTTTTCTTCATCAGTTAATTTTTTACAGATTTTTAAAGTTTAAAAAAAGGGTGAATTTTGGCCTGGTATGACTTTACATTTTTTTATCTCGGGCTAGAAATAAGATAGAGAAACAAAATAAACACCATTCTACTCAGAATTGTCCAGGCTTTTACCAGATATGTCACAAGAGTATATTTGTTAATTTTAATTTTTTACCCATGCGAATGCAAACGCAACATTTTGAAACGCATTTCCGAAAAAAACGTTTTAATAAAAATTTTCCAAAACTGCCCATGTGTCTTTTATGCTCTTAGCCACATCTGTACCAAATTTCAAGTTGGGATCGTGATGGGATCATATTTTAAAATATTTAACTATGGTTAATCTCATTTTTATTAAATTTGGAAAAAACATATGAAAGACATACATTCAATCTTTTAACAAAATCTTGAGACATATAAAATATACAAAAAGAGAATTCACAAAGTTATTAGTAACTTTAAGATAAGCTGCAAATTTACTTTTGCGCCTATCTCTGGTGCAATATATACTACAATCTAAATATAATTCCAAACACTCAAGTATACAACCTTTCTCAGGGTTTTGAGATGTTCTGATGTCAAGGGGACAAGCAGCCCCAGCAGAATGATTTTTATCACTTGGCCCCTTCTAACAGGTTGACCACGTAAGTGGGTCATTACCCATTGAGGCCCTAGTTGGAATAGTCTATCGACTGGTGTACCGGAAAGGAAGGCCGAAATATTAATGATCTACTCACAGCTCAGAGTTTCCGATACCTGTCTAATGTTCACTAGAATTCTGAAGGTATAGGTGTAGAAAGGAAATACCTAGACTGAATGTATCAGATGGGAAGAAAAGAGAGATAGAAAAGAAGAGAGAGAGAAGAGAAACAAAAACCATTAGAAAAAGTTATACTGGGAAAGAAAAGCCACGTAAGAAAAAAAGAAAAAAAGGAGGGGGGGGACGGGTGAGGTATGGAAGGAGAAAGGGTACTCATCCCACTGGCTCCCCATCAGCCAGAGGTCGAGCCATATTATCTGTGCTGGAAAAGATACTCCTACATTCTGCAGAGTCGTGAAAAAGAATCCATTCAACCCAAATCCCTAAGAATTTGTTCCGAGATCCCGACGCATCAGCTGCGAGCTCCTCCATTCGATATATGTCCATCAATTCTTTGAACCAATCAAGTAGAGATGGAGCCCGGCTTGATTTCCAGAACCTCGGGATCACAGCACGAGCAGCCGAGATGCAAAAGCGGAGAATATCCCTCTTCTGTAGCCCAATAGGACCTGGAAAAATGGATAACATTGCCGATTCTGGGCAGCATTTGGCTTGTTTACCTGTTATCCGGGCGTATGCATTGAAAACCTCAGACCAGAACCGCCGGATTTCCCCACAACTCCACCAAATGTGTATCATTGTACCCTTCTCTTCCCCACAAGCGCCAGCAGGTATCAGGGGTTCCAGGAACATGTTCCGGAGTGTCGTCGGGCACAAGTACCATCTAGTGAGCAGCTTATAGCTTCTTTCTTGTGCAGAACAAGCGCTAGCTAGTGAGTGAGTAAATATAAAGCATTTCTGCCAATTAGCTTCTGAAATGCTACACCCCAATTCCCTCTCCCAAGCACGTTGGAAGTAAAGGGTGCCCTGCTCTCTCATGGACCCTAAGGCCTGGTATAGAACTGATATTTTGCGCCTCGGTGGAGCCTCCAGTTGGAATAACCTCTCCAATACGTTGGGCGTCAATCTTACCCTGCAAGAGTGGTCAGCTGAATATAAGTATGCTCTGTATTGGAGAAATTCGAATCACTTAAGAGGTCTCGTAGGTTCTTTGAGTTGTAGCTCTGCCATCGGGGGCAAACCACCACTGGACAGAGTCTGTCCTACTCGGGTGTCATCCACAATCCGCCAACAAAAAAAATCTCTGCCTGTCAAATCTGGGTGGGAAAGATGGGTTGGAAAAAAGGGGAGTCAAAGGGCTAAGTCTGTCGTTTAAGCGGAGGTTTTCGTCACTAGGTGCCATACCTTCAAGGTGTTTCTGGTTATGTCTGTCAAAGGTACTAGGTCTGTGGAGTCTTTAGGGGAAATCCAAAGCAGGTGTTTCAGCGGAATCCCCAAACCCTCTTGCTCCACCCCTACCCATTTCTTGGAGGACGCATGATAATGCCAATCTAGAGCTCTAACAAGAGAGAAAGCCACAAAGTACGCTCGTATGTTGGGTAGTCCAACCCCTCCTCTGGTCTTGGGCAAGGATAGGATATTCATTCGCAATCTGGACCTCTTGCCCCCCCAGACAAATCTAAGGATCATAGATTGCATTTTGGAGAGGAAGCCTCTATCCAATAGAACAGGAACTGTCTGAAAAGTATATAAGAGTCGGGGCAAGACATCCATCTTGACTACGTTTATTCTCCCGAACCAGGATAGCTTTAATTGTCTATAGGAGGTAAATGCCGATTCCGCGTTAGTCAAAAGGGGTTGATAATTTAAATTGAATATTTGTTTAAGATCTTTTGGTATAAGGACTCCCAAGTACTTAATTGCTTCTACTTTCCATTTAAATGGGAACTGTTTAGATAGATGAGAAACCAATTCTCCAGGCAAAGAAATATTGAGTGCCTCGGTTTTGGAGCAATTCACTTTAAAGTTGCTCAATTGTCCGAACCGTTCAAACTCCATTAAGACCGAAGGATGGAGACCAGAGGCTGGGAGATGTAAAGTAGCAGGTCATCTGCAAATAAGGCTAATTTGTGATGACTCTGTCCCAGCTTGACCCCATGGACGCATTCATTGGACCTAAGTGCAAAATATTTAACTATTATAGTGTCAATTCAAAAATCACCAAGAACACAATCAGTCATTTTTTCACAATTGCCCGTCAATAGTTTGAAATAAAATCGAACATATGTTTTTTTGACATTTTAGGAAGACCTACTGTTTGGTGAAAAGCCTTGTCCCACGTTCATGTACTCTTTATTTCTTACGCCTGAGAAAATTATGTCCTTATATTACCATGAAAATATCAAACGCAATTAAACAATTAAAAATCTGAAACTAATCTTAACTGATTAAGAAATAAGACATTATATCTAATCTATTTTATAATTCTGTGTGATTAATAAAGCTTGTACTTACATAAATGGAAATAAAAAAGAAAAAAATTCTAAGTTGACAGGTAAAAAAAAATGTTAAATTTGTTTGATAGAATGATACCCATTTGATCGCTGAATTACTGGGTTTAAGAATTGTTCAAGTTGGATACCAGGGACCACCTTGAGAATCTTGCTACGGGATGTTTCATTAAAAGCACAAGTACAGACACATGACATTTTAAATTGTTTGAAAGTGATCTGTCTCGGTCCGATTTTTGAGATGCGTTTTAAAGTTGGCTGGCAACATTGGGTTTAAATAAAACTAAATCCTCTTTTACATATCTATGAAAAGATCATGGACGATTGAAATATAGATTAGGTACGTATTGTCTCTATCATTATACAAGCCTCAAAATGAAAGGGGAAAATGGTAAAGTCCATACTGGATGCAGGCCCAAAATTGGCCTACCTTATCTTTTTGAAAACTTTGAAACATTGCTGTTTGGTAAGTGATGTTGGAAAATGTGTGCCACTTGTTGTTTTTTCGAATTACATAAAGCATTTTTAGTTAGCATGTACATGAAAAAAAACAAAAAAACTCTCTGAAGGACTAGGTGCAGGGTAGAACAAAATGTCAATCAGTGACTTCCAAATGGATTATCCCAGTCAAGCTTATGAACAGTGCGAAAAAAAATTGTCATCACCACCTGACCCATTAATCTCAAAGGTTCTCTGACTGACCTTAGGTTTTACATCATCTGTGGCTGCCAGGTTAAGTAAAACAATTAATAGCATGACTGCTATATATTTACTGTGAATACAAATACATGATTGACTTTTGGGTAGACACTGAGGCTGGGGTCACAGTTGGAAGTGCAATTGCGTTGACCGTTGCGGTAAACACAATTGCCTTCAGACACATTTTTTTTGCTAAAATGTGTTCTGGAAACCGCAATGCGGTAACGGATTGCTCATGATATGTAATCGGAGCAATCCGGTTACCGTATACTTTGTTCATCCCTGCTGCCGCAGAAACGCATGCAAAAACGCATGTGCGTTTTCAAAAACACAAAACGCATGCGTTTTTGCCAACGCAGCGCTAGACGCATTCCCCCATGTTTTGTACTGCTTTGGCAAAAACACATGCATTTTGTGTTTTTGAAAATGCACATGCGTTTTTGCATGCGTTTCCATTAAAATCGACGGAGGCAAAAACGCTAGCGTTTTAATGCTTTTTAGCGGTAAAAACGCATAGAAACGCAAATTAAGCAAAACGCACACCAACCTTAGATGTGAGACAGGCCTAAGGTTAGGGCCTCACTTGCGTCATGCATTTGTTAAATGCATGCATTATTTTCATGTGCAAATCAGGAAAAACGCATGCATTAACGCATCCATAGGCTCCCATGTAGAAAACGCATTGCAAAAGTGCAATGCGTTTGACGCTATGTGTTTTTGCAAATGCACCAAACAAATGCAGTCTGCAATGTTTTTTGGTCCTTTTGCAAAAACACATGTGTTTTTTAACATGGGAGTCTAAGGGGGACACATGCATTAACACATGGTACATATATGTACCATGCATTAATGCATGCGTTAACGCATGCACTAAAAATGAAAAAAAAATTGCCATAAAAATGGCACGTTGAAAAACAGAATCCTTTAATACATCCTTCCAATGGATGCAAGGTCCCAATTGTGACCCTAGCCTCAGAGAGCACTTTATTTCACTGAACATGATTTACTATGTTAATTGTGGCCACTCAATTTGTACCTTCCACTTTTGGGACTTAGCACTGCATTAGTGGTATCTATTTTACTTAGAGGATGCTCCATACATTACATGGTCCTTCATTTTTTTTGCAGCATTATTACCTTATGCATGTGTATTACCCATACTTTACCTATGGAAATCATGTCTTTTTAATGCATTGTTTAGACATTTGTTTGTATCCTTGCTTTGATATTTTCTTAACTCACATGAACTGATGATTTTTTATGATCATAAATAAAAGTTACATTTTGTGATATGTAGAGTATGCCCCTTGACAGGACCAGGGGCGAACCTAGCCCCTGTGTTGTCTGAGGCGAACTGTAAAACGGTGCCCCCCCCCCCCACTAGTTATTTTTTCTAATCAGTAGAAATAAATATGGTTCAGACAGATCTATATCTATGCTATAATATTGAGGATAATAGTGGATATTTTAGTTTAGAGAAATAGAAAAAAAAATGTCCCGACATAAGGATGTCAGCACCATCACACACACATACAAGAACCACACAGAAGAATCCAGTACAAGGATCATTAATGGCAATGGCAGCTTGGCACAATCTACAGACACATAATGATGGCGGCAGAGCGGTGCTTCTGTAGGCAGACACAGTCCTGCATCCTTATAGCACAGAGGGCAGCACTGATTGCCAACCTATTGTCTAACTAGTCACCACATGCAACAACCTGCAGTTTGAGCATCAACAAGCCGCCACTGCACTAAGCAGGTAAAATGGCGAATATTCCCCAACAGAACGCACCTCCTCCTGAAACGCTTAGCCAATCACAAGCACCACACACTGGGCTGTCCAAAGCTAAAAGCAGGGACCGTACAAGTGGGTTAAGGAAGGGATGTGGGAGCAGGTAGGGGAACGAGTGCCACCGAGCAACCGCCTCTCAGGAGAAACATGGCTGTATGTCTGTATGTACTGAGGAGTGGCAGAGGGCAGGCAGTGAGATCAACGTACAGAGGGACAATACGTCCTACACCAGGGGCGGACAGAGAGATCGTGGGACCCCATAGCAGATGTTCTAATTGGGTCCACCCCATCCCCAAAAAATATTATATCACATAGATACATACATCTCTCACAACTCTTCAGCCCTTCCAAAGTAATTTTCCTCCTACTGAAGCCCCTACATTTCTCTTTCATTGCCCCCATAAAGTATGATGTCAACATTGTGTCCCACAAACACTTTATGATCCCCCACCCCCAGTGACTTCCGCCACATGCACAGTATGACCACCCTACTGTACTCCATTAAAGGGGTTGTTCGGGCTTTTGCTATAATTCATATGTGTACCTAGGCTGCAAAATGTTGATAGTTTGTAATTTACATCCTGTCAACATTTTGCATAGTTACCCAGATATCACTGATTTGCGGCTGCCAGGGAACGTCCATGGGGCGTGTTTGTATTGGAGGCTGCCTGTAAATGAGAAACTGATCATGTATGCCTAGACTCCTACAATCATGCCCCCTCCCCCACTCTCACTATGCCCGGTCAACCCAGACTGATACAGGACCACACCCAGCCCCTAATGTCTCCACCCACCCCCATTGTACACTGCTCCTCTGACGCACTGTGCCAAATCGGCTGCTGTGAAGGAGATTCAGTACAGTGTGTCAGTGCAGTGGCAACCGTTGCATGTGTGTTCGCTCAGACTGTGGGCTCTGTGCAGGCGAGCCGAAGACTGAACCCTAGATGCTTCTCTCCTTTACTCCTGTACCATAGAGCCGGTGGCTGCGATATAGAGAAGGCCACTCTATGGGTTCTGTGCCCCACTCTATGGTACAGGAGGAATGGAGAGAAGCATGAGGCTCCACAGCAGAGCCCCGGGCTGCGGACCTCAGCTCCCCTGCACAGAGTCCTCAGGTTGAGCGTACACACATGCAACGGTCCCCACTGCACTGACACTGTGCCGAATCGCCTTCACAGCATAGGATTCGGCACAGTGTGTCAGTGGAGCAGTGTAAAATGAGGTGGGTGGTGACATTAGGGGTTGGGGTGGGTCTGTAGGATCCTGGGGGTGGCTGGGCATAGTGTGAGTAGGGGCGTGTTTTGAGGAGTCTGGGTGTATGCAACCAGTTTCCCATTTACAGGCAGCCTCTAATACAAACATGACCCCTGGACGTTCCCTGGCAGCCGCAAATATGTGATATCTGGGTATCTATGCAAAATGATGACAGCATGTGTATTGCAAACTGTCAACACTCTGTAACCTAGATACACATATGAGTTACAGCAAAAGCCGGACAACCCCTTTAGCTACCCTGGCACAGTATGATTCCCAACTATGACCAACACACAGTCTTCCATCTCTTTGTGCGATTATAATGGCCACCAACACAGCCCTCCATTAAGGATCAAGACTCCCTCCAAGTATTATCATGCCTCCCACAGAGCCCTCTAAATATTAAAATGACTTTCAAATAGTAGACTTGGCTCCATATATTATAATGCATTATCCATAGTCCTCCATGTAGTATATAGCACCACCATAGTCCTCCATATAATATATTGCACCACCATACTCCTCCATACAGTATAATTGACTCCATATAGTATAACGCACCCCCAAACTCCTCCAATATCATGCACCCCACAGCCCTCCATGTACAATAATGCACCACTGCAGCTCCCCATGTATAATAATGCACTGCCACATCTCTCTATGTACAATAATGCACTGCCACAGCCCTCTATATACAATAATACACCGCCACAGCATTCCATGTAGAATAATGCACCTCCACAGCCCTTTATGTATAATAATGCATCCCCACAGTCCTCCATATAGAATAATGCATCCCCATAGTCCTCCATATAGAATAATGCACCCCATTGTCCTCCATATAAAATAATGCACCCCCACTGTCCTCCACTTAGTATAATGCACCCAACGATCCGACTTGACCTAGATCGCTAGAACGATGTTCAATGATCGCTAGTGAAATGTCACACGTATAGATCTCGTTAACGACGCAGCAATGATCCCACGACAAGCAAACGATACTTGTGGTCGTTAGCACGCCTACGTCCTTCTGTTCTTAATAGGCGAGGTCATTAACAACATCGTTATCGAGGTGTCACACACACCCATGCTGCAGGTTGAACGAATGCTTATCGTTTGGTTTAAGGTCCGGTTCACAAACCCTCCCATCAAAGATCTGCCCGATTATAGTTGATCGTTTGTACATGTCACACTGAACGACGTCATTACGACGTCGTTAGAATGACTGAAAACCTGTGACGTACTAACGATATAGTTACTGATATCTTAGTGTGAGACGGGGCCTTTAGGGTTTATTTGCTGCAACGGGAGTATTCATACTTAATCATACAGATATTGCAGCAAGCCCCTCTGTGCAAATGCTGGAGATCTACTGCCAGCATCACCATTACATTCCAAAGGGTAAAATCTGGTGAGAATATACATAGCATAAATTGAAATGCTTCAGAAATAAAAACAACAAAGATGGTCAATTTATTATGTGTTTTTTTTCACCGAGGTGTGTGGATAACATTGCACAAAAATTATTCAGTTTGTTGGCACTGAAAAACGCAGCAGATCTGTGCTCAAAAAATGCCAGACAAAAATGCACTGGAAATAAAGCCATGTGAACAAGCCTTTATAATTCCATAAGATTTGCATTTTTCCCGTAAGTAATATAAAGTGTAGAAGAACATTTTTTGATATTGTAGCTAAACAAATCTTAATAAAAGAGGTCAGTACTTGTTAGGAAGGAGTTTTAGAAATGAGTTCCTAGGAGGAGGTCATACAGCTGGTGATAATATGAACCCTGTTGGCAGAGAATTCAACAGATCACAGGCATAATTATCATATATGTAGGTCGCATGCTAACAAGTCCTGACGGCAATTTAGGTTGTCATCCCAGAAATAGTCTTAACACTTAATGTGTTACATAGTGTGAGTTACTAAATATTCCAGGGTGGCAAGATTGGATTAAGTTAGGTTGTAAAGAGGTTTAAAAGAAAAACTAAGGCTAGGGTCACACTTGCATGCGTTTTTGGGCTGCGTTTTTGCTGTTAGATTTGGAGCAGCCTTAAAAATTGCAGGCAAAAACGCATGCGAAAGCGCATGGTACCATTTAGTGCCAGGCGTTTTTGCATGCGTTTCCCATAGGGCCCCATGTTAAAAAAACGCATGCGTTTTTTAAAAAGTACCAAAAAATGCATTATGACGCATTTTTTGGTGCTGAGCCAAAAATGCATCCAAAAAACGCATGGCACTTTAGACATGCGTTTTTGGCATTGGGACATGCGTTTCTTGCATGGGGGCCTATGGATGCATTTTTTCATGCGTTTTTCACAAAAGACAAGTGTGAGAAATGCATGGGAAAAATGCAAGTGTGACCCTAGCCTAAAGCTGATCTTTATGCAAAATAAAGAAAGTTCTGTACATAAAGTTGGAGATTTATTAAAATAAAGGTGCCATAATTCTGGTGCTATGTGTACCAAAACCTTTCATTCATGACGTGCACCATATTTATGATGTGTTTTTGATACTTTCTGTGTCTTACTCACTAAGGGGGTTTGGCCTCACTGAAATTGAGAAGTTGCCTAATGGAAAGAAGAACTGGCAACACTGCACTCCAAAATTGCATCAAAATGTTTGTGCACATTCATGAAATGATGGACACTGACCAAAAAGGGCACTAAGCAAGAACAGTACATGGGTCCTTTGTAGTGCAATAGTTCTGTCTGTGAGGGCAACTGTATGCTGATTTGGAGGTGATAATGGGCCTCCTTACATTTTCGGCCTCAGTGCTGCTGCATACGCTGCACCAGTGGTATGTCCGAGCCTGCATTTAATAGCAAGCTAAAAGGTTTTGTAGAATTACAATACCCAGTATAGCTCTGGGGGACTAGCTATTCTCCTCATGGAGAGGAATCTGCCTGCCGGCATAAGGAAACAGATAAGCCGATAAGGAGTGACAATTTGCATATTTCCCAGAGAAGCATTGTGGCTATAAGTCTCCTTATCAGCTTATATTTCTCCTTATCCCGACAGGCAGATTCCTCTGCATGAGGAGAACAGCTAGTCCCCCAGAGCCTTTCATACAGCCAGATCAGAATTCCCACACACTGCAATGATGAGGGGCAATCACCCCGAAACGCAGCATCTGCAGTTCGGGATTCTGATCTGGCACAAGTCCTAAGTCATGTTAAAAGGCTTATTAAAGAGTCAAGTATGACTTTGAGGATTGCTATCCTTATTTGGTGGCATTAGTTTTTCACTTCCTCACTGACGAGACAATTTGTACAATACCCAGTATACAAATATGTCAGATTTATCACACAGCATGAACCACAGTACAGTCTTACCTTGTACTTTTTTAGAATTAGTCTCAATAAATATGGCCCAAAATATATGCATTTATATCTCAAATAAAAGTATGAACCCAATTGTGCGCTGCCGTGTAATGAAGATATCATTGGTTTCTTTTACTGATACTTTATTGGCCTACGCAATTCATAGCTATCCAGCTACTTCATTTATAGAGCCGGAGACCATGGTGGTGAGTTCAAAGAAAACACCCCTAAGTGTAGGCCAATAAAGTCTCCGTAAAAGAAACCATTGATATCTTCATTATTTGGCAGCGCACAATTGGGTCTATACTTTTATTTAAGATATAAATGCACACATCAGTAGATCCGTGCAGCAGCCATTGACTCTCAAGTGATGGTTGTGACCAGCTCAAACTCTATCAAATGACCCTAACCGATCACATTGTTGTTTCATTCTATCACCAGATCTGACCGTATTTTGCGCTTCTTGTTTGTTATAGTTTTCCAAACTGTATGCAAACATTTTAGAATTGAGAGAAAAATGTATTGCAAGTGAAAAGACAGAAAAGCCTGTGTTCAATTTAATTTTTGTACATTATTAGACAATACATCTACATTGCTAATAGAGATGAGCGAATATATTCCAGTGCAATTGCATTCTTCTTCAAAATGAAGATTTTTTATAAATTGCATCTGCTCAGATTTAGCCATTTTTGTAACCGTAATGGGCCATTAAAAAGTTAAATAAATCTCACCTTACTCTTCCCCTTTGTAGCCCCTGCACTCACTATCAGCCATCCGGTCCTTATCACATTTTTTGGTTGCTGGTGTAGGTACTGCACATGCTCACAAAAGCTGACGACAGAACCCACTGGGCCTCATCAGTAAGGGCCGCTTTACACACACCAACTTCTGTGACCAACTTCTGAACAGATCTCTTATTGCAGTGAAATCATGGACACATTGCTCCATTTTGTGGCTGTGTACAATGGAACAATGTGTCCATGATTTCACTGGAACCAGAGATCTGTTCAGAAGTTGGACACAGAAGTTGGCGTGTGTAAAGCGGCCCTTAAACAATCGGCTGATGTGAGATGTGAATCTGATGTCTTCACTACCGTGTTTCCCCGAAAGTAAGACAGGGTCTTACATTCTTTTTGTGGCCAAAAGTGGCCCCCTGTCTTACTTTCGGGGGGGGGCCTTACATTGGAGGCCCCACCATCCATCCATCCATCCACACACTCCCACACATACAGACAGACACATGCATACACATATATACACATATATACACACACCATACACACCATACACACCACACACACCACACACACACATAGCACCTCTTCTTACCGGGTCCGGTGTGGGGTCCCCGATGGTCCTGTGCCGTCCTCTGTGCTCCGGTCCGGTCCCCGAGATGATCCGCAACAATATGTCCATGATTTCACTGCAACCAGCAAGTTGGTCAGAAGTTGGACAGATAAGTTGGTGTGTGTAAAGTGGCCCTAAGTCCAGGCCTAGTATTGGAGGTATTTCTGTGGATTTGTTAGAGATAAGAAGATGCAGCAAGGACTGGACAAATGATGGCGAGTAGTGGAGGAGCTGCACTTGTGAGTATAAGGTTATGTTACTTTTTACATCCTACATATGTTATGCTCTTGGGTCTTAGGAAACCACAGAACAAAATAAGGGACATTACATTTGTAGAACTTCTTTGCTAATTGAATTTCCAAGGAAAATCCACGTGAACGGGCAAATTTTAATTTTGTCTTATCTGCTCATCTCTACTATTTCATATTACTGAGCATTGCATTATTAATTTACAAGTAATATTTGATATATCTATTCAAGCTATTTGCTGGTACCGTAGTTTCTGCAAAAGTCATAAACCTGGCTTTTCATTCATTCCCATTGCCTGAGGTGTATAAAATCTAGATTAGAAAAATTTCATCTAAAATATTAAACAATCAGCAATGAGTGGTGTTATTGAAAAGTGGAAGTGTTTAGGAACCTCTTCAATTAAGGACACAAAGTTAAAGAATGAAGTCACCAAATGCTGAGGGATATTATATAAAAGTCATTTACGTTCTCCCGATTTAGTAACAGAAGAGCGCCAAACAGACTTTCCCATTTGCTTGAACCCCACCAATCAATAAGCTATCACCTATCCTGTGGAACTTTCTTTCACCATAGAACCCATTTAATTTGCCTTTTAAATTTTTTCACTTTAATTGGAAGTCCAATTTTCAGCTAGGGAATGTGTGTTTAAAGTGTAAATGTAATTTCATTGAAAAAAAAATACTGCACTGGTTGCTTGATCACATGTGCCATGTGTCTTATTTTCTTAACTTTTTTTGTGTGCTTTTAAAAACTGCATTTTAAGGCTGTGTGGGTTTGGTCAGCAGCTGATAACAGTGAGCCGTGCAATGTGACAGCAGAGAAGGGACAAGATCAGAGATTGTGAGCTGTGTGCGGAGCCAGCAGCTAAATGACAGAGAAGCTTGTTCCAAGAAAAGGGCAGAGGAGTTTGCATTTATTCTGACATTGCTCAGCACTGTGCTGTAGCCTGAGGTAATCTGATACATTGTCACCTCATCAGCTGCAGTCAGGAGCTCCACACAGTGTAGGCCACACCCCCTTTCCCTTAAATGGTTATGTGGCCGTATTCAGTGTGAAGACAGATCTGAATGAGAATGAACATAAGTCTTCTTCATACAGTCTGGTGTGGGCACCTTGTGGAAGGTTTATGAATGGTTTTCCACCAGGTTTCACTTATAAAGTATAATTGAAAGTTTATTAAAATCTTTTGTTCTCCATTATTATTATTATTATTATTATTATTATTATAAAACAAAAAAAAAAAATGGCGGTTACACTTTGAACTTTTTGTAAAGAGTAATTGATTTTTTCAGTTAATGTTGAATAGTATTGGTGATTTATAACAAGTACAGTTTGATCTGAAAAAACTTGCCCCACTTTGCTGAAACGATGCAAACACCTATTTTTGTTCTTCATTATTTTAGGATTACTGCACTAAACAAGCTCAAGTACATGCTTAATGCAATGTCTTCTGCTAAAACCTGCAGTTGGTGAATGGCCTCTGTCAAAGTCGTGTCACAGTAGATGTATAAGTCTCATGTTGTTGGGGAGATGCTGCCATTATACATTGTCGTACTAAACAAGAGCAGCTGAGAAAAATTCTTTGTAGGTCACTAACAAATGAAAAAGCTTCTCTCCAGTACAAACATGACCTTTTAATGTAACATACAATATTATGAAGAACATGCATCTTGTAAAAAGAGCACAATCAGCAGATTTCAGTGGAGTTTTCAGTTCTATATATAAATAAATGCAATAATCAAACCAAATAGATTATCCATGTAATACAATGTAATATAACAAAACCTCTACTCCTGGGAGAAGGGAGTGCTATTATAATGAGAGGAATTGATATACTGGAAGAATGCTAATGTTATACTGTAATGAAATGGGACTTTTTTCATTTTACCAACCTGATTTCCTTTTGTTTTTCCTGAACAATTGTAGACAGCCAAAATGATTCACCATAATGAATCATAAGGATTTAAAGAGGTTAGACCCCTTCCACACTAGCGATTTTGTCCAGATCCGTACTTGCGCACATGCGGGAGATGCGTTTTTTTGCCTGGATCCGCCGGATCTGAACAAAAACGCTAGTGTGAAAGGGGCCTTATCTAGAATTTATATAAAAAAAATTGTGCTTAAGCACTAACAGGCAGGTAGCTGGCACCTACCTGCCTGTTGTGCCAGGTACCAACATGGATCGATCTTAGACTGCTCCTGTTGGTGATTTTACCACTTCCGCTGACGTCACGTCTACAGAGGGGTTGCCCTCTGTAGATAGGCCATCAGTATGCAGACACAAACGCAAATGTGAAGGCAGCCTTAGCAAATTGAATATTTTCTATTATGTCCAGGGGTCTTTTATAATAAACATAAGATGCTAAAAGAAAAAAAAACCTTATACTCACTCACCTCTCTGGCTGCCCCTGCTGATCCCTTCCTGATGTAAAGTTCTCTGCTCCTTTATTGCACTGCATTTCTGGCTGGGTATTCACGATGGGCTGTGACTTATGGCTATGGACACCTGAGGCTGGTATCCTGGCATAGAAAGAACACTGAATCGGGACTTCCGTCAACCCCAGCTGTCACTGTGCATTTGAACACCAAGCTGGATATGAGTTATGGAGGAGGACCCAACAGCAGGTATAGAGAGCTGCAGGGGGAGCGACAGAGGTAAGCTTAACATTTTGATACTAATCATCAACCACTAAACATTATTAGCAATAATTTTTAGGACATTGTTGTATCATGTGCATTGATCGACCTGTATAACGTTAACAAAACTATTGAAAAGAACAGTATAGACATTTAATGGCTCAACAGCTTAAAACAAAAATGGATTTTAAATTTTTCTGTTGATGAATCCACCATTGGGGATTTATGATATTGAATCTGTCAATAGAGTGTTAAAGAGGACCTGTCACCCCCTGGTGCTATGTTAACTGAATGCAGCACTGAATGCAGCGTATCTGCTGCATTCAGGGAAGGGGTCCATCATATCTCTAACCCCCCCTGTAAGTTGTTAAAAAGACTTTAAAAAGTGTATAGATAAGGAGTCTGGAGGGACCTACTCAGTAATGAGTCATCACTGTTGCTGGTGTCTTCTCAGCCTCCAGCCCTCTGTGTGCCACCTCCAGCCCTCAGCGATGACACATACAGGAGGCTGAACAAGAGAGGGCTGGAGGTGGCACACAGAAGGCTGGAGTGTGGGGAGGAGGGCAGACACATAAAGGAAGCTGAACAAGAAAGGGCTGGAGGTGGCACACAGAAGGCTGGAGCCGGGGAGGAGGGCAGACACATACAGGAGGCTGAAAAAGAGAGGGATGGAGGTTGCACACAGAAGCCTGGAGGCGGGAAGGAGGGCAGACACACACAGGAGGCTGAACAAGAGAGGGCTGGACGTGGCACACAGAAGGTTTGAGGCAGGGAGGGCAGACACATAAAGGAGGCTGAACAAGAGAGGGCTGGAGGTGGTACACAGAAGGCTGGAGATGGAGAGGAGGGTAGACACATAATGGAGGCTGAACAAGAGGTGGCACAGAGAGGGCTGGAGGCGGGGAGGACACCACACAACAGTGATGACTCCTTACTAAGTCCCACCGGACTCCTTATCTGTACACTTTATAAAGTCTTTTTAACAGCTTACAGGGGAACTAGAGACATGGGGGACCCCTTCCCTAAATGCAGCAGACACACTGCATTCAGTGCTGTGTTCAGTTAGCATAGCACCAGGGGGTGACAGGTTCTCTTTAAGTAAATTTAATGCAATTAATGAAATATAAAAATAAGTATGCACCAATGCATGGCTAAAATTTTGGATTCAACAAAAGTACTGAAAAGGTAATTCAAAAATGTTAAATATGTCAGATTTCCACTGAATTATTTACCTGGCTTGAATATCATCTAAAGGATCATTTGCAAATTGTTATGCAGGAATCACAGAGAATTAGGAATCACAGTCTAAAGGTATTAAATTGTCTGGAGATCAGAATTTCTGTCGTGAAACTATTAATCTATGCTCATAAATTCTTCAAAAGACATAATAAATGTAGAAGGTACAAAAGTGAAACAGAGACGAGATCTTGAAAAGAGCTTTGATGGATAAATTCCAAAATAGAAGTTTTACGCTTTGGAAAAATTTATAAATTAGCAACTTTGCTCTTTTCTAGTTAACAATTTATACAGCAGACCACATCTTGGTTTACTTCACCTGATTATTCCGGGATTGCTTCTTATATCATGAAAAATCTCTTAGAAAAAAATCAATTCAAGAGGCAACTGACCTTTATAAATAACCCGATGGGTTCCACAATCATATAGACTGGATGGTTTCTGAAGAAACAAAATGAAAATGTATAAAAAAAACATTTTCTAAACTTACTCAATTTTATTTTATATATTCAGACTTACAGAAAAAACTATATATAACCAACTGAAATATAGTGGGGCCTACAGGATTCTATAGGTGTCTTATATAAGCGTTAACCAATTGTATGGTTATGTGTTTAGGCCTTAAATGCTAATTAATACTGATTTCTAATATGCAGAGGATGGTAAATCAATAAACAATTATTAAAATGTAAATTAATATAGTTGACTCGTACATTAAAGGGGTTGTCCATGCTATGAGTGACATATAAAATATGGAATTACAGGCATACCCTGCAGCAGCTCTGATATAGACAGTATAGTTTAGATTGTGATCCATCTGTATTGAACTGAACTGCTTTATTCTTCACTACAGCCAATCCAGCCTCAGGCATTCTGACAAAAGCCATGTTTCTTATGGAGAAGTAGATGCCCGACCCATTGCTTGAGGCTCAAAATGCTTTTGGCCATTCAGCAGATCACATTATGTCTTCACTCACCTTGATGTAGGTCCTCTTTAAGCACATTAAACTATCACTTTTTTCGAAAACCTAATGTTTTAGTAAAATAGACCACATGAATCCTTTTTCAAATAAAATTAACTGAAAAAGAAGAAATCTGGCTAATTTATTGATAATACCTTTTGAAGAAAATGATAATACCACTATTAGAAGGAGAGAGTAAAGTAGGCTGAGTGGGCTGTCTGTGTCTCACTATTGCGCCATCTGTCAGAGACTTCTTGCTTCCAAATTTGAAGATTCCACTGTGTGTTGGGAGACAGCCAGGGTGAAAATATAGGGAGAGCTGTACTGTGATTGTATTTAAAGGGAACCTGTCACCTACTTTATGCCCTCAAACCTTTCACTACTTGACCCTGCAGCTTCCCAGTACATACCTCAAAGGCTTGTTTTTTCTGGGACAAGTTGTAGTTTTAATTTGCCCTACTACTTTTACCATATAGGGCCTTTTCACATCTGCATTTCTTTTCCGTTTGAGTTGCAATGCGTTTTTGACAGTATTGCAAACGCATACAAAAACACCCCCATTGATTTCAATGGAAAATGCAATGAAAACGCATGCAAAACGCATGTCATTTTCAGAAAACGCGACACGCATGCGTTTTTACAAACCCAGCCCAAAATGTGTCCTGCAACGTTTTGGGCTGAGTTTGTAAAAACGCATGCGTTTTGCATTTTCTGAAAAACATGCGTTTTCATTGCATTTTCCATTGAAATCAATGGGTGCATTTTTGGATGCGTGTCTTTGTCTTTCTATGCGTTTTTGCACTGCAAAAACGCATAGGAACACAAATGCAACCTCCCTTAGATGTGAATTTAGTCATAATGTTCTGAAACATGGAGAAATAATTCCAAATGTGATGAAATGGTGAAAAAAGTGCAATTCCACCATTATTATTTGGAGTTTTTATACTAATCCATTGGTGAACTACGATCATGTTGTGGGGGCTGATGGGAGCCAGTGTGTGTCTGCTACCAGCCCACATTCCATTTAAATGTTGCTGTCAGAGACTCTCAGTGGCATTTAAATAGTTAACAGCCACGGTGGGTACATGGCACTACACTAGTCTTGACTGTTAAGGTACCTTTACACGCGGCAACTTTGCTAGGAATTTCACTGGCAACTTACTGGTTGCAGTGAAATCATGGACACATTGATCTATTTTGTGGCCGTGTACAAATGGAACAATGTCTCCATGATTTCACTGCAACCAGTAAGTTGGCAGTGAAATTCCTAGAAAAGCTGCCGGTGTAAAGGTACCTTTAGAGACAAATGTTGTCTATATACTACAGCCAGTATCTGCTGCATGTAGAGTGGGCTCTACTTTGGCATTAAGATGCTGTGCAGAATTAACATTCCTTACCAGTTTTTTTCACTCACTTTGGTAAAGTGAAAGTACAGCCTGCATCCCTGTGAGGGTTCACAAACACTATACCAATGTCTTATCAGATAGCACTAGCTCCAATATTATACTATGAGGCAGTGCCCGATTTGGCATGAGAAAAAAATGACTGCATGCTGCGAATGGCAGCATATATTCGACAGAACACACCTACTAAAGTCAATGGACGTGTGCAAAACATCCATATCACACGCGCTTTTTCTCAGTAACTATTATTCTACAGTTAGTTACAAGAGCATTTGCTATATTCTTTGCTACAGAATGTTAATATATCTATAAAAGATGGACAACATATGGATGTGATAGGCCACGTATATTGGACGAAAGTCACCAATGCAAGTCTATGGGTGTGAGAAAAAACAGATGCCATATGGGCCTTCCTAGTACCATCTGTTTTTTATGGATGCATTACTATTGTGTAACGTAGGACTGTAAATGGTCCCGAAAATGATTGTGCAATAATAGCTACTGAAAAAAAAACACAATGCATATGGATGTCTTATGGATGCTGGGCAAGAAAAAAGATCGCACACTTGCATAGCACTCACATGACATATGCAATGACACTCATGCAACTTTTTTGGATGAACATAAGTCTGATTTTTTATATACTAGTGTGAACAAACGGTTAATTCACATCTGCGTATAAATACCCTGAGTGCAGTCCAATACAAAAATCGGATTGAACTCACATCAGTGTTAAGCAGCGAGGCAGTGTTGATCTTTTTCCTCAGCTCTTTTTAGCCTCAGGAAAAAATGACATCCTACTGCACATGGTTGTGTAAAATGTCTAACACTCGCAATGTAAGTCAATGGGTGCGAGAAAAAAAATGGACAGCACACGGACCATCTGTATGCTGTCTGAATTTAATGGCTACATTACCATTCTGTAGCATAGGACACTGTAAATGGTCCAGTAAATGATTATAGAATAATAGTGCAGTGCATATGGATGTCATATGGGTGCTGATTGCGAAAATAATTGAACACTCACATAGCAGTCGCATGACATACAAAATAGTGGCAACATAGGAAGTAATTGAGCTTCCGCAGTTTATCTCCATGATAAAAAT